>JAKWBJ010000058.1:0-462500 GCA_023159175.1 Wohlfahrtia magnifica | reverse complement strand
TTAAAAACCATTTGATACTGATAAAGGTAATAATAATAATAATTATACTGCATAAAACCGATTTTTTGTATTATAGGTTTTGCTGGTGGTGTGCCAGGATCGCCAGGTACTCCTGGACGTAGAAGTCGTCGTACTAGGTCTATGACAAAATCGCCTTCACCATCTCCAGTTAAAAAAGCACCAGAGCCAGCTCTTGAGACACTGGAAGAGGAAAGTAATCTTACCGAATCTCAAGAAACTACTTCTGAAAAGTTGTCCACTCCCGAGAAATTACAAGGAAAATCTCCACAAGAGACAACACCGAAACAACTAAAGGCACCTGAAGAAAAACAGGAAAATAATTTAATCAATGAAGGAAAAAATGATGGAACTGCTGAAGAGGCTCAAGTAGAGGAAGAGAAAACAAATGGAGGGGAAGAAACTCAAAGTTTAAACAACGAGGATGAATACGTAAATAACGATAAAGAAAACGTAAACATTGGAGAAGAAAGCGAAAACAATGATGTTGAAGGCGAAGAAAAAGTTCAAGAAAATAAAAAACCCATAGAAAAAGAGCTTAATCATGATGAAGAAAATGAAAAAAGGTCAGATGACCATGAAAGAAAATCAGAGAAAGAAAATCACGAAAATTCGCCTAAAAAATCCAGTTCTCTTCGAGATCGTTCTCGAAGTAATTCTCCGGAACACGGTAAACGTCGCCAACGTTCTCATTCCGAATCACGTTCAAGGTCACGTTCACCACACTCTAATACCCATTCACGCTCACGTAGCCGTTCGCGCTCGCGTTCTCGCTCACCAAAACGTCGCAGTGGTGCTGGAAGTTTGGGAAGCCCTTCCAAAACTAATGAGGATACAAGTACGCCAGAAGACGAGCCCACCATTGAGGAAAATCAGTTTGGCTTAAGTTGGTGTAAGTAAAATATTTGAATTATAATTCCGTTGTACTTTGTGAAATTAATAAATTGTAATTTCTCTACCTTTAGTTGACTCCGATTTACATCTTCGAATTGATCCCGTTACTTTCACTTCGGCTAAACCCATGAATCATGATATTTATGCCTTAGTTTGGTCTGGTGCTCGTACCAACTATGGCGTACGTGAAGGCAAAGTTTGTTTTGAGGTACGTTTATCCGAGGAAACACATCTGAATCGCGACCATCCTTTTAGAGATGAACCGCACACAAAAGGTTTTCGTGTTGGTTTTTCAATGCCATCAACTAGTTTGTTATTGGGGGAATCGGAAAATTCGTTTGCGTATTGTGAGTCTGGACGTAAAGCTACAAACGGGGAGTTCATGGAGTTTGCTAAGCCCTTTCAATTGGATGATGTAATTGGTTGTTATTTGGATTTAGACAGTACACCTTGCACGATTAAGTATACATTAAATGGCGAAGACTTGGGTGCTGCTTTTGAGTTTGATAAGGCCATTTTAGGTGAAGATCAAGCTTTATTTCCTCATATCTTAACAAAAGGTTACGAATATGAAATAAATTTGGCCGATAATGATAATCTGTTAGTAAATAAGGAACGCAAAGTACGCCGACGTCGTAAAGAGAAGAAGGTAGAAGAAAGAAAAGTGAGTGAAAAGAAAATTGATGAAGGCAAAGAAGTAAAAGAAAAGGAGGAAGTAAAAGAGGTGGAGAAGAATGATGAAGGAGAAGAAGAAAACCATAACAAAGCCAAAGTTTTAGAAGAAAAAGCCGGTGAATGTAATAAAAAGGAAGAAGAAGCTGCCAATCAGGATAAAGTTGATATGAACGAAAATCCTGAGGAGAAAAAAGAAGATGCAGAAGAAACAAAAGCTGAAGGTGTGTAAATAAAATGTAACAATAAAAAGCTTTAATTTTTAATTTCGTTATTCTTGACAATTTTAGCATCCTCTACAGATCCAAACAGTTCGGAGGTTGTTGATAATAAAGTAGAAGAAAAACGCTCGAAAAATATTGAAGAAGAAAAGACTTCTTCGAAGGACCAGGATGATTGTGGTGGTCCTTCACCATCAAAACGTCAAAAAATGGAGGCTACTGAGGAAGATGAATTTGAAGACATTTATCCAATACCTCGAGAACATATGTTTTTAATAGAAGGATATGAACTGATAGCTTTAATACCCGAAGAGAAATACATTGCAGGTCCTCAGAGACCAGAAAGTCGTAAAGATTGTGAAGTTATTCTTATGGTTGGATTGCCTGGCGCTGGCAAAACAACTTGGGTTTTAAATCATATTAAAGAGAATCCAGATAAACGTTATGATGTTATTGGTGCTGACGCTTTAATTGCTAAAATGACGGTAAGAGTAGTTGGACAGAACAACCTGTATTTTTAATTATTTAATTCAAATTATTATTTGGTCATATTCGTTGAATTACATGTACAGTGTATGTCACTTAAAATCGTACAATATGGTTTTGAAAAAGTATTAATTCATTTGAGCCCATTTATGTTTTAGAATGCGAATGCGTGTTATTATTTATCACAAAATATGGAACAATTGTAATTTATCTCATCGAAATATTAAAAATATTATGTAAAACTGTCAGAATGTACAATATTCATGCAATCCAATTAATTAAGTTAATTGGCTATCTAAAATTTCTATTAAACTTATATGCATTTCGAAGGAGTTTGGGTGAAAAAAGTAAAAAATTAAATTCAATAGTGAAAATGAGAGGTAATTGGTAAGTTTTCAGTATAAAAAAGAAAAATTTGTATCCCAAATATCGGAAATAATTAATCGTAGTCGTAATATTGTCTAATACGTAATTAAAATTACGAAAAAGGAAATCGAATAACAAATTGAACTAAAAAATGTTTTAAATTAAAGTTAATTCCTAATGATGACCGTTAGACAATCTGGAAATAAAGAAAAATACCAGCTTTTAGCCCCAAAATTAGTTGAAAACATACTTGTATAAGCAAGTAAGCGCGTTCTACGATTTAAAAATTATTCAATCTTAACAGCTATCATAGCCGAATAAATGGAAACAAACCGTATATTAGTTGCTAAAATAGACTTAGAAAACAACTATTTACAAATGACGATCTCAAATAGTCAACTAAATTCTGGAACGATGTAATATTAATCGAAAAGTAGAAATTTAATATATTTTGCTCTTAAGGAAAACACCAACGTGGATAAAACTTAACTGTGGAACATAGTGGAATATCACAACTGGTTTTTGGGGTGGTACATCAACTGCTGATTGGGGTAACTTAGAATTTGTTAAAGGCAATATGTATAAATTGGTCTATCTGAGATTTGAAAAGCAGAATTTAAAAAATATTGGGAGAATTGAGTACTTCGAACACTTAAGTCGTACGTCGATAAAGATTTAAAGCAATCTTCGCATGTCGATCGGCCCCAGATGCTACATAACTGTCTAAAAGTGGTAAGATTGGGATCCCGCACGCATGCACTCGCATTCAAGGTATGTGTATCAGTGGGAATGGAAAAATATTGAAAGTGCATTAAGTACTCGTCTGTATATTAATACACGTCATATACTTACATATATGACGTGCGTGTATGGATAAATAAAATAAATGATATGCTTTTACATCAATGTTTGTGTCTCTTCTTTGTTCTTTTTTTCTTGTGACAGGCCCAAGAAACAATCTAAGGCAGAAAAAATTGTATTTTAAACATTAAGCAAATTCCTAGACTTTTATATAACAATAAAAAACTTATTTATAAAAAAATACCTGGTACTTCAGCATAGAAAAATTAAAGAGTTATTGCTTTTTTGTTATTGTATTTTTTAATTCCCATTGCAATTTTTTTTTTTTTTACTAGCGAAATATTAAAAAAAGAAAACATTTATTCCTATTTCATGGAAAAACATTGTCGTACATAAAATATATGTTCAAAGGCGCATATACAAACTCTTAATAATAATATTTACGATCTTTCACTTATGACAAATTTACAAAACTTATCCTTTACTTACATGGAAGATTAAAAGCAAAGAATTTTCTACAAAAATATGTGGCAATAAAAATGTGGGCAATCCCCAAAATTAGAAAGTAAATAATAAGCCAATCGGTGTTATCAAGTTTTCATTAGCATATGAACTTTTGAAATGTACGATACAAGTCTTAATAATGAAGAACTGTGACGAAATTAAAAAAAAAAAATAAATGAAGAACTATACAAAGTGCTACGAAAAACTGGAAAAATGTTATATGGACTTGTTTTCTTCAAATTGAGAAGGAGGATGGATCTATTCTACATGACAGAGTATACTGCCAAAAATGACGAAAGATTTTTAAATTTGTAAAGAATCAAACATCATGACAGTACAGAATTCAAATAAATACCGAAGAGAGAAATGCTTGCTTTGAAGCATTCATGGATTTTACTATAGAAGACTGTCATTCTTTCAGTAGCGTTGAGGGGTCCGCTTTTCGTAAATTAATTCAAAAGTGTCTACAAATTGGTGAAAAGTATGGTGAAAATATTGATTTAGACAGCTTTATTCAATTGATGGACAGAGAGAAATACACCACTTTCCAGTTTTTCGCGTATAAATTTAATTCTTATATCAACGTGCTTTGTTCTAGAAGAATACGAGTTGTTCTGAGCTATTTGGATTGCGCTTCTGTTATCGCAGAGTAACTTTATTGACACAGCAGAAACATTAACTAATTCACATTCTAATTTAAAATTTTTTCAGTGGACATATATTCGGCTTCAGTCGAAGAGAGTGCCACTATACGCTGTCTTTTTGAACCACAGGATACTGCTGCGCCTTGCATAGTGAAAATATACCCGGTAGTGGTCCGCCTGTCATCATTTTTACTGGCCTAATCCGCATCGAAATATCGAACAAGGCCAATGTCCTCGCTTTTGTAAACAAGATCTTTTTGTACCCTTAAGATACCGCTTCACCCTTTTGACTGCCAATCTTTCATTTATCAATCCCTCCTTCGAATTGGCATTCTCTTCAGGAATTTGAACTGAAAGATTTTGATCATCGTTAGTATAATTTATGCCATTGTTACATATCTGATCTAAGAAAACAACATTTCGAGTGAATTTATCTTCCTTCTAAATGGATCAGATAAGTCTATATGCTTTGCTTTGCAAACTGTAGCCAACAAATATACATGGATAAGATTTTGCCTATAGCTTGGAACGCTTTACATTGGGAATATGTGCAAGCGCTTTGCACCCAATAACACGTATATGGTTGTAATTTGGTTTCTTACCCGACCAAACGATTCTTCAGGACAAACGTTTTTGTTTTTGCATGGTATTCTATTCAATATGTAAGTACGCTGCGGTTACAGCTGCCCAAAATTTTTCATCCAGATTTGAGTCGATAAGCATACATCGCACCCTGTCCATGATTGTGCGATTAAGACGTTCAAATACGTCATTCTGCTCTGGCGTAAATGGAGCTGTTTTCTGATACCGTATTCCACAGAGTCAAAAAACTCAAACTGATTATTTGTATATTCTGTTCCGTTGTCAGAACGAAAATTTTTTAGCTTAGCATAGCACTGATTCGTAGTTAAATTTCAAAAATTCCTTAAAATTCTGCTTTGCTTTCCACTGGCGATAAAAATACTTTTTGAGAATAGTCGTCGAAAAAATTACAATGAGACTTGCCCCAGAGAAACACTTTGTATTAAATGGTCCCATTACATCTGAGTGTACGATTTCTAAGATTTTTGCACGATAGCCATCTTTTTTGAATGAATTTTTTGCTTGTTTACCCTGGACACAAATTTCACATAAATCGATATTCAGTTAAAATTTCTTTAATTACTTCTTTTCCTTTTCTTATTTTCGCGTTGTGAAGTATTATTTTCGACTTCAACATGTGTGTTGTTGCGCCCGAATTGATGTACCACCCATCTGCGCCGACGACACTTGCTTTAAACAGCGAGGCTAGTAGAATTTTCTCGTTTGTCTTTTTCTCTCGTTTCTTTGAGCCGTTACTATACAAATTTTTTTTTTTTTTGGACAGTTCTTTATAAAATGGTTCTTTTTACAACAGTAGCACCTGAACGTTTCCTGCTTGTTATGCCTTTTGTTAGAAACAAATGTGTTTTCTTCTGACTTAATGTGGTTGTCAAATTTAGAGTCCTGTAAAATAAATTCTTTGCCATGTCCATATTAAGTTTTGTTTTCAAATTTTCAATAGCTAAAACAAGTGAGCAAAACTCCTCCGATATTCGGGCCAACATCAGGGACGCCACCAACTAGTTGTTTATTCCAGTGTTCTTTACTTTCAGAGACGTGATTACCATTTTGTTTATGTACTCTTCCATTGAGTCAAAATCCGGCAATTTTAACTGCACCAAATTTTTGAACAAATCGGCCTCTCGAGTCAAAGCCTTATCTTCAAAGGCACTTTGCCGTTGCCGATGTTGCTATATGTGCAAAGTTATTGGACTCATTCATGCTTAGTACGGTTAATTCTGCCATAGTACGTTCATCTGCGTTTTTATCGCCTTCACTTGGACAGATACCTAAACCGTCTTTAACAATTTTCCAACAATTCTTTAACACTAAGTACGATTTAGCATGACGCTTCCAATTGTCAAAATTCTCGTGGCAATGCAATTTTTCAAATTTAAATGATATACCCGTTGCCATTATACAATCGTTTTCACTCTTATAAAGTTAAAATACCACTATCGACGCAAATAGCACAATAGTCGATTTTTAATATAATAAGTCGGCGCATATAAAAAAAATGATATAATTTTTTTTTCGGAGGGTTCCCATTATCGCCGCATATTGTTATATTTTTTTTTTCGGCTCATATCGGCCTAAACAAATTTACGATATTCATCAGCGCAATACGGTCACACTATCGTGCACTATTCTGTAAATAAAATCACATGTTCCAATTTTTTCGCACCAAATAAAAAAAATTAAATGAATTTTAATTAAAAACAGAAAACACAGAAAACTAAGCGTTTTGGTAAGAGAGTGGTTAGAAAAATGTAGTGAATATGCATATGAGAGTACTTTACATAAGTTATGTGAAGTAAACAATTAATATTTTTTGTTTTTTAAATTATCTAAAGCTGGGATTACACGATTGTCGCATATGCATTAATATGTCAATTTATTTGTATTTATGGTCGTATGGTTTTCCAGTTAACGTCAACAAGTCACAATGGACCGAAGTTGCATCGAAGTTTAAAGTATTATGCGACTTTCCCATTGCATAAGAGCAGTTGACGAAAAACATGTAAAAATTATTGCACCTACAAAATCCGTTAGCACCTTTTATAGTTAAATTGGATTTCACAGCGTATGGCTGCTGTTAATATGAAGTACACAAGTGTATATATATTGACGTTGGTTGTAATGGTCGGCTTTTTACCCTTTTTCATAGGAGTCGTTGGAAGTATTTTATTTTATTAAAAATAAAAAGGAGACTTCATAGACTTAATCAATTTTAAAATTTTCCTTTTATAATTCTATACAATTTTTTTTAAAAGATCAGGTATGTAAAAACCCCGTAGTGATGTTATAAGCTAAATGATTATTCGATTAACAACATTAATACATGGAATCTTTCGTCGAGAATGACATTTTGGATATATGCCGCTATTATTCGGCCCATTATTACTTATGCGGCGATAATGGTGATGGTGAAGAAAAGCTGAGGAAACTACCACCATGAATAAATTAGGCAGGGTACAGAGTCTCGATTGCGTCGGTATAACTGGGGCAAAGAGAAAATGTCCAACAGCGGCCTTGGAGACCTTTA
Organism: Wohlfahrtia magnifica; assembly: GCA_023159175.1. Taxonomy (NCBI): domain Eukaryota; kingdom Metazoa; phylum Arthropoda; class Insecta; order Diptera; family Sarcophagidae; genus Wohlfahrtia; species Wohlfahrtia magnifica. The sequence goes on along the minus strand of JAKWBJ010000058.1, from coordinate 454,767 downwards.
TTGGTTTAACACCACTTCACACCCATGTGATAAGGGTGGCGGCATGCTCAGCGACAAAATTGTTCGCTAAAAGGTCCCAAAGTGCGTCGGGAAGTCTACTCATTCTACGAAGAGTGGTCGAAGAACCATCTTTAGTCCTGGATGTTATGTCTTTGGGTCTGTGCTTTGGCAGAAGATTCAGGGGTAATTTCCCGGACCCGGATTGTGGGTCTTATTTCGGAGTGAGTTTGATCTAAACTGCTATACTGCTTTAAAATGAGACTGTGTCATTGCTGGTTTCCATGGACCCAATCGAAACTTGTCGAATCCACTGGGAAGATCGCTAAGTGTCATCCAGACTGGATCATGACCATTGCTATATGTACGGAGATTAACCTAGACAGTGAGATTAAGGATAAGACCATTAATATATTCCGCCTTAATGGCACTTGGCTCGAATCGAATGATATCTAGACTGGTCAAATATTGCTACAGTACGTTTCAAAGGCTTTCGCGTAGAAAAAATGTTCAGTTGTTTTGGGTAGCCTGCGGGATAGATGGTAATGAAACAGCGGCTGCATTGGCTAGAAAAGGTTCCATGGTACCCTATATCAATACGGAACCAGATGCTTGAAACAGTGGAATGATCAAAAGGGGCTTCGTCACTCTAGAGCGGCCATCAGTCCGCAATTTAATCGTTTTGAGGCTCAAGTATGGCAGACCGGACTTGAAACTCCTTACAGAGTTTCTTACAGGCATCTGAAGAGGATGGCGGTCACAGATTATGGATGCTTATAGACTGTGCTCGCTCACAGGCATCAGAGACAGTGGAATGCATATTGTGTGAATGTGGGGTTCTTGATAGGTTTAGGTGGACATAGGGTCTCACTGGGTGACATATCCACAATTTTTCTTTCAGATCTGCTGGTCCATGTGTTTTGTATAGACCGGAAGAGCATAATAAAACCCATGGGCTGCAATCTCCTGCAATAGTGCCTGGTCGATATGATAATAATAATAGTTGAATGTTACTGAATCGCACTACTGAAATGTTTTTCCTTTTATGTCGTTTTTTGCTTCTCCTGTAAAATTATAAAAATTGATGTTATGTGCTTTTGGATTTTCGATGATATTTATGTATATTAAGAAATTTTTTAAGTTAAACATTTTTGACCTAACAGAAGTATTATATCTTTACTAAAATACTTGTTTTCTGTTCAATTCCAGGTTGATGGAGCCCCCCGTAAATCAATTCATAAAGGCCGATTTGATCGTATTTTTGAATTATGTTTCAATGTCCTTACATCCTTAGAAGATATAGCAGTTAAACGACGTCGTAATTTTATATTGGATCAGGTAAAAATCAATTTTTTATTAATGTGCACGGGCTAACAACATTTTAAAGGTTATCTAAAGAAATAAAACAATGTTTGAGCATTTATATGAAATAGAGTTTAAAAATCAATAGTTAGCAACTTTTGACTAAAAGAATAATATTTTAGGATGGCCTAACAGTCGTAGAGACTGCAACAAACAACAGGTGAGTTTATAGTTAATAAGATAAGTTCAATGACATTTAATGGGCGTAAGTATATATATTTGAAACAAAAAAAGTATAAACAAACAGTTGACTTCAGCTGAGGTTGGTGTACGTACATTCATAGATATGTATGTGGGATAGAGCGGCATAGCAGCCAGTTGTAAGTAAATATTGAAGATAAACCAAGAAAATCGAAATTATTATGGCATAAAAAATCAATGATTTAAATAATTCTACTTTATATGCAATGCAAATAAAAATATTTAATAGAATTTAAGTCAACTGTTGAGAATATAAAGATCTACTCTGTCTGAATCTAATGCTCTCCAAATAAGCTTTCCCGAAAGGTATGTCTTATTAATAGTTTTTTTTTAAGTTTATAAAAATGAGAAAGTAACAATGTTGTTGGAATCCCCTGACACTAAGAAATGAAACCACTAGAAAAAAGTATTTAAACATAAAAATGAAATGCTATCAAACATAATAACCGAAAAATACCATTCATTATGAATTATAAATGTATGCCCTGCACTAAACTTGTATATTATAAATGCAACGTAATCCATAACGTTGCCTTTATTTTTATTTGTTACCAATCAAAATAATCATCACATGCGTATGAAACAACAACAAACACAACTTGTTCAATCAAAATGAATCAACAAATATCTCACTACTCACGTGATATACTATTGTAATGTAACATAACGTAGACGAATGCTTATGCCTCAGCTCAGCGACGTAAAATGAAAGGTTTTGGAGATTTTAAACGTATTGCTGTTGTTTGTATACCAAATGAAGAAGAACTTAAACGTCGTTTGGCTGATAAAAAGGAAAAAGGACATGCGTATACATTGAAAGAATCAACTTTAAGTACTTTACAAGGTAAATATTTTTTAAATGCGAAAAGCACAAAAACAAAAACGAACAACGTTATTGAGTTTATTTTTATAATTATATTTATTTATATAAAATGTGTACATACTTATACATATGTTTCTAAATTTTAAATACGTGTATAAAAATGTTTTCTTACAATTTTAGAATCGTTCACTGATCAAATGTCACTGTTTTAATGTCAGTCATTTTAAATAACATTTGGATTTTTAGCATCTGCATAGCTTATTTTATATATTCCTCATATAGATTCCTTAAAATTAACATGTAGTTTACTTGAAGGTATAAACTGTAATCATATTAATAAAGACATTTATGAAATATACTGTGAGGTTTATATTTTATTTTGGTGTTTTATAATACAATAAATTTAAACATTTTATATCCTTTTTAAACTGTATGTAATGCTTAATAAATCCCTTACAAAACAATAAAGATTCGTGAGCTATAATTTTACAGCAAAAGTAAAACTTTGTGTAAAATTAAGTCTATTTCGGTAAATTAGAAGTTCGACCATGAGCTGGCCAACGAAGATTTTATCAAAATGCACAAATAAAAGCTATAGTACGTGATAAAAACCTTAAGAAAAAATAGTAGTCTCTCTCTCTCTCTCTCTCTCTCTCTGTCTCTCACTCTTATACGCATTGTTTTCTTAAGCACATTTTTGACACATAAAATATGGAGTAACTTTTGTTGTTGGCTTAAAAGATATGTTGTAATATTTTTTCATGTTCTTTGAAAATTTTGTAAGGACTTAAAATACTGATATAAACAATAAATTACGACAAACGATGGTGCATACTTTATTACGGCGCTGATATTGATAACTCCCGATCATTTGCATAACCTCACAAGATTTTTAAGTAAAATACTTTTGACGTACATATTTACAATCTGTATTTAATATATATCGTAAATTATTATTTTTTGATCTATTTAATATATCACTTGGCTGCTATGAGCCAACTTTGATCTATATAAATTCCATGTTAAAAGTATGGTAAATATTTTATTCCCGAAAGTTTAGTTAAGAAGAAACAGTATTTACATACTCAGTTTTACGGTAATATTTACACCTGAACACATGGATATTTGCATTACATTATGTCCTTCTGCCTATTGTCAGGTTGTTTTTTAGTTCCATTGATGTAGAATGCAATTAAGAGAATTTTACAAAAACCAAAAGAATTGGTGATCTGTCGATGCAAGGTACGTCTTAAATATCTACTTCGCCAGAACTTCTCAGTCAAATCCAGGCAATTTGTGGCGAGTCAACAAAGATGTAAAGTAGCCAACTAAAGTATGGGCACATGCTTTAAGTAATACAAATTGATTTATTTTTATGATAATAAAGCTATAAGAATTTATTTGTGCAATTAATACAAGTTTTTGAGAGATATATTTTCAAAAATAACATTAAAACTTAAAAAATCTTCACGAATAAAAAAAAACGAAAAGGAAGAATTTGAGAAACACGAGTTTTATGTGAACAAAAATATAGGCACAGTCGTTTTAGAGACAGTAAAAGGTAATTTTCGCCAATATTGGACCATTCTTCTATTAATGTTGCTTTAAGGTAATTTTTGTTTATAATACTACGTTTTCCAAACGTTTTCTTCTTGCCCAATTTCTCCCACAAATATTCGATTGGACTTAAGTCTGAGGTTTGCGGAGGGTAAAACATGAGACGTATTATACTCATGCCACATGTTTGCGCCACGTTCTGTATGTCTCGAGTTATTGTCATGTTTAATTGTAAATGGGGCTGGAAGGTCACGTTTTCTGCACTTTTCTTGATATTTTGCTTTAAAATGTCGAGGTAAATTTGTCCAATGTAACGTCAATAAATACTCATTTCTCAATAGTCGCAGCAAACATGCAATTCTATACTATTAATACTCCATGACAATAGTTTACATTTGGAGTTAGATTTTGCTTATTATATGCTGTATTTAACTTTCCCAATACTATTTTAGATCTAACTGTGCAAAAAATATTAAATATTTTCGTCTGAAAATTGAACCTGGCGTCAGCTGTTTCAAGCTGTATTCAAGACTCTGTACAGCTTGGCTTTGTACGCCATGTGTGGCCAAAGTAGCACTGAGGTGTAAAAATGTTATCAGCTCTGTATATGTGTACACCCGATCAAAAAGGGAATAACAAATACAACAATGATAGCTTTTTGTGAAAGCAAATATGTTACTTTCTTCAAACTGACAATTTTTTTTGTTTTTTCTGTACACCACAAAAAGATATGCAAACGAATTCATGTGAATTCATCTTGACGCAAGTAAAACTCATGAACTACAGGACATGCGGAAATAAGGTTTATAATTTTCAAATCATGTGATTTCGTTTCGTACAATTATCAGAACATGACAGTTTATCATTATTCAAATAGTCAATTTTGATAAAATTGTTCAACTATTTTAAAGGTTTTTTTTTCGTATTTTATAACATACGATATTTGGTTTATAAATTAAACAATATTTTTATGAATAAGGGAAGTTACAATACTTTAATGGCGTTTTCTTTTCAAAAAATGTTACACCTCACTTGTTATCGGCCATAAAACGTCGTCCAAAGTTAAGAAATATCACTGATTTTTAAAGGAAACAGAGATTACCACAGCACCCTTTCTTTCTATTAGAAAAGGAACATAACAAAAGTAAGACCAACAATGTGCAACTTTTTTTAAAAAAGAAAACACCATAAGAGACTCATAATATATTAACTAGAAAATATGGCACGATAAAATCAGTTTAGTTTAATAAAACTCTCCACAGAAGACATCATTATTACCTGGCGAACTAAGCAGATTTTATTTTATTTTTAGCGAATAGTAAATTTCCGCAACAATGTCTTCGTTTACCTGCTAAATATATTTAAAAGCTTTAATTTCAAATGTTATTTAGAGAAAATCATTACATATTTTATGTTTAATATAAAATATCTATGAAAATTCTTGTATTGCAGCTGCTTTTACCTTACCGTCATTGGAATTTGGCTGGTTTGATGATATAATCTTTACGGATCTCAACGGCGAAGAAGCTAAGGAAGAAGTGAAAAAATATAACGATAAGGGAAAGAAAGCCTTAGACGAAAACCATTCTAATCGGGATAAACGTCATCGTCGTGATAATTATCGGAACGATAATCGACGTCGTCATGATGATCGTCGACGTTATAATCACCGTAATGATAATCGCTGGAATGACCGCCGCTCTGGTTATAATCCTGGCGGTGGTGGTGGTAGTAGATGGGGTAATAGCGGTGGAGGTTATCGCAATAATTCAAGTAGCTATAGAGATGAACGTGGATATAGCGGCGGCGGTGGTGGTAGTCGTGGTTACGATCAACGTCATCAACGTTATAGCAATGGTCCCCAAAATTGGGTGCATAATAATCGCAATCGTTATGACGACAGAAATAATCGTTATAGCAGTGGTGGCGCAGGCGGCGGCAGCGGCAATCGCTATGATTCATATGGCTCCGGTAGCGGATCACGTGATTATCGCAGTGGTGGTGACCATCGAGATCATCGTGATCGTAATAGAGGCAACAGCGGTGGTATTAGCAGTAACCGCCGTGATAGCCATCGCTCTGGTGGAAGCAGCAACCAGCGGGATTTTCGGCATGGCCACCGCGACACTCGCGAAGATAGTCGCGGTGGCTCAAGCGCTACCTCAACAACAGCAAGTTCATCTAAATACAAACCTAGTTCTGCGGCTACTAGTGGAAATGGTGGTTATGATAAATATAGTAAAGATGTAAGTTTTAGTCAGTGTTCGAAGATGTATAAAATCAATATGGTCTTACACACATAAGTTAACATTTTCATTTTGTTTTCTTCTATAGTCTACCAATCAAACAACATCAAGCTATAATTCTTATAACCAACAACAACCGAACCAAGCTAATAATTGGTCCCAGTATCAACAACAAGCTGCGGCTTCAACTGGACAACAACAACAACAGCAACAGCAGTATTGGAATTATGATACACAAGGTGAGTTTTATAAAAAAAAAGTTGGAATTTTAATATACTTTATAATTCTATGTATCGCACACTAAAACATGAACTGTCTCAACTCAAAATGGATCAAATTCACTTTTTCATAAATCAATTCACAGACCAAATCTCTAACGACCACGGCATATCTGTCTTATTTAACTTGTAAAATACTATTATGTTACTTGTGTAGCTTGAACATAATCAACTAAAGGTTCATTTAAACGTGATTTATTGTAACGCCAACGATTAGCTGTGACACAGGGCTGCCATATGAAATTTTGCAGAAAATCGTAAATTTTCCGATAAATTTTAAAAATATCGTCATTTAAGTTTCGGAAAATCGCCAAAAAAAAATTAACACATTTTTAATTCCCATAGCTGTTTAGGAATGAATACCTCATTTGCCAAATCGACTAACTTCAATTTCAGAATATTGTTAGATAGTATTGTATTGACACAAAATTATTTTATTTTCAAAACATTTTTCTCTAATAGTAACTTTTAATAACACTAAACGACAAAATTACTTATAATTAGTAATAGTTTTATAAAAGTTTTAAAACAATTTTTTGATTTTTTTAATTGCTTTCTTTAAAATTTATTTTTCAACTCTATATAAAAAAAAAGTTTTTAGCTTAAAAAACTCATGCACATATTTCTTTATCTTTATTAACATTGATCGCAAGCAAAAATCATAAGAAAGCTAGTTGTCTCAACTACAGAGAGTTACTAATACTTTTACAGCTGACAATTGTTCATACAGAAAAAATCGTCATTTTAGAGCCAAATAACGTCAATCGTTATTTTGACAAAATTTTGTTAAAAAATCGTCAAATTTGGCAGCTATGGTGACATACCATAGTTTCATAACCGATTAATTTAGTTTCACAACAATGCACTGCGGGTTAGGATTGCACCATTTTTGAAATCAATTAAACCGCTGAATTTAGATATACGATATTGGTATCTTTGGAAAAGTGGTGGTCTTGGTATTATGAATCAATCCAAAAAACTTTCGTTTTTATTGAAAAATATAAAGAAAAATAAAAAAATAAAAAAGTAATTTTATTTTATTAAAATCATTAAACTAATGCAAATAATCATAAATATTTCGAAGCTTACAACACACATTTATCAATTTAAGGATACATTTTTAGGTATTTATTAGCTGTCACTTTGTGTTTCATCAGTATCTTTCGTCACTGCTTACTTTGAAATCCACCTTATCATATTATGAAAGAAACAGACATTTTGCTTCCTTATCCACAACCATATGTTTTGCCTTGGGAGTTTTGCGAGTTTATTAATCCTACTATATTTTCGTGCGTTATGCTCTCTATCTTTTTAAATATTTTATTAATAGATTCTTGCACTTCTTTTCTGAAGAAGAAGAAGAAGAAGAATTGAAATACTTCCCAACCGTGCAGCAACAATTTGTGTATCGTTGGCGACATCTAATACCACTGATAATTTTTTACGAACTTTTCTACAGATTCATTTATGGTATAGTAGAGTCAACTCTCCCGCGTTGCTGGGAGCCTTTGTATTATACCTGCTTTTTGACTGATGTGGATAGATAAAGAAAGCTTTAAATGTTACCGTTCTTCTACACGTGTAAAATTCCATATTTTTTTAAATGATGGCTCGTATTGACTGCCAAGTTATTTAAACCAAATTTTAAAACTTCTCAAGATATACAAAAAAAATATATATATATATTTAATTTTATCCGATTCCTCTCACTTTTGCACTGATCGTTTGTACTATCTAAGAAGTCATTTAGACCAAATTCAGAACCTTCCATTCTAATCGTTCTCTAGATATACAAAAATTAATATTTAATTTGTATGGGAGATGCCACACCCTCTTATTCAATTTCGTCCATATTTCGACTGTTGATGTGTATTAACTACTAAGTTATTTACACCAAATTCAGAACCTTCCACTATTACCGTTACAAAGATATACAAAAATCAATATTTACTTTGTAGTGGAGATGCTACTCCCACTTATCCAATTCGGCCCAATTTTTGGCTGATGATTTGTATTGATCACAAAGTTACTTTGGCCAAATTAAGAGATTTACTATTACCGTTTTAAAAAGATAGACATAAATAAAATATTTATATTGGCGTGGCACCACCCAGTTGAACAATAGTGAAGCCACACACCAAATGAAAGCCTTCTACATATTCTTTCTATATACACAGTTTTAACAATATTTTAAGTTTAAATGCTGTAACAAAATTCGATTTCAGGTAATATTTATGCAATACAGAGGGATTCACTCTAACGTAAATAACTTGCGAACCAATGGACCTACGAAAACCTCATATACATAAAAACCTTGGTATTGACTTCACCTTTCACTTAAGGCTTACAAAGTAAATCGGTTGGCGCATTTCAGAGAACATCAATTACAACGCATTTTATAGTCCTCTTGTGTATCTATAGATATTTTTTATTATATCGACATTTAACATGGATATTTTTGCTGATATTTTGTACTGCCTAAAATATACTTTGGAAGTACATTCATCATGTAATTACCACCACAAGGCTTTGACTGATTTTTATGTAATCTAAAAGTTTTTTAAACTGTTTGAATTCTTTTTTTTATTATCTTCTATCAATAGCATCACATCCCAGATGTTTATTTGTCGCAGCGTGTTATTTACTTGAATAAAATAAAAAAAAATCTAATAAAGTAGGTCTGAAATTTCCAAAAAGTGTTTTGGTATCCAGCGTTGGGCAGAACGAATTTACTAAAGCTGAAAACTACAAACTTTGAACTAAAAGTAACCGATATAAAAATACACTTGCCGAGAAAAGATGCAAGCCTTGAAAAATGATTTGATTTTTCTGATCAGAAAAAATTCGTTTTTTTTTTTTTTTTTTTTTTAAATTGGTCCTAAAGCCGTAGTATTATAGTACACTCGGGATAACGTCAACTAATTAAAACCGCGGGGTGTTGACGTTTATCAAATTGTTGGCGTTTATGAATGTACAAATTTAATATAAAAAAACATATTGGTAGTGTAGTTTAAAGCATTTTTATTGCTTATAAATTAAAACCAAACAAAAATAAATCCAAAGAAGCAAAAAAGGCATCTAACGAAAACAAAAACTCAGCCGACAAGAAAAATCCAATACATATGGGCATTTCCATTCTGGCGTGACGTTACATTTGTACGACAAAATATAAAAAATCTAATTTGCAAAGAGATTTTCTATATTTGAGGAAAAGTGTCAGTAAAAAATGAAAACAATTGAGCTTAACGGTATGAAGATATAAACAAAAATATAATCTAGCGTTAAGTTACAAAAAAAAGGGAGTGGTGTTTGACCTGAATCACAAAATTGCATAACTGCGAAGTTGGCAAGATTTTTTGTACACAATTTTTTTACTAGGATTTGAATTAATATAAACCTATTTTCAAATTTACGAAATTAAAAAAAAAATCCTCCTTTTTTTCTTATTGGCCTTAATATCTGACGTGACGTTACATGGTGTTACGTTACTTAAATTTCCATTGGATATTTTTTGTATTAGAAATAAGAAAAAAGATATAAATATTAGAAAATTATTTTAATATATTTATTAATAGCTTTACCCATTAGACGTTTCCCGGAAATGTGCAAGTGTAAAATAGTGGCCAACTATTTAGGGACAAAATTTTTTTGTGTACCGTTGGAAAGTAATTATTTATTGATTTAAAATCTCAATAATAAATAACGATTACTTACTGTGTGTGAGAGATGCCACGCCCATTTATCCAATTCCGCCCACTTTTTAATTGGTAATTTGTATTAATTACTAAACCACTTAAACCAAATTCAGTAACTCTACTCTAACTGATCTCAAGATATGCAAAAATTAAGATTAACTTTGTATCAAAGGTACCATACCTACTTATCAGATGATTTGATCTCAGTGAGTGGTTCTCAAGTTATTGTGATTGCAACTCATACAATACCGACTTACTACGGTAAGTCAAGTAAGTAAATACCGACAAAGTCACTATTTTTCTCCGTTTTGTATATTTCATACGACACAAATGACAAAAAAATATCTGGCGAGTGATACTATTTTCTAATAGGTGCAATCGAGTAGAACAAGCATTTGCTTTTAAAATTTTTAAAACACCTCCAAAATTACGAGTTACGGTTAAAAACTGGTTGTTTTTACTACTTGGAAATTTAATATAATTCCTTAATTAATGCATAAATAGTACGGTTCCTATATAAAATAGTGAGCAATACTTCTAAGCTACTTAAACCTGTATTTCTTCTTTCTAAATCCGAAAAGAAACTTAAAATCGAGTAATATTCAGCTAAGTTGTTAGCTTATAACTGCATAAAAAGTTGTTTCATTTCATAGATATTTCAAGTTCATTCTGTTTGTTGAACTAAGTAATCAAAAAAATATTTCTAATAAAATTTAAAGCAAATAATTATTCACAATCTGGCGTGACGTTACACGCTTTTGAAAATTAATAAAAAGTTAACTATTTATTTTAAAACTGAGGTTTTTATTTTAATTGCTTGACTTTATTAATCTTTGTTAAAATGCAAAACTTCAAGTACTTGCGATCATTTACCGTTATTTAATATATATTTGTTAATTTGGTATTTATTTTACGGTTAGTTGTTGTTGTAGCAAATGTTTTGCGGTAAGTGTATTGTTGTACAATTCGAGACAGTATAATATATTTTAAAGAGTAAAAGAGTAAAACTAACTAAAACACTTAACTTATACTTTTTAGCCCAGTATTAATAATAGAAGAAAGAAGAAAGAAAAATCTGTTGCCTCACTTTAAATTTTTTGGTCAGGGTGGACTTTTATGTGGAAATGCCCATATGTAACTGCATTTCTATAATATTTATAAGGGGAATCCCCAAATTTTGAACCAATTTCGTAAAATACAGTGGCTACAAGCTAAACTCGGACACTAATAAACTGATTTTGTTGATAAAAATCAAACTAATAAGAAATAGTTAAGGAAAGCTTTTGTTTGATTTTTTATTATATATATTATATATATATTACATTATATTATATTATATTATATTATATTATATTATATTATATTATATTATATTATATTATATTATATTATATTATATTATATTATATTATATTATATTATATTATATTATATTATATTATATTATATTATATTATATTATATTATATTATATTATATTATATTATATTATATTATATTATATTATATTATATTATATTATATTATATTATATTATTATATTATATTATATTATATTATATTATATTATATTATATTATATTATATTATATTATATTATATTATATTATATTATATTATATTATATTATATTATATTATATTATATTATATTATATTATATTATATTATATTATATTATATTATATTATATTATATTATATTATATTATATTATATTATATTATATTATATTATATTATATTATATTATATTATATTATATTATATTATTATATTATATTATATTATATTATATTATATTATATTATATTATATTATATTATATTATATTATATTATATTATATTATATTATATTATATTATATTATATTATATTATATTATATTATATTATATTATATTATATTATATTATATTATATTATATTATATTATATTATATTATATTATATTATATTATATTATATTATATTATATTATATTATATTATATTATATTATATTATATTATATTATATTATATTATATTATATTATATTATATTATATTATATTATATTATATTATATTATATTATATTATATTATATTATATTATATTATATTATATTATATTATATTATATTATATTATATTATATTATATTATATTATATTATATTATATTATATTATATTATATTATATTATATTATATTATATTATATTATATTATATTATATTATATTATATTATATTATATTATATTATATTATATTATATTATATTATATTATATTATATTATATTATATTATATTATATTATATTATATTATATTATATTATATTATATTATATTATATTATATTATATTATATTATATTATATTATATTATATTATATTATATTATATTATATTATATTATATTATATTATATTATATTATATTATATTATATTATATTATATATTATATTATATTATATTATATTATATTATATTATATTATATTATATTATATATTATATTATATTATATTATATATATATATATATATATATATATATATATATATATATATATAATAATATTAAGAATAGAAAACAAAATTAAAATTCAGTAGTTGTAAGTAGAAATAATCTAAAAATTGTTAAAAAAAAATGTTACACAAGGGAAACTTGGATGGCTACATAATTGTCTCAGATTATTACTTATTGTTATAAAATTAATATTTTGTGTGTAGACTCTAGTTTTTTATAACCGTTTGGAATCTCTTGGGAATAGATTCGACCAACTTTTGGCAGTAAGCAGCTGGTAATTTTTCCAATTCTTCTAATAAAACCCTTACCTCAGATTTGCTGGAAACCGACTGATGCTGAACGTTTTTATTGAGATAATCCCACAAATTTTCAATAGGATTTATGTCGGGGCTTTGGCGTAGTGTTTCCATGACGTGTGGCACATTATATAGCAGCCAAGATCTTACTTTGTGGGCATTGTGTCTGGGGTCGTTAACTTGGTAAAAGTACCAACCGTTATCCAGAGCAAGTTATCCAAACTTTTTGACAAGTTTTCTTTTAAAATGTTTAAATAAACATTTTGATCCATGATAGTGTCAATAAAATGCAAAGATCCCGGACCTGATGCATAAAATGAGTACAGATAAGCACTGACTAACCGACATGCTTTGCTTTGCTGTCGGTTTCAAGTTATTCAAACGTAGTTCCTGATTTTGTCACCTCCATACTATTGGTTTACCATCCGACCAAACTCTGTAAAGCAAGTTACTTATTGTTGATGGGCTTGCTTTTTTATCAAGGTCACTTTCAGCAATAGCAAGTTTTGGAGCACTTGGGAAGAGATTTGCTTTTATTTTTCTGACAAAGAAACGTTCTTCTTCCCTAGAAAATAAATTTTTGTGGGCGTGTTTTGGTCTATTTTTCACCGTTTTATTGACTTTGAAACATTTTATTATGTCGAGCACATTTGAATGCCTTCTGCCAACAATTTTTGAATTTCGCGAATACTTTCCTTTTATTGAATGCTTAATAATAAGCTTTATTACTTCGTTACTAGTTTGTCCCCGTTGTCTAGCCATCTTCTTGATTTTAGCTCTGTTTATTCTGTATAATTTTCGAAAACTATATTATAATTATTATAATTTACATATTTATGGGAAAGCCTTTAGCTCAGTTTTCGAAAACTATATTATATATATATATATATATATATATATATATATATATATATATATATATATATATATATATATTTAGTAACTGTACCAAAATGACTTGCATATATATATATATATATATATATATATATATATATATATATATATATATATATATATATATACAGTTACTAAATTTTTGAGTTGGTTTGTCCTTTTGTACGTGGAAGATATACACAAGTAAGAAAATAACTATTTTTTTTTTTTTTAATAACTAAAATGTATGATTTTGAAGCGATCGAAAATATTTTGGTATATTGTTCGAGTTTGGGTTGGAGTCACTGTAGGTGTATTTACGCACATATGGATGTGTCTAACTGTTACTGAAGCTAAAATTTTGTTTTATTGAGAGTTGATGTTTTCGAGCTTTGTGGTTTGATATTTTGGAATGTTGACGAAAACGAGTGTTTCCGTTATCCCGAGTGTACTTTATTTGAATTCATGATGATGGCATTCATGGTTTATAACCGTACAAAGTTGGTGGAATAAAAGCTAAATTTTATAAATATTTTTTTTTTTTTTTTAGTTTGAAGTTTGTACTTTAAGAGCCCGCCCTTCGTCAAACGCGAATTAATTAAAAAAAAAAAAAAATTAAATTAAATTAAATGTAGTTCAACAATGAAAAATTTAAGCTAGTAAATCCCATACAATTTTTTCCCTCAATTCTCATTTCTTAAAATGGATTTTTTTTTTTCAAAAATTTGTACGCGCTGCACTAACGTGCAATATTTAAAAAAAAATTTTTCCTCTGCTGAACATTTGAAAATTTCGAGTTGTGAATGTTCATGGTTTAGTGTTCGATATCATCATACAGTTGATCCATAAAGTGAGTGCTCACCTCTGCATAAAGTATTTAAATGCATTTTTAAATAAGTGTAATTTAATGTATAGAGTTATGAATTTTATTTTAGATACTCGTTTAGTAGACTTAAAGTTACTATTAAAAAAAAATCAAAATATTGACATATAATAAAAACAAGTAAACTCGTTTTTATATACAGTATATGTACACTATTTAAGAGGCCTGTTCTTCTTGTTTCCAAATCCGCCACGAATATTAAAATAAAAAATGACGTTACGAAAATTTTTAAATTAAATTTAAACCGAGAACACTAGAAGCCATAATTAAAATCCTTTGATCGCATCCTAAGTATTAATGTTGTTATTCTAAGTAATTTTTTTTAGGAGAAAATTACAAATGAGCACTTGCTTTTTGTATCTTAGAAATAAAGTAACTAATAAATTTATGGATGTTTTTATTATAATATGGAGAAAACACCTTACTTAAACGACATATATACTATTTAAGAGATCTGTTCCTCTTCTTTCTAAATCGGAAACTTTAAATCGGATCATATTCAGATAAGTCATTAGCTTATAAATGTTCTATTCGATAGCGTCTAAGTATCATTTGCCATGTATTTCAACTTCGTTTTTTTTGTCGCACCGTGTTATTTATAACGAACCCGTAACCAGCGTTTAATCTACACAAAATAGAGTAAAAATGAAATCCCCTTTTTCTGTTAAAAAAATTTACAAGTGGAAAGGGATGAGAGTTTAATAGGAGTATGAATATCATTTTCTTCAGAATGCAATTGAAGGCATGCTCGAACAAATGTAAATGTCACCGAAAACGCTATAATTGTATCAAGCGGCTCAGTTTGTATACGCAATACCTGCTACGCAAGTAAGCGCGAAGGTGGCCTTTTTAGCCTTTTTGTCGCTACAGAACACAAAGAAGAAAGGTTAAAAATAAAAGGTATATCTACGTATATAAAAATAAGTTGTCCTGTGTTCGTAATTTTGTAACCAGAGAACCACTAAACCGATTTCCAAACCAATACATGCGTTAGCAAAGTGTACCTTCACTGATGTTTTTTGTCCAACTGGGCCCTGTCACGCCTATACAATTTCTTTATTTATTTGTGTATATAATTTTTTTTTATTTATTTGTCTATATCTCTAAAACGATAATAGTAAGAAACTCTAAATTTGGCCGAAATAACTTTGTAGTCAATGCAAATCATAAGTCAAAAATGGCACCTCTCAAACGAAGTAGATATTGTTTTTTGTATATTTTTGGAACGGTAATAGTGGAAGGTTCTGAATTTGGTCGAAATAACATTGTAATCAAATTACATTCGTGGCTGTGGCACCTCCCATGTAAATTAAATATTGGTGTGCGTATATCTAGAGAACGATTAGAACGGAAATTTCTGTATTTGGTCTAAATGACTTCTTAGATAATACAAACCATCAGTTAAAAAGTGGGCAGTATTGCGTAAGTGGGCATGGTATCTCTCCCACAAAAATTAAATAATAATTTTTGTTTATCTTGAGAATAGTTAGAGTTAAAGTTTCTAAATTTGGCTTAATAACTTGTCAGTTTTAAAAATATGGAATTCTGCACGTGTGGAGAACGGTAACAAATAAAACTTTCTTTATCTATCCACATCAATCAAAAAGCAAGAACAAAACAAAGGATCCCATTAATTATTTATAAAATAAGGAATAAAAATTCTTTGAAAAATAAATTTCATATCAATAAAACATTTGTACTTTTTGAAAATTTGAGCCCAATCCGAACCTGAATCCATTATTTTACAGGTTTACAGTCTCTGTTTTGAAGTTACTAGTATTTAGATTTATTATTTTAACTTTATTTTATTGCAAAAATGGCTCTTAGCGGTGTAAATAATCGCACGGGTCATCTAGTAATATATGTATATAACAGGTTACTCAATAAGTCCGTAGGATAAGTAAGAAACAAACAAAAACAACAAAATTTTGACAAAACTCGATTTTATTATTCAACATAGTTGCCTTCGAGGGCGATACAACGAGTACAGCGATATCCAACTTTTCGGTACCACTTTTATAGCAAGATATCTATTTCCCGGCCTAAATTTCAACGATTTCTTCATCATTGGACTTAAATTTATTTTCAGGTAGCATTTCCTTGAGATTTGAAAATAGGAAAAAGTCGCTGGGAGTTAAATCTGGAGAACACGGTGGGTGAGTTAGCAATTCGAATACCAATTCGTTAAGTTTTGCCATCGATTTGTGACACGATTTGTTAGCTCACGCGGCAACCACTTTGAACAGAGCTTTCGCATACCCAAATATTCGTATAAAATGATAAAAACACTACCATCTGATATCTTTACAATGTCAGCTAGCTCGTGCACCTTCAATTTGCGATCGTTCATAACCAATTTGTGGATTTTTTTGATTTTTGCTGGAATACAGTATCATTTGGGAGTCTACTGCGCTCTGCATCGTTTGTGCTGTTACGACCACGTTTAAATTCAGCAAACCACTTCTCTACCATTTGTCTCGATGGAGTAGAGTTCGGATAATGTTTATTAAGCTATTATTTGGTTTCCACAGTATTTTTTTCATCAAATAGAAATGCTTTATTAAAACTCGAAATTCCCTTTTTTCAATAAGAAAAGTTGCTTCATACAAAACGCTATAATTCACGAATTAATAGTTAGATTGCTGTCAAGTTTATACACGTATCGTTTGAAGGTTAATGCTAAATAAAAATATACCTATATTTTATATATATACATATGTATGTATATGTACATATATGTATACGTAGTCACCCTAATCATGCTTGTGGATAAATAGTCGTTTTTTGACATTTTTTTTAATATTGTAGCTTAAAGTAGACAATAAAAATTTTTCTTTAA
Source organism: Wohlfahrtia magnifica (assembly GCA_023159175.1). NCBI lineage: Eukaryota > Metazoa > Arthropoda > Insecta > Diptera > Sarcophagidae > Wohlfahrtia > Wohlfahrtia magnifica. The sequence continues at coordinate 437,203 of JAKWBJ010000058.1, read as the reverse complement.
TATGTAATGTTACAAAAATGTCGAAAAACAACAAAGAATACGCCAACCATTTAAGGGCCATTGGTTTCCAATTTTATAACATATATGTAATATGGCCATTACAACCGAGAATCGGTTTGGGCCAAAAGCAAAACAGAATGCCAGCTATTTCTATCCACTGATGCTGGTGCCAATTGGGGACACCAAGCTGAACCTCGTCATTCGGAAATATGACCGTCCTTTTCTGCGTTGCCCTTCTGTGGATTCATTTATTAAGTCGCCAAACACAATTTTACATTCGACGAATAACGATAGTACGTGTTTAATATGTTTTTGCTGGCTCTTTTTCAGGATTTATCATAGAGTGAACTATGGTCCTATTTCCTGTTTTATAACAAAAATATTGATTTTATGTATTATAAAATATATATGTATCTTCTATTTTAGGCTATGGTAATCAACAACAGCAATGGCAATCAATGGACCCTCAACAACAACAACAATGGATGTCCTGGTGGCAGGTAAGTAGTATAAAATTGAAAACTATTTTGTTGTAAAACAGGTTTTTCTTGTATTAACTTGTCACTTTTTTTTATATCCCCTTTATAGCAACAGGGTAATTCCCAACAGCCTGCTGACGGCGGAGCTCCAGTTGATCCTAATCAATATTGGTCACAATATTCTTATAGTACTTCAACTGATAGTTCAAAAAAATAATTTCGCATCAATTCTACCATCCAAACAAGATGTTTATTAATGTCTAATGCATTATAATATATACAAGAACAAACAAATTCAAGTACAACAATGTCTTATTAACACTATAATACACATAAGATAGGGTCAGACTATATATTAGGTATTTAAAACTAAATAATCTGCGTGAAAAAAATTTGCTTTTTCGCAAAATGATTGAATTTTTTAAAACATTTCTAAAGAGTTAAAATTCTTATTTTTTCATATATTTGGTCTTAATATTTGTTAATCTGACCTTATCTTTTTAACACGTACACACCACAGAAACATTAAAAATAAGATCCATTTATAATATTACCGGTTTTATGAATTTAAGAATGTTTATCAAAAACACATCCACCCAGATTCAAATTCAATTCATTAAAAATTAGGTTTTTTTATAATTTTTATAAGTGTTTTTATAAGTTTTTTAAACAGTAATAATTTCATTGTTCTTTGAATTCTAAATTTTTTAAAATACGTTCGTTTTAGTATATTTATATTTTCATTCTTTTTAACCATTATACAGTTAATTTTTTGCTGTTTTTTTCTTTCTTTAAGTTTTGAGAACATACTTTTTTAGGTATATATATATATAGTTTCGTAATAATTGATCAAGCATTATCAATTTAAAAAATTCCTTTGTTAAAATTCAGCATCTGTTTAAAAAGTTATAGATTTTTTTTTTTAATAAAGTTTTAAACAGTTGGTACACAAACTTGAATATCGCATTTTAAAATTATAAGAAATATGAAAAGAAATATATATAATTTTAAAACAGCAATAACAACACTTTTTATTTTATTCAATACTAGTTGCTCCGACAAACTTCGTTATTGGCAGTCCCAAATAGGTTATTTATTGCTATAATGTCTCAATAATAAACAACGATTAACGAAAATAAGTTTTCTGTTTCGTAATGAAATGAAGATTTTTACTGGCAATTCTTACGTTTTTTTATTCATAAGAACCTTCTTTATGCCTTAATCCTTTTGGTTATTACTTTTCGGTGCCATTTTTAGTTAGAAAACTTAAGGATGCTACTTTTTATATTTTTGCATTCATTTTTGTAGAAATTAATGCGAAAAAGATTTCAATTAGTGAAGCCTGTACATTGTTGGTATTCAAAAATCGAACGCGTCTATAGAGTTTCGTAATTTACAGAAAAGTTTTTCTTCATACCCTTAAACATTTTATTACTTAATTAACTTTGATAAATTTGTGTAAGTAATTTATAAGATAATCACTCAAGGTACTAAAATTACTCATTACGTAGGCTTAAAAAAAGTAAAAAAGAAATATTTCTAAAGTCAAAAACAAAAAAACTTCCAAAAAGGTTTACGAATCGAAAATTGGTATTCCAAAAGAAAATCGATTCGAAAGAAAAAGAAGAAAATAGTGTTTTCAAAAGCATAGGAACGTATGAAATAGAAACAGTATTATTAAAAAGTAGTGCATGCACTATGGGGTTCAAATAGAAACAACAATTTTTTTTTCTTTATCTTTTTCATGCAAGTGGACAAGCATAAATTAATATTTTTATTAAATTTTTGTTACACTTCGTATATTTTCATTTCGTGTTTAATAAAAATAAATAATATATGTTTTATTTGGCTATAAAAATTTTTAACTAAAAAAGAAGGATTAAAAAATCTACGTCACAACTTTAACAACTTAGAAAAACGTAGTTGCGATCGTAAAGTAGAATACATACAATCGAAGAAAACTGAACGGAATCGAAACTCATAATATCAAATTTGCCAAACGGAGAAAATTTCGATTCGAATCGAAAGTCAGAATAGGGGTGAAAGTCAAGAAGCATTACGGGACCGAATCAGTCCTCATGAACGAGCCGACTTAGCAAGCTGAAGAATAATATAAGGTTCTGTGCCCGTGGAATAATTACAATACATTTGTTTGCTTTATTTTCGTATAAGTAGTTTTGCTTTCCAACAGATTCAATTTTGTTTTATATATTTTTTACAGTCGTCGATTATCTTTTGTAGCGATCGAACGTCTTTTATCTATACTCTTTTGCTACACTTTTAATTGGTGTAGTAAAGGTTACTTGTGACATTCCTTTTGTTCCATTGTTTGTGAACTTTTTTGACCTTTGAATTTTTTGTACATTTGTAATTAATATAAAACAAATTTTTTTATTAAGTGGAACTATTATAAATCCAAAATGCTACAGGGCTACCCGATATACACCAAACACTTTATTGGTCAAGATTTCCAGAATAACTTCCCTATTCTTCAACATACTAAACGTAACCTATCAAACGATCCTGAATACGAACTCATATCATCCGAGGAAAATAAATTGCGGAAATTAGGTCCTTTTGTAATTTATGAAGGCTTACACGCAATTTCTACCCTTATTGATTCCACCGGCCAACTGAGGGATGGTAATTTTCTATTGTTGGTTCCTAACCAAATATTTCTTAAGGTTAAATTTCCCTCAATTACATTAAGGGTGTAATTTAAGCCCCTGACTTACTGATGTATCAGAGGAGGAGATTGTGAAGGAACTTCGCACACAGGGTGTAGTATCCGTTTACAAGTACACAAGCAGATTGGATAACTATAAGGCAAATGATAGCTGTATCAATAGTGACAAAAACCCAAATACCTCTTAACTGACATATTCTGGTTATATGGTTTTGATTTTCAGCTTATACAACTCCCAAAGTTAGAAAATGCCAAATGCAACAATTTTGAAATATTTTATATGTGCAATATAACCCCACGTCTTCAGACCCAATGTACAGTAATTCAATGTGCCAATTGTAATGAAGAACATCCTGCATCTGACAGAAATTGTACAAGGTATTTTCAACAGAAAGACAATCAAAATTAAAACCTCGGTGCGGCTAAAAGAAAATATGAAATGAACACAACATCTGCCAAAAACCCTACTCTACTACATTCAGAAATAACTAAAGATTCTAAATGATCCAACCAACAAAACAATTCTGGAAACGTCCCAATCACAAACTACAATGATAATAAAAAAAACTCCGCGACGTAAATCATCGATTACCTCACTGTCGACTGACGTGGAAACTGATACACCATATTGCTCTTCGTCAAAAAAGGATAACAATAATAAAAACACATACATTCACCAGTAAATTTTCTACAATACCAACATAAACTTCAAAATACATCAACCACACATTTTGAACAATCTAATCAAAATCACCATGGTGACCCAGATATTTAGCTTTTTCCCAACAACAACAGGACATGACGTTGACTGAGTGGACAAGGGCGATTCTCCGTCGAAGTGCGGTGAATCACTGCGACTGAGACGACTCCAGAGGCAAGATATCTTGACCACCACCGGGATATACATGGTGACCCAGATATTGGGCTTTCCCCAACGACAGTACGACTTGACGTGGGTTGAGGGAGCAAAGGTAAAGCTCTGTTGGAGTGCAGTGAACCACTACGATCGAGCCGTTATCTGGTGGCCAAGTAACCCGATCATCATTAGGTGTCCGTGATGAACGAATTACTCAGCCTCCCCTGACTCGACTTACGACGGGGACTGACATAGTATTTCGGGCCTCTCCCCCAGCAAAAAAAACGTTTGTTTAGTGATAAGCATTAGATCTCTAAGCAAGAAATGATAAATAATAATAAATATAGAAATAATAAATGATAGTTTTCTTTATTTAATATGTTAAATAATCAATAAATTGTTTATAATTATAAATAGTCTATTTAATTTTCTGTCCGATACTGGACCCCGCTGACCTACCCCAGCATCCGAGCGGAAAACGTGTCGTTACAACATTTCTCTATTACATCAAATGAATCAGAATAGAAATAGAATAAAACAAATGCACTGAAAAATCCAAAAAGAATACTGGCAAATCTCCCAACGACAGATCGTCAGATAATAACTTATCGGAGTGAGTTCATCTATCTTAAACTCCCTTCCGAGTAGTTTAACTCAGGACTTAAAATAAAAGAACGAATATTATCTTCCAGGTTATACAATGGACATCAACTATGACAGTGATTTTAATTAACGTAAAATAAATGGTACTATTTTTATCTATTGCAAATACAGTTTACAATATGATATGGAATTTTTACTATGGATAGTTTCACGATATTGCAATGGAACATAAATGGTTTCGTTAACAATTTCAACGAACTTCAACTGTTAATAAGGTAGTACAACCCTATTCTGATATATTTACAAGAAACCTACAGTAAACATAATATTACACCTATTCCCTAAAGGATACACAGCTTACTTCCATAATCTTGACTCTAATGTAACTTCAAAACAAGGCACATGCGTACTTATCAAAATGACATCCCACATCAATTCAAATTTGCAACTAATTGCAATAGAAATCCATCTTAAATCAACGCTTACTGTTTTATCAGTGTACCTTCCACCATCTTTACCATTTCCTAGACAGGATCTTTCTGATAAGCCTGTTTCCGGCCCAAAACTTGTAGTCGACTTAAATTCATGGAGCAGTCTATGGGCTCTCACTTATCACAAATCAATGTGAACATATACTACAGGATGTCATACTATCTTCCTACCAATGGCACCTTGACAAACGTTGAGGTATAATTTTGTTTCTAAATTTGTAATAAATCTTGCTGATTGGTGGAAATTTGCTAATTCAGTTGATGACATGTTGCATACAACACCATATTCCACAAATATAAACAAAGAAGCCTCTATTGTAATAAAAGCGATAAGATCAGTTGATAATATATTAATTCCTCAATCATCTAGAAAAGTGAACAAGAATGTACCTTGAATGAACAGAGTATTGGCTTTGTTATGAAAAAACAAAGTAAATGCTTGGAAAATATTTAAGAGATCCCCAACAACTGAAAACCTTGTGAAATATAGAAAGGAAAATTCCATCTTTCGTGGAGAAATAGTTCTAACAGATTGGAAAATAGCATCAATTATTCGCATTCAAAAGAACAAGAAAAATTCGGTAAATATTAAAGAATACCGTCCGATTTCACTTTTACCATGCGCCAGCAAATTGTTAGAAAAGATTATAGCTACTCGTCTGTATTGGCTTACGGAGCGAAACCACCTGCTAGAGGTTGCGTAGACGCTTTATTACACATTGACTGTTATATATCTTAGGCGCTATTTTCTCGTAACCATGTAACAATTCTTTCCATTGATTTCGGAAAAGCCTTTGATAGAATTGGTAGACACGTGATCCTAGAAAATCTTCACAAATGGAGAGTTGCCCCTAAAATCTTTAAATATCACAAATTTCGGGTACGAGTTAACAAAGTTTATTCATTAATTCATCCATTACACAACAGAATTTCACAGGTCTCACCTCTCTCTGTAGTGCTTTTAGTGGAATCCACCAAATAATAAGTAATTACAACTACTTAGACCACCGCATATACGCTGAAGATCTCTATATTTATTGCAAAAATAATTCAAACATTAAATCAAATAATTTACTTCAAGAAATTTTATATAAGATAAATGTCTTGTGTCTCAAATTCGATGCAAATATCTCTACTAGTAAGACAAAGAAACTATATATATGCCGGAAAAACTTATGTGATTACAACTCATACCATATTAAAATTAACAACAATATGATTAGTAACGTGGATTGCTTATAAATCGTGGGACTAAGCTTTACCAAGAAATACTGCTGGAATGAACATTACAAATCAATGAAAAGATCTTTAGTACTAAGAGTAAACCTAATTGGATTTCTCTTCAGGAAGAAAATTCTTGTGCGCATTAACATTCTAACATACCTGGTAAGATCTCTTATACTTAGTAAAATAGACTATGGGTCATTCTTAGTTGGCAACACACCTAAATCAAACATTAAAATCATCACAGGCCCTTATCATTATGGAATCCGATCCAGCATTTATACATTCCGAACTACACCTCTGGCTAATATTCTTGCTGAATCAGGTCTTCATTCGATTGATTCCAGTATTTATGAATCAAAAATAAGAATTTTTCTAAAATTAACGTTTCCTAATAATTCGATCATGGATATAAACGTTAAAAAACAAATAGATGCAAAAAGGACACAGGTACTCTTCGGCTATATATGAATCTTTTAAATTGCCAGAATCTCTTGGCATACCTAAATTAACAAATACCACTGTTTCCAACCATCCATCCTGGCTTTTCAACACAAAATCTTGCAATTTCTCCCTCACTAAATTCAAGAAACAAACCACACCAGATGACTTATTCCTAAGACACTATTTTGAAAAACAAAAAATTTTGTTAGAAAGCGGTTGGTCCTTCTTATTTTCGGATGGGTCAAAATCACTCTCAAGTTATACTATTATCTTACTCACAAGTTATTGCTGATTATTTGTTGCTGAAGCTTCACCAGTTTTCAACGCTATACTCATCGCCCTCGAAACTAATAACAAAACCGCAATTTGCACTGATATCCTGTCAGTTGTAAAACCAAGAAGTAACCCAGCTTCTTTAAGGTGGAACATCATCAATTATATTGGTGATCTTCTAATAAAATACAAAAATAGACTAAAGATTAGTTGGACACCAGGTCATAACAAAATAAAGGGCAATGTCGCAGCTGATGAAGCTGCTAAATTTGCTTGTATAGCACCTTTAATTATGGAAGTCAGTACAGAAAAACCAGATATACAACATCTCATAAAGTTACATCTTTAACAGGAGCAAATGACCAAATGGTCTACTTACCATCATCCACATTATAAGGAGATAAATAGAAACTATATTCCACCTAGATACCCCATGGATATTTAAAAACATCAAATTAAAATATTTCCTGGTTACGTCATACATTTATGAAACACAACTACCTTCTCCAGAAAGAACCAACACTGTTATGTTAGAGCTGCAATAACACAATCTCTGTGAAGCACATTTTACTTGATTGTCCCCTTAACCAATCAGCGAGAAACAATTTCTTTGGATACCCTAAATCATATGAACTACTTTTATAAAAAACATTGTAATTTCTATTTAGTTAAAACTTTTTGGTCCACAATTTATCAAATTTTCATAAAATAAAATAAAATTAATTTTAAATTATTGCCGAGAACTAAAGCTCCTTAAATTATAATACTAATAATAATAATATTTTTTGACGCTTTTAATTTTAAAGATTACTTACTATAAAAATCAAGATTCAAAATTTTAACGGTATAAAACGTTTTAATTCTATTCCATTTAGTTTGCCAACTTTTAATATGATATGGCAACACTTTGCTACCATTAAATACAATCATGTTCCTTTATCTGTATTTTTTTTATTAAGACGAAATCATAACAAAGAGTGTAGTGGGAACATAACAATTTTGTACGAAAAGTGAATAAATTTTATAAGTTTTTGTAAATATTCTAGAAATTAAAAGAACGCTATTTAAATTGATTTACTAAATATAAAGTATTTGAAGTGATATTAAAAGTTTGCTTAATTTAATTAAATCTAAAAGTAATTAGAGAAAAAGGAAAAAATAAAATATAGGGGGTGTGATTAATCACAGAAATCGTAGCAATACCTACAAAAAATAAAACAACACCAAAAAGATTTTATTATCGTAGTTTAATATGGCCAATAATTACTTACAGCCTGTTAATGACCATTTTGGCTTTAGTGACGTTAAATTAGAAGATGTGGATGATGATATATTTTTAAATAGTTCACGGTCTCGTACTCCTATGTCGGACCAGGGTGCTGTTGGTGGTATTGGCGTGGGCCGTAGTACAAATCCATTCGATGAACCAGAGCCAGAGGATTATCAAAGGCAAATATTTGAAGAGAAACGCCGGCAAATAGAAGCACGTACTCTGGATTCTACACAAAAGAGTTTAGGTCTACTGATTGAAACTGAAGAAGTTGGTAAGGCTACTGCTATTGAATTGGCCAAACAACGGGAACAATTGGAACGGACTGCCAAACAGTTGGACGATATAAATGCCTCGCTAAGATTTAGCCAACGTCATTTGAATGGCTTAAAAAGTGTTTTTGGTGGTTTGAAAAATTATCTTTCTGGTAATCGCGATCATCCGCCAACACCTGCCCCTTCTTCAGCAAGTACTCCTCGTTCACCTAGTAGTGGTGGCCAAATATCTCAGAATATTGAAGAAGCAAATTCCTCGAACAATGCTAACAACACTGTACAAAATCTCAAATCACCTACGGAGAAATATGACAATCATCCTATATCGCGTTTACGGGAGGATTCGTCGGCCCAACAGCAGCACATGCAGCGGCAACAACAAAGGCGTAATAATCCTTTTGAAGCCCAGCTGGAGGCTAATCTAGAAGAAATGTGCGGTAATTTGTCACGGTTAAAGGGTTTGGCAACCGATTTAGGTCAAGAGATTGAGTCGCAAAATGAATTACTCGATAATATGAATTACAAAATAGAAGATGTTGACATAAAGCTCTCCAAGCAGAATAAGGACATAAACAAGTTGTTGGGTAAAAAGTAAAAGAAATCAGTATTTTTACAAAAGAATACAACTTTTTTATTTTAGATATGTGAATTGTTTATAAGCCCATTCAAAACTACAAGTAATAAAATTTTGAGAAATTTTTAGTTAATTTGTTTTTAATTTTTATATTTTTTTTATAAAAGAAATAAAAATAAGCATTCCCTAAGCATGAAAAACACTATGTAAAATAGTTTTAAGACGATATCGTTGAAAAACTTTCATTCTTAATAATATTTATATGAAGTTTATATAATAAAAGTACATACATACATATTAAAAAAAAAGACGAAAAAACTCTGATGTAATTTTCAGTCCTTCGTCATTTCCTCCCTTGGAATATATTTTTTTTTTAATTGAGAAATATACTTTTCTGTTTGGTAGCCTTTAACAATTTTTAGTTTATTGGTGATGCTTGCTTCATCTAAAAGACGTCCGATTGATTTGTGTTCAAAGTTCAGATGATATTGTTTCATCGTTACAACTGATAAATAAGGCATCTATTTGCATGAATCTAGGCTTAGATTAGATTTAATACGACTAAATACATATCTTTACCATTTAAGGGTAACTGGAATGTATGTTTACTGTAATTTGATTTTGCGTTTCCATTTACAGTTAGATCTGTTCACAAGCTACAAATGTCATTTGCTTCTGTTATCCAAATCAAACTTTTTTGCGTCTAAACATTACTTTTATACAGAATAGCTATTTCTGTGATCTCAAATCACAAAAAGTGGTTTTCAGAAAATAGTCTTGATATTGCATTCCAGTAATGCTTTCAAATATTGGTAATTTATTAAGAAAATCAGCGCTCCGTTTAACGAACTTATAAAGCAAATTCTTGGTTAGTGATGATACGACACTAAGTTAAAATATAGAATATTGAATAAAAAAAGTTTAAGAGGATTAGTAAATAAGACACTGTTGCTTCCACAAAAATTTGCAACATGGTGTGCATTGTAAATCAGCGGCGTCATCGGTATATATTTCTTTCGAAATCAAATAGGTGCTGTCGTTAGAGTAAATAGTGTAAATTTTCGACAAAATTTCGATGAATTTTTGTTATCAAATATCAACAATTTCAACAATACGTAGTTTCAGCGAATCATAACGTCATTTTGGTGATAGTATAATTTCACGATATGGACCTACTTTTTAGTTTCTAATCTCGTTTGATTTGAAGCTGCTTGATTATTTTCTTTCGGGAACACTTAATTTTCTATGCTATGCAAATAACCCAACAACTCTTGGGCAATTGGAGGTCAACATAACTTATGCCATTAATGGAAAAACACCAGAAGTTAAGGAAAGTGATAAGCAATTGAATTGACGGGATGTACTATGTAACTACTGGTAGTGGCGGTCATTTATCAAATATTTTTTTACATTAAATTTCTTTGCAAAAGCAACACAAATTATAATCAAATTATAATATGATTATAATCAAATCAAATCGTTAGTTTTGCTTGTTTTGTTTCGGAAGCTCTTAGAAAAAGGCCTCTTTAAGCCAAAAGGAATTGAAGTTATTTTCTGTAAGCCATAATCGATAGAGCGAATAATAATTATTTGTGGCTGCCAACAATACTATTACTCGAACTTAATACTGATAGTCGTTTTCTTGTTTTGTATCGTTATGTAAATTTGTATTCTTAAGTACTTATTACCATTTAAAGTCCTTATATTCCTTGTAGAATGATTTCAAGTCTAAATTTACATGAAACTTAATAATAATAATAAGTAACTTGTATTAAAGTTTCGTTTATTAATTTCTTCGTACTTCTGTAACTGGTTAAAAGAATTTAATCTGTTCTGGAAAACGCATATCGCTTCAAATTTTAAAATCGAAAGCGCCAAACAGATGTTCTGACAAACGAAAATGCTAGGAGTTTGCCGTTTTCAAGCCGCTAGAGTATACTGAAGCTATTTGGTCTACATATTTTATTTAAAATGTACTTTAAATTAAATGTTTATTTATTTATTAAAACAATATTTAATAAATAAATTTATAAAATACAGAAAAAGAAAGGCGCAGGGTAACTATACCATATTGCGCGCACACTTAAATTATTCCCATTACAAAATTTGTACACATGTATTAATATGAAATGAAATTAAATAAATATATACATGTAAAAAATTCAATAGCGATTTACGCCTACAAAATGAAAATAAAATTTATGTCAGTTAAGAGGGAAAGGAACAGTCTAGAATCATCTTCAAGGAGTTGACCATTCTGGATAGCAGACATTCCTTAATAACATAAGGAATATCGTTAACTTGATGACAATAACTGCATAGCGGTGGTTCCGAATTATCAAAGTAATGCTTAGAATTATATAGCTCTTTACCAACCCTAAGGCGAGCAAATATAACACATTGGACATCTTTGACTTGAGAATAGTGTTGTCTCAGGAAGCATTGTGAGTTTTGCCAATTAAGTTGAAGATTAGCTTCATGTATAGATTTGAAGCAGTCAATAATAATAATATGAAAACAAGGAACTTCAATAATCACCAGTTTATTAGCCTGCTTTGCTGCACTGTCAGCGCATTCATTTCCAACAATACCAGTGTGTGGAGGTACAAAAATAACAAGAATTGTATGATGTATATTAGGATTCTTTACTATGCTATCATAAGTATTATTTTTATTATAAAAAATTGCCCTGACAGCACTCAGGCTATCTGTGCATATTAGAGTCTTTGTTTTCTTTTGTGTGGCATAAATAATTGCTGCATTAATTGCACCAAGTTTAGCTGAAAATGACCTGCGTACACTGGTAACTGGGCCTGCTTGACAATGGACCAAGTTGAATCAATATGATGTTCCACGATAGTGTATGATGTTAATCCATTTTGGAAAGATCCATCAGTATATAGTTCACCATCAGCATCAAAGTTATAAATTTTGTCTGCGATCTGAGATTTAAGTACTGAGGAATTATATCTGATTTATTGTAAGAGTTCACACTAATATCTATAATAACATTATCGCTGCTAAAATGATCATCAGGTTTCATTGGCAAAGTAATATTAAATTCCTGAAGTATAAGTATTATTCTTCTTATTCCAGACATTTATCTATTCAGAGTTAATGTGGAGCCAAAATGTTTGTAAAAGACTATCATTCGGGTCCATAATTGATTTTAATGCTAAACTCACAGCTCGTTTGTTTAACAGAGTAATAAAATCACAAGATTTTGACTCCATCCTGAGAGCATCTAGTTAAATCAAATATGTTTTCTTTTTATTTGTAGAGAAACTTTCAACATTTATTCACGATTTTAACAAAAAAATATGCAATTTAAAAATTGTGAGTTTATCAATTTAAAGCCATTTTAGTAAGCAAGTACTCTGTAGCCATTTTAATTTAATATTTATTTGTTTGATTATGTTTTGTTATAAACATATGTATGTATTTTTTTATTGTTCGAACACAACCTTGCAAAATATCAAAACGCCATCAAATTGCAGGACTTTCAGAACATACTGAAGAGCGTTTTTCAAACCGTTAGCGATTGGAACACGTTGCGTTTTCCAGAACATGGGTGATTGTTGCGGTTTCATTGTTATTTTGTACACTTTTCATCTGACAACTTTAATTATTCATTTACGTTATTTCTCTTCCAGATTTTATTTTGTTCGTTTGACGATTGAAATGGAAAGTCCGCTTTTACAAAGTTGTAACTGGAAGACGGGCGTGGAGAGGCAATTTTTCCTTTCTCTTGAAATTGTCTAATCCTTTTACAAACAAGAAATTAATTTACAGACGTAAATTGTTCATTTCTACTTTTCTTTTTCATATGCAACTGTATTAAAGTCACAATGAAATGAGAAAAATAATATGAAGCAATAGAATGAAAATTACGAAAAGTAGAAGAGACCAAAAAATGTCCAGTACAGACAGTCGTGTACTACACACTTTACATCTTCAACCCCTCGCGGACAAACTTCGTCTGTCTTTCATTCAGTTGCCGCTTTGTAAAAGGGCTCAAAATATCGCAGTAATAATCCATCTGGCAACTTCATTTAGTTATCTTTTTCCCCTTCTCGTTTTCCTTCATATTTATTTTTCTCTTATTGTTTATAATCAGCAACGTACGACGTCAACCTAAAAAATAATCAACAATAATAAAAACAACAAAACTTTGTTTGTCTGCCATTTGTTGCTGCTACGGCTCTTGTCTGTTCACAAACTCATCATTAGTACGTGCACTTTGGACTTTCTCTTCGAATAAGCAGAGCAATTGAAAGAAATCGAAGTATATTTTATCATTTAATTTAAAACATTTTGCAAGGGAGGTTTTGATTTCTAATTAAAGCAAAATAATGATTAACACCGGTAAATTAGCTGGCAGAACTTTGTTCATAACTGGAGCTTCTAGAGGTATTGGTAAAGCTATTGCTTTGAAGGCTGCTAGAGATGGTGCCAATATTGTGGTAGCAGCCAAAACAGCTGAACCACATCCTAAGTTGCCAGGCACTATTTACACTGCAGCCGAGGAGATAGAAAAAGCCGGTGGTAAGGCCCACCCTTGTGTTGTGGATGTTAGAGATGAAAACGCAGTACGTTCAGCCGTACAAGAAGCAGTTGCCAAGTTTGGAGGTATTGATATATTGGTTAATAATGCCAGTGCCATTTCTTTGACAGGAACTTTGGAAACAGAAATGAAGAGGTACGATTTGATGCATCAAATCAACACTCGTGGTACTTTTTTGGTGTCCAAAGAATGTTTGCCTTATTTATTAAAGTCGAATCATGCTCATATTCTAAATATCTCTCCACCGCTGAACATGAATCCTAAATGGTTTGCTCCACATGTGGCCTACACAATGGCTAAATATGGCATGTCTATGTGTGTTTTGGGTATGAGCCATGAATTTCGCGATAAAGGAATAGCAGTTAATGCTCTTTGGCCAAGAACTGCTATACAAACTGCAGCCATAGAAATGTTGACCGGACCTGATAGTGCCCAATGGTCGCGAAAGCCCGAAATTGTTTCAGATGCTGCTTATGCTATCTTAATTAAGGAACCCAAAGAAGCCACTGGTCAATTCTTTGTCGACGACGCAGTATTACAGTCGAATGGTGTAACAGATCTTAAACAATACTCCTGCATACCAGAAAATTCGGATAAATTAATGATGGATTTCTTTTTGGACGAACCTGTTAACATTTCTTCAGGTCAAACTGTTACTGAGAGCAGCACGACCACCACTACAGCTTCGGCTGGTAGCGGTAGTATACCCCAACTTTTTAAAAAAATTGACTCTTTGTTATCGACTGAAATTGTTAGCAAAACTCAGGCTATTTACCAATTTAATATTACCGGCGACGAAAAGGGTACTTGGTATTTAGATTTGAAGAATGGTTCTGGCTCGTGTGGTGAAGGTAATGCACCTACCAAACCAGATGCTGTGCTTACAATGAAATCACAAAATTTCTCCGATATGTTTGCTGGTAAATTAAAGGCTGCCCCTGCTTTTATGACCGGTAAATTGAAAATTTCTGGCGATTTGCAGAAAGCTATGAAATTAGAAAAATTAATGAAAGCCTTAAAATCGAAATTGTAAATTAAATGTACAAAAACTCGAAGAGTATAAGTATTTAAGCCACATTAAGCATTTTAGTTATTATTGTATTAGATTTCATGTATGTTAAACATTTATATTTGTATTTACGAATTTTTTTTATATATATTTTAAAAACGACTGCTAATAAATTTGTTAACATTTTTAACCGTCATATTGGTGATGTACTTACATTAGAGCTATAAACAAATTTTTCGTATAGTACCTAGAGGTGGCCAATGTTGTTTTAATCAACCAGTTATGCTACGATCGAAAAGTCGTATTCCAAAAAAAAAAAAAAAAAAACGTAAGTCGAAATGCCGCAGAACAAGGTGAATATGTGTTGCTTTTGCTTATCCTTTTTGTTAAAAAATGATGAAATGAAACCATAGTTTTTTAGTCGCATAACGAGGTAATATGCGGCGTAAGGCAAATGGATTCTGTAATTCAAACAAGCCGTTATAGTGAAATGCCGTATTAAAAAAAGCCGTATAAAAGGTATGAGGGTATTTAAATGGACAAACGTTAATTTATATTTTTAATAAATTACTTCATATTTTTCGTATATATGCATTTTGTATTTAATGAAAATAAATAATCAGGTATGTGATGAGAAACGATTTTGATTGCAAATCAATTGCTAATCGGCAAATGTTGTGATGTGTTCAGAAATTTCGAATTGTTTTTTCAATTTTAAATTCCTATTTGTTCCTAATTGGTTTTACTACTATCTTATGAAAACCGAGAAAAATCAAATTAAAATTGATTTAAAACCAAAATTGTGTAAATTGGCTTCTACAAATTTTTATTAAAAAAAAACTAAAATATAAGTATTTTTCGATTAAAAAAATAAATCTTTTTATACAGGAGGCTGATAAAAATTCGCTACCGAGTAAAATGTAATAACTTTTTTCTAATTGAGTTATCCATTAAATTTTCGTTTTCAATTTTAGATCAAACCATGCCAGGCCTGTTATGGTAGAGTTACACTGAACATTTTCAAATTGTATTATTAAAAATATTGGTCTCTACATCTAAGGGCAGCAGATTTCTTCTTCTGGGGTAGGTGGGTAGGTAGGTATGAAAGGCGGTACCTAAAAGTATCCCATCCAGAGACCATAGAGGCTCATTGTGGAAGACCTTTCCATGAAAAAAAAAAAGAAAAGAAAAGAAAAAGAAAATGGAAGGGAAGAGAAAATTAAAAGGAAGAAAAAGGATGGAAAGAGGGAAGAGAAGAAAGTAAGTTAGACGGCATACAAAAAGGACAAACTTAAATTACAAAAACAGACGCAAGTAGATACCGGTCATCACCTAGTGAGCCAACACAGACCTGACAAATAGCCCTCCAGGTCACATATCCTAGTTGACGCTACCTTGCCTACGCCCTTGAAAATGCCTCGGCCCAGCAATCTGAGCCTGCGCTCAGTTCCACAGTTTCTGATTCCTCCGTATCGCCGCATACCCGGCAGAAGACCGGAGTGCCTGGTTCCCATATCCTAAAGCTTCGGCCAAACTACAGCTGACGCTTAAGTCACCACATCACGTCAAGATGTTTATTCAGGTGGTGGTTCTTGTGCGGTTGCTGTAATCAGAAAGTGTATTAATCGAGACCATTATATTTAAACTATTAAAAACAGTTAATTCAATGAAAAGCTGAAAACTGATTTCGACATCAAATCTTCAAGCAGTCATGAATAGCTTTTTGTTAAGATATCACACGTGCGTATCTCAGCGTCGATCCTATTTAAAATTAATTATTTTTAAAAACCATTAAAAATATTTAATAAAAGAAAACTATTTATTCAATGAAATAAAAATCATTCATTTATATTAATTATAAAAAAAGTTATTTGAGTTTCATAATGTTTGATAGCAAAATTCATCAGCTACCCTGTACAAGAGGAAAACATAAAAATGCACGACAATCTAAATGATTTTATGTAAAATCATTTGATTTTATGTAAAATCATTTGATTTTATGTAAAATCATTTGAATTTATGTAAAATCATTTAGATATAGCCAAAGAATATTCAAATAGATATGGAAGGACTTAGAAAAAAAAGTTGAATAGCAATGTATTGACTTGGTATGGTGGAAAAAGATGTGTCTTCAAAATGTATTTTTTTTAATACACATACATACAGTCATATGAAAAATAATAGGGAAACAGCTTAAGATAAAAATGAGCTACAATTGAGAACCGATACAAAATTTGTTTGCTCAAATAATGATTCTTTACATCGTCGAAAATGATAATTAAGAGTTGGGGTTTTCTCTATAAGTTTTCATTTACAGGTTTTAAAGGTGTGGATTTCTTGGAAAGATACAATAAAAAATTATTTAAATAAAAGGGAAACGTGTACGACAGGTGGGAGCCCATACAACCAATTTTTTTTATCGAAACAAATACGCCAAAATAATCCAACCAGGTGGAGAAAGAGAGATGAATCTGAAGCATTAGATGCAAATCCAAGCGCATTTAAAAGAACAACTGAATTATACAGAAAAACTGGGGATGGTTTTAGAAAAAACATAAACTAGTAAGGACGAACAAAGTAAAGAATTCAAAACAAAATTTAGATTCCTTAAGAACAGATAGTCTAACCAAGCAACTTAAGTCTAACTAAGTTCTAGTAGGTATAGTAGATTCAAAGTAATTCGTAGCTGTTTTTTTTCTTAAATTGTTATTTTTCTGCTCTTCCTCAAATGATATTACACTTGCGGCTACTAAAAACTGATGTTTTTATGGAATGGAAGCAATCAAAATTCGTCACATCCAAATCCGTTTTGGAATTGTTTTTACTTTTTCAAAATTATTAGTTGTCATCACATACATACCTGAATATAATACGTAGAATATATTAAATCTAAAGAAACTGAACGGAAACAGAACGTGGGTAACTTTGTTTTATGTTTCATAAAATTCGGAACGATTTTGTTTAATCTAAAAAAATTTAAAGTTTCCTTTTCAGTGAAAATAAAATAAAATGTGTTATATCTATACCAGTTTTTCTTCATATCGCTCATTTACTTCAATAGTGTTATAACTCAAAAAACAAAATTTTGTAAATTTCCTATTACTCAGCATTGAAATAGGACTAAACACCTTGTTCCTGTGCTTTTAGTATTGCACGAATCTCAGAAAATTTTACTTTTTATTTTAAATTAAATCACTTTTACAAAATGTTTTTATATTGATTTAGATTTTCCAAAATGCTATTATATTGATGTTAATCCATTATTCCCCGAATTCTTACAATTGGACCCACTCCGCACCAGGAAAACGCAACCCAGATAATTATAGGTTTGTCACTGTGTTTCACTGTGTAGCTGTGGTCTAAGGCTTTGCTTAGAGGAAGTCTTACATATGTTTTTCCATCAGATCGGAACAAGTTCAACTTGGATTCGTCGCTCCAGATATGCTCCAGATATTCCAGAAACGTGAATCTTTTGTAATCATTCTCCTACAAACCGCAACCGCTTTTCCATATTTTTTTTGCGATATGCAGTTTCTTTTGCGCATTGCACCCTGGAAGTCCACACCCCTATAAAAGACTTCTTATTGCCCGTGTGGATATTTCAGAGTTTAATTGCTGTCCAATTTCAGCCTTTATTTCGCGCGAAGATAAGAATGTTATTCTCTCACTGGCCCTACAAACAATTTTATCTTCAGATAAAGCGGTCTTTCTAGCTCTAGGCTTCCTGGCAGGGGTTAAAAACTTTTGTGTTTTATTGTACAAATGAATTACACCAAATACGATTTTTTTGGAGCTGGAAAACCTTTGTCCGATAGCCGACATAGACAGTTTTTCCTACTGGCAACTTCGTACAATTAACTCCCGAATTTTTGAGTAGGTACATGACTTGTTTTTGCCCATTTAAAAAACTAAAACGTATCAAAATGATTACTATTTAAACTATTGCTTTTCAAATTATACTCACTTTATAATATTAATAATAAGGTAAATTCAGAAATTAGCTGAAAAACTGAACGTTTTCAATTACGTGGCCAGCTACGAACTTTTAAATTTATTTTTTTTAATAGAAAACCTTAAACTTGACCTGTTTTGCATGGACAACATTGTTGAATGTCTGCTCGTCGATACTTCTAATTTACAAAGTAGTCTTAAATTATAAGGCTACCACTCTATGTGTATCCAAAAACTAAAATAAAAATATTTACTGTCTTAAAAAAATTTAAAGATTATGGAAACTTCCTCTCCTCGCTAAAATTTAAACCTGAGCTGGTTGTGTTGTATTCAAGTTTTTTTAAATTTTGTAACAGGGTACTACAAAATTGACTCTTACAACTCTTTCCGTAGTCGTAAAATTTTTCACAATATCATTGAGTTTTAATTTCGGCTGCATATACGACAACCACGATAAGACTTTTTAACTGATTTAGATAGATAACGAAGTCTTAACTGTTACGTGGCACCGCCCAGTTGTAGTTTTTGTAATACATATGTATAGTCTATAAGTGCTTAAAAAAAAAAATCGGTTCAACTGTTATAAAACAAATTCACATGCATACCAACACACATTAATTTTTATGTATGCACTAGTTGAAACCCGATGTGCTCCGCTACCCCTATATTATATATTATCTTAACTACTACCCTCGTTATAATTTTTTTGAACTTTGTTCTACATTTTATCTCATTGCGGCCCAAATCCCAACATTTAAGATAGCCTATAGTTTCCTCCAGAAAGACACATAGAATCCGGTGTTCTTTGTTCAATACCCGTTTATCCAGTCTTTCCGGGTTTTTGGATTATGTGAATAGATAGTTGTTGTTCTCTAATATAAACAAATTTCATAATTAGTATGAATGGAAGGTGCCACACCCATTTATCCAATCTCGCCAATTAAGTGTGTGATGATTTTTATTGACTACGAAGCTATTTAGTCCAAATTGAAAAACTTACACTTTGACTGTTCTCAAGATATAGAAAAAATATATTTAGTTTGTATAGGAGGTACAATGCCAACTTATCCAATTCCGTCCACTGTTTGACCTATGATTTGCTTTGATTATGAAGTCATTTAGACTAAATTCAGAAGCTCTAGCTTTAACCGTTCTTAAGATAGGCAAAAATCAATATTTACTTTATATGGGAGGTACCACGCCCACTTATACGATTGCACTATCGGACTGATGATTTGTATTGACTATGAAGCTATTCGGACTTAATTTAGAGACTCCCAATTTTACTATATGGAGGTATAGACAAATAAATATTTACTTTGTATGGAGTGGCACCACCCAGTTCGAATTTTTGAAATTTATATAAACAGATGCTGTAAAGGTTAAAAATTAAATCGGTTCAGCAGTTTGGCTGTCTATAAGTCACAAACAACCATACATATAAGATTAGAAGATATTTTTACATTTTCGTCTTTTTATGACGTCTGAGTTCTTTTAAATTGCATAAAATAAACGAAGCGAATTTGTTATTTTTATACAGTCTTTTTTCCTAAATTATTTTTTATACACAATGTGCAACTTATTTAACTTCCACTTAATACACAAATTCACACAACACTTTATACACAAACAAACAACTATCTTATGTTCACACGAACATAACTAAGGTAAGTGTCACGGGTTTTATACTTAATTAACATTTCTTTCGAATGTTCTAGTACATGCTACAAACTACTCTTGTTGCAGTTAATTCAAATGTAAAGATTTAGTATATATTGTATTGGTAGCACTATTCAAATAGATACAACCGTGGATGTTCTTTATTTAACAGTTATCGATCGACAGGCACTAGACTTTTAAAAATACATATACAATGTTATAAATTGCGCTTATGTACTTATACATAAGTAAAAGATGAAATATTTAGTTATATCAGAGAATTACGAGAAAGAGAATATGTAAAGTTCTTTTATTTTAGGGCTACAACCCAGTCACAACACCTCCCCTTTTAAGTGGTATTGTCCATGTGTCAATTGGGCTCTCTGATATACCTTTATCAGTCGGCCCATATTTTAAATGAATCTGAGACATAATTGATGTTCAATATCGTAAATGTACCGCACTATCTCACCTTTAGCTCTTGAATTGTTCTCGGCTGACTGGTGTACACTTTTTCTTTTAAATATCCCCAAAGAAATAAGTTGAACGGTGTCAAATCACATGATCTTGGCGGCCAATTAACATCGCCACGACATAGATAAATCGGCCATTGAATTTCTCGCGCAAAAGTGCCATTGTTGCATTGGCTGTATGGCAAGAGGCACCATACTGTTAGAACCACATATCGTCCAGGTCCATATCCTCAATTCCTGGTCACAAAATGTTTGTTATCATCTCGTGATAGCGAACATCATTCACGGTATTTGCTTGGCCGATCTCATTTTCGAAGAAGTACAGCCCGATGACGCCGCCAGACCATAAACTGAACCAAACAGTCACTCTTTGTGGATGTATAGGCTTTTCAACAATTACTCATGGATTCTCATTTACCCAAATGCGGTAATTCTGCTTGTTAACGAATAAACTGAGGTGCTTCAGTCTGAAAGTGTGACTCGTCGTTGAAGATGGTTTTGTTTGTAAAGTCACCATTCACTTCTGTCTGTTTAACTAACCATTTGCTGTATTGACGACGCTTCAAATGGTCAGTAGGCTTCAGCTCTTAAGTCAATTGAACCTTATAAGCGTGTACATTGAAATCTTTATTCAAAATTCGCATCAGTGATGATGGTGAGATGTTCAATTGTTGCGCACAAAGACGAATCGAGGTTGACGGCTCTTTTGCCACACTATCGTAAACAACAGCAATGTTTTCCACAGAACGAACTTTTAGAGCATGCACAGGTGTCTCCACATTTCCTACAGACACGGTTTACTGAAATCCGCTGACATTTGGCCGATTAAGCTGATCAAAAAAATGACAAAGTGCACGAAATGCATTTTAATTTGAACGCACGCTTTCGTAAAAGGCTTCAGAAATCTTAACGCGTTGCTCAATTGTGTACCTCCCCATGGTTGAATCTGTCAAACACTGAAAGAGAGAAATGCCAAATAAAGTTGGATAAAAAACTTGACTTTAAGGTGTGACTCACAATTAACATCGTGCATTATGGTTGGACCACGCTTTATAAAGTTAATTATGGAAGTTATTCTATTGGTTTGTGTCAAGGCTACGATCATCCTGCCAAGGTTGTATTTATTTGAACAGTACTGTCAATATCACTATAAGTCAAATATGTAATTCAAATCTTAACGAAAACTGAATAGTAGGTTGTGAGATGAACTAGAGCATTCGAAACTAATGTTAATTTACTATAAAAAGTGCCGCATTCTGCTTAGTCAGTTAGTTATAATTTAGCAGTCATAGAGTAAAGTCGTACTAAGAGTTGAGTATTGAAAAATTGTGTATTAAGTAGAAGTTAAATAAGTTGGATATTGTGTGTAGAGTTAAACTGGAAATAAAGACTAAAAAGCAAAACAACAAATTCGCTTTACTTATTTTATTCTACGCAATTTAAAAGAACTTAAACGTTTTAAAAAGGTTAAAACATAACAATATTATTCAGATACATATATGAAACTTGGAAGACAGTGTGAAACGAGTGTAAAATCAAAAACCATAAAAAATTTGTACCAATCTGAATATTCACATGTGTAAAATAACATTTTTACCTTTTGCAAAGAAACAAATTGTAAGGAGTACTTTGTCATACAGTTAAGGGTGTTGGAAGAAAGTCGACATGCTACATCTATCTGAATTTATTGATTATTTTTAAAGTTATATAAACTAATAAAATATTATCCTTTTTGACACCAAAGTTGCTTATTAACAACTTTATGTTTTATCAGTTTTATTTTAAACTTAAAAATTTACGCCGTAAATAAGTTAATTGTAGTTCCTAAAATAAAAATGCCTAAATTTTGTATATTGGGTAGTTACATATGTGTCACCCTGTTAATGCCGTACTTATTTGCGTATTTGGCAGCACTGTCAATTTGACCTTCTTTATGTTACATTTGAATTAACGGATATAAAAATATAAGACATGAGAAATTTCTGGAACCTTCCAAACTTTAGGCAAAGATGCTGCTTTACCTACACGTCAGTTAGTTATCGTTTGGCTGTCAATAAATAAAGTTGTGTTAAACGAATATCAAGTTGTTGCATTAAGACAAACAGTATAAAAGTTATAGTGGCATAAATAAAAACTGTAAAACAACAAAATAAAGCGGTGTTTATTTTATTTTAATGCAATTTAAACTGACTCAAACGTTTTAAAAAGGTTAAAACGTAACAATATCTAAACACAAAATACATAATCTTATTTATAAAAGATTAAATTTAAATAATAAATTAACCACCATACGGCTCCAAAGTTGTTTATAACCAACCTTCAATAACTATCGATCTAACGAGCCCAGTAATTTGAAATCGAAAATTCTTAATTTTTGTCTAAACATCACAGGTATCACTAAAAAATATGTTTAAACAGTTGGTAAAAATGTGGGGTGGAAAGGGTTAGAAGTTTGAAGCTCTCAAGATGTTTCAATGACAATATTTTAAAGCATATTTATCCTATAGTTTTTTTTATTGCTTTAGCTTCAATAAAAATACTGATTATATATTTTCCTGTTTAAAACTCATAAATATATATAATTTATATTTTTATTTTAGTTTAAATTTCTAATTCTTACATCCTAATTAGTTTTTTGTTGTTGTTTTAAATATATATATATATATATATATATATATATATATATATATATATATATATATATATATATCTTCATAATAATAATATAATTAAAAATAATAATATTTTTAATTATATATTATTTATGTTATACAATATATGTAGGTGTTATGCATAAATTTTCTTAAATATTAAACATAATTCACTAGCTTAGGCTTATTTGATTTCTTATTAGTTCTGTATATATTTTATAGGGTTTCATTATAGTTTCTTTTTATTTTTAATTTTTTAATTAACTAATATTGTTTAAATTTAACAACAAAATTATTTTTTTTTAAATTTCCTTTTGAATGTGTTCTACAATAAAATTTAATTTTTCATCAAGTTTTATTTATTTTTTATTTATATGTTATTCATATGTTTTTAAATATTTTTCGAATTTTTAAATTATTTTTTCTTGCACTTATATATTCTTTAAAATTTTTAAAATAAAATAACACAACGTATTGCTTAACGGAATTTTTTTTAATATTTTACTTATGTATTCTTTTATTAATTTTATTTGAGCTTTACATTAATACTGATTTAACTAAATTATGTTTTCTTTTTCTTAAATTTTAACATTATAAACATCGGTTATGGTTACATTTTATTTTTTTATATAATTATAAGTAAGTATCATTCTAAAATAAAGTCTAATTTTGGCACAACTATTACAAAAGAAATACCCATAATTATTTAAATAATCGATCATTAAATACTCGTGGTATTGCAGATTCTGAAAATGTTTGTAAACAATAATACGAGTACTTTTTGATTTTCAATAATAATAAACAGGGAAACCAGAAATATGTTCTTAAAGCACTGTTTTATGCGTATATAATATGCAGTAAAAATCTGAACATATGTTCCAAAACTTTAAAAATATGCTCTAAAAAACAACAACTTGATCAATATCTTTTGTATATATTTAAAGTAAGATAAAAAAATTACCAATACAAATGAATAAAAGACAAATGGAACTTCAATTTCATTTTTTGGTAAAATAACGCAGTCTTCAGTTTCTAAATGTAAAGCATTATTACATCTAAGCAAACTATTAATTATATGGTATATATTTAAGTGATAACAATTTCATAAGACCATATTTTAAAACTTGATTAGTTTTTTGCTATAATATGCTTTAGGTTAGTTTTAATATTAAGTTTAGTATTGCAATCTTTTATCTTGCCAACATTCTGAACAGTATTATGACATACTTAGTAATTAATGTTAGGCCGTTGTTTAGTAATAGAGGTCAATTCACTTTTTGTATTTAAATTTTTTAGTTTATCTATTGTTGCCATTTTAATGTATTGAGACTCCGATCTATTTAATACGCTTAGAACTTCTAAGAATTGTTTATAATTGTAAGCGTAGTAATTGATGGCTGCAAAACAACTTCTCCAACGAGTTATATCTGGTTCGGGTGGCATTGGAAGGTCTAGATACATTTCCTTTAAAATTGCAACTCTATTTGGAGATTTCACTTTGTTTACATTTTCGTATTGATCTACCATATGTTCGCACAAGCGATGCAGCCGAGTGACATGTGTTAGTTTAGGGTAAGACATTGGCAATTGTGTGTGTTATCAAAGCATATTTGATACATACTTTTTACAGACAAACGTACTTTTAACGTTAAATGCTTTCTGTTTACACTTTATAGTTTTTATATTAATAATAACCTTAATTGATATCTAGATGGCACAGTAAATTTTAATTAAGAAAAGCCATGAGGTGATCATAAACTAAAATATTTTTGAGCATAAAACGTACAAATATGTGTAAAAAAGGTTTAAAAATGCTCTTTAAATACGAAAAAACTGAAATATGTAAAAAAACTGCTATGAGCACAATATGCAAAAATATGCACTGACAAATCTATGCCAAAGTTCATAAAAACTCACCAAACGGATAAATATCGACTTAATTGGTTGCATAAGAAAAAATAATGCAATCGCATATTTCTGGTTTCCCTGATAACAAAAAAAAAAAAAAAAAAAAAAAAAAAAAAAAATTAAACCATAAAAATCTTCGAAAACTGGAAAAGCTCTAAGAATGTATTTTTTTGAATAGTAAAAATTTACATGCTTAAAAAAATGAATAAAAAAGTTTAAAGCGTTTCAAAACCAATTTTTTTTAATTCGACGCCTCCAAACTATACCATGCTAAATGAACTTAGCATGTTTTCGTAAAGTACGTGATATCGATCGGCAAGTCCGATCAAAAATTATAAGCAAAAAAATTGAAAATACGATATACATATATCGGAAATAATCTAAGAGAATATACTTCTATTGAAAAAACTCCAGTCATATTCTATGTTCCTTTCTTCGTATCCTGTCTATTATCATATAAATCTATGTCGGTAAGTAAGAACAGCTTAAGTCGACTTAAGCTACTCTTCCATATCGACACAGATTTGTTTAGTTATTAATTTATCTATATTTTAATTCTATTGAATAAAATAACATCTTTCTCTGAAGACTATTTTATATTTGCTGACATAATCGGGCAACATCGTCATTAGAATTGTGTGTCAAACAACTCACAGCCACAGACTCTAATCCAGCTACTTCATATATTACCCGAATGAACACACTCGTTTTGGACAGATCATCATCTGAGTTCAGCCGTCTACAGTGGATATTCTTTTATCCAACTCTTGTCTCCAATTTTCAGATCTTTCAAATATTTTACAATCGGACCATGTACAGATAACCTGTGTTGCTTCTGAAATGATTCAAAAAATGGCATATTTAGTTTCCTTACATTATCGTGTAGGATGGATAGCAATTAGAAACTTGATGTAGAACGAAATCCGGTGTCGAAACACCGTCTGATTCAGCTAACTGTGAATTTTATTTTGGTAAAGTAATATCTATAGTTCAAGTAGCTTTCAAGAAGATACCTATTGAGCGCACAAGTTTGAGGTGAAATCTCTGATTTCTGTTTAATGTTATTAGGTCAAAGGAACACATATAGGCGGAATTATCGAAGATGCAGGGATACTAATAGTCGAATACAATTAAATAATACGACTGATTTTCATCTATAGGGACCGAAATATTTCGTGGTCAAAGTTTATTGAATAATATGCCTCCATGCTCGAAAAACAGAAAGTAATTTACTCATCTTCATATAAATGAAGAGGTATTAAAAACTGTCTCTGATTCGGCGAATGCAGTGGCAGATGTTTTCGCTAATTCACATTCCATCATTTTGAATAATTCTTCGCCTATGGACTCGGCTGTCTAAGAGTATATTTATAATCTGAACGACAGAATTATTGATAGATCTTATAACACACCAATTTAATCGTTTGTGGTGTTACTAAAAAAAAATAAGGCCCACTGGTTTGGATGACATTAATAGCATTATTTTCAAGAATATGTCTGATTACTATTTTGGGACTTGAAGTAAACTTTTCAATTTCTGTTTATTAGAAGGATATTTTTCTAGGATTCTTAAGTGCCCTTAAGTAATCACAATTTCTAACCCGGGGAAGGATCCTAAGGATACCCTTCAGCTATAGACCCAACAGCTAAGCTTAAAACATTTAATTTTCCAACTTATCTACAGAAAATTAAACAGAGTTTTTTAGTTTAACGCATTTATGTTGTATCGATATCGATAATATGCTAGGGGTCAGCATTATCACCAACTCTTTACTTAATTTACATATCAGATATTACCGTTTCCAGGAATCACGAAATGGTTTTTTACTTGGATGACAGTGTTTTTATTTACTGTGTTTATTTGTTAGTTTAAAGCTAACTCACAGATACTTTCACAGTTGAAAAATAAAGGTTAATGACAGTAAGGCACAGGCTATAATATTTCCATATAATTGGTCGCTGAAAAGTATTTCTAAAAGTCATGTTTACTCTAATGTAGTTCTGAATCCCATTAAGGAATAATATTACATTATTAGAAGTTATTTTAGATAAGAAATTGTCACTTAAACAGTCATTTATTTGCCAGAAAGCAGTGAGATGGGTCGTGGCTTTTATTCTTTATTCAACAGAAGATATAAACTTTATTGCAAGAATAAGATTCTCTTGTCCAAATTGTGTATTCGACCTATTGTGACACATGCGTGTCAAATTTGGTTCTTCAAAGCTTCTAGAAGATATACAAACAAGCTGCAGGTAATACAGAATAAAATTTTAAACACAATACATGATCCCAATCCCCAGGTATTCTACTGATTTGCTGTACCGTAATTTTAGCCACGTAATGCTTGTATCGTTCTCAAGGCCCATACTCATTTAGCGCATTGCGCTTGTAATAGAAAAATAGGTTAGGGAAGGAGGATAGAATCCTATAGTTATTAGGAATTAATTCCCTTATTGCGCCAAAGCAGATTCCATTATAGTACCGATAGAACAATGAGACATACACTACATTGCGAGGATGCTCTAATGAATCAATAGAGTTGACTAAGTTATTAATAAATACGTTCGCCCATAAAGGTTGTATACCATTTTGGGTCGGTTATAGATCTTTTAAATATTAAGGAGATATCTGTCTGTGAAATATGTGATCGTCACAACGAACGCCACGGTGAATTCTCATGCCCAGAACATTAAGAGCATCTGATTTCCCAATATCAACATTACCCATGGACACAGATGACAACACACCACCACTTCTGAGTGTAAAGAAACAGCATTAAAATCGAGACTTTTCGCATGACTACACTCGGAGATTTTCGCCAGGTCGCTTGTGAGTATGTTGTGCATATTTATCCTTTTCGCCCCAATCTCCAAAAGGCTCGGCCTACGATTAAAAGAATATGAATGACAAATGTTGCTGTCATCTGCGAAAGAGTAGATAGGATTGGCAGTAAGAAGAAGAAAGTCGTTAAGAAATATTAGAAATAGCGTAGGAAAAAGAAAAGAGCTTGCGGTGCGATGTTGGTGATAGTGATAGAATTGCATTAAAAATTTTTCTGATCTTCTCTTTGTCTTATCTAAATATATTGTTACGAAAATGAAAATGCTAAAGACACGTCACGTTAGAGCTTATTATGAGGTTTTAGCTAAAAAAATGTATTGGCTTGTGTCAAGGCTTAAAAACTTATAAAATCACCTGCTCTAATCAAGAGTGCAGCTAAGTGCATGGATCGGTTAATTTTTGTGTTTTTTAGACCATTTGAATTAACGTTGAAAAATCAAAGATTCGTGTCGGGTACTAGAACATTCTAAACTAATATGAATACTATAAAAGGCGGCGAATTGCGGTTGGTGAGTTAGTTGTGAATTGGCTGTCAAGAAGTAAAGTCAGCTTAAGGCGCAAATAAAAAGTTTTGTAAAAGCGAATTTAGTGTATTAAGACATAGTGTATTAAAGTACAGTGCAATTAATAAAAAAGAGACAGATTGTAAAACAACTAAAATAAAAAAAGAGTTTTATTTTATTTTAACGCAATATAAACGAACTCAAACGTTTTTAAAAGGTTAAAACGTAACAATACGAAATCGTCTATTATACTGTTACTTTTTTATTAGATTTTTTAAAATCTGCAATACGTAGTATTGATTTGCTGAGCTCGTCTAGAAGATTGTGTTCGTTTAGATACACATCTTGTTCTTCTTAAAGATCAACGTCTGGTAGATTTTGATCAGGTTCAATATTAAACAATCGATTACACGATTTGATTGCAGACTTTTTCGTTTTGGTTTTTGAGATACATTTTAAAAAACTATCGCTATTGGGGCGCTTTGCGGAATTTAGACTGATTTTAAAAACTCTAACCAAAATGGCTAGCAAACAAGTAACGGCGGATCTGAAAGCAAGCAAAATTACAGTATGTTAGAAAAGTGTGTAATGAAAACAAAACGAAGTGATATTTATACATGTGACATTTTTTAATACAATTTTGAGAGATAATATACAATGTGTAAAACTAAATAATCATAAACATTTTCTATTTTACGCCCCAAATTTTACATACAAAAGTTGCTCGATTAATTGATACACATTGTTCGAGTTACTTGTTACTCGAAATTGGCTATTTTCATTATTCGATCAAATAATGACCAAAAAATTCTTCGATTAATCAAACAACAATTAATTGAGTGGATACTTTAACACATAGTATAACAAGGAATTTGCTATATAGTCACTAAGTCTCTTTTTTTAGTAAAACAATCAATTTAGTGAACATTTTAAAAATGTCTTATAATTGAAGATTGTACAAGATTTTTGGCACAACTTTTCCTCATAACAATGCACAGTGGGGCAGGATTATACCATTTCTGGAATCAATTAAACCGCTGGGGCTTAGATATAAGATATGGGTATAATTAGAAAGGTCGTGGTGGCCAGAGATAGATGTTCTCTTGGCTACGTAACTTTTGCAAATGTCAAGTTATGATGCTATGATTTAGCGGTAATATCAACAACAGATGTACCAAGCTAACAAAAAAAAAAAAAAAAACTCAAATCGGAATGATGGGACCGCTACACGGGGGATATTCCAACAAACTTTTTGATCAAGGTAGTATTTTGTAACCGTTTAATGTTAGCGGAATGAAAACTAAATTTAATTAATATTTATTTTAGTTTGAAGTTTGTACTTTGAGAGCGCGTCCTTCGTTAAACACGAAATAATCAAAAAAAAGTTAAATGAAGTTCAAATAAGAACAGTGTAACCTATTAAATCCCATATACATTTTTTTCAATTATCGTTTTTAAAAATAGACTTTTTTCCAAAAATTTTTATCTCATAAAATTCAAACGCATTTAAAAGTAAAATTTATAAGGGTTAGATAACTTAAATATGGCGACAGTTAAAGAAATGTAGGATAAAAAACAATTTTAGATCTAGTCGTGCATAAAAAACTCTGGGAGGGATATAACAACTGATAGTTTCTTCATTACACCTTGTTTAGACATTAAGTTAGAACAGTGCAAAAAACAAAACAGAAATATGCTGCATTATAAAGATAGGTAAGAGTTAGCAGAGTAACGTACATATGTTTGTGTATATCAATATTGCAACACAATGTTTATATGTATGTTACCAAGAAGAATAAACATGTAACATTGTTATCATCAACACTCATAAAACCTGCTAATCTTGAAATAATGTCATTTTACAACAAAACGAAAGAAAGGCCTGATAATATGGATAAGCCATTGGTTGAATAAGTTACAAAGAAAACATAGAACAATGCGTCTAAAATCCGAAGGTAATTACAAAGCCTTTCACCCGTTCAGCAATAGATGAGGTGTTTCGAATAAAGCTCAATCCAGGTGGAACAAATTCTTCAAACATTCTAAATAGTGATGGAACTGAACCTATTAGAGTTGTGGGTAATTGTGGTATTTGCAGAATAAATAAGAGAAATAGAAAAACCAGAAGAGATTGCTCAGGTTGCTCTACCATAATAAGCAATGAACATTTAAGCAACCGTCTCTCTAGATAAGGCTGTTTGCCCGAATCCCAATATAAACACATATATACATAGAGTTTGACAAATAAAATAAATAAATAAATATATAATTGGTCAAATGTGCGACAAATGATTCTATATTTACATTAAAATATTCCATTGTTGTAAAGGAAATTAAGCTAGAAAATACGCTGATTTGTTTTCAGGTCTATGTATAGCAACATATCCTGTGTTGAAAAAGTAGGAAGAAAAAAGTTACCTGGGTACCTGGTCATATACAAAAGGGTTAATAAAAAATTTCTTTTTCAAATTACACAAGTTGACAAAAAATATTTTCTCTTTGTTCATAGAATGAAACGTATATTTTTAAGAAGATCCATCTACGGTAGTTAATTAATTACCGTTTTTAATTTTCACCTACATACTGTTATGTTATGTTTGTTGTAAAGTTGTCTATGGCAAGCAAGTATTGCCTATTACAAAACATGTTCAAAGTGCATATTTTCATTATTATTATGGTTTTCCGGTGTTGCATTAGACAAATGGTGCATTCCTCAAGTTGAAGGTTGATTCTTAGCCTCTAGTATTCTGGTAAAAATATATCTCTGAAGCCAATGATCTGGAGAGAACCTCCTAACCACTGAAGGCATTATTTGTACAAAGGGTAGTAACAGTATAATCCCGAATCTTTTTGAATCGAAATTAAAAAAGAGGAATATTTGTGGGTCCTCAAATTACGCAATACGATTTCTACTTCTAAGTCTCTTAGCCTGCGATAAACGGGCTGTTTGAAACTCTTTTATTCTTGTTGTTCACAAATTTTCAGGAAATAAAAAAAGTGCAAATGACCAAGTTATCGCCTGATTTATTAAAAAACTAGAGTAATCCCTTCCACGTTGTTGGGGCCTTTTTGACTGATGTGGATACATAAAGAAAGCTGTAACTGTTACCGTTCTGTCAAGTTACTGTCAAATTATTTGAACCAAATTTAGAAGCTTCAACTCTAACCATTCTCAAGGGAGATAACATGTCCACTTATCCGATTCCTTCAACTTTTTAACTGATGGTTTGTACTATTTAAGAAGTCACTTAGACTAAATTCAGAACCTTCCATTCTAATCGTTCTTTAGATATACAAAAATCAATACTAAATTTTTATGGGAGATACTACACCCACTTATTTAGTTCCGCCCAAAACTTCGACTGATGATGTGTGTTTGCTATTAAGTTATTTAGACCGAAATCAGAATCTTCTACTATTACCGTTCCAAAGATATACAAAAGTCAATATTTACTTTGTATGGGAGGTGTTACTCCTACTTATCTAATTCGGACCAATTTTTGACTGGCGACTTGTATTGACCACAAAGTTATTTGAGCTAAATTTAAAGACTCTTACTATTACCGTTTTAAAGATATGGACATATAAATACAAATTTTATATGGGTGTGGCACCGCCCAGTTGAACAATAATGAAATCTTACACCAAATAAAAGTTTTCTACATGTGCTATATAACTTTTAATTTTAAATTTTTTGTTTCTCAACTGATGTTTTTTTTAAGTTTTTCGTTTTTAATAAATAAATCTCAAACGTTTGACGTCTTGGATTTTTTTTAAGTATTTTTCCCATAGTTAGACAGCCTAAACTAACATCGCCATGCATATTTTATCTTATGAACAAAAATTTTATAAAGTAGTGTTATTTATGAAAAATTCTCTTAAAAAATCCTAAGAATTTTTTTTTGCTCATAACCCTTAAATGCATACATTTTAAAACAAATATTTATTTTAGGTAATATTTCACAAACTTTTTAACCAATTGCTGTATTTTTAATGCTAAAATATCAAGCAATATTACTAATATTGAAATATTGATAATCGCAAAATTATCGTATGTTACAAAAACGCAATTTTACAGTAGAGCGTTATTTTTAAATTTCTTTGTTTTGGCTGGTTACATCAATACAAAATTGTAAATGTGGCACAAATGAGGTTTTTAGGCACATACGATATTTTTGCTTATAAAGCTTTATTAGTGGTTTTGTTAAGTGAGGTGCTTACGATAATTTAAAAACAACTGAAATATCACCTTAAATTGAACATGAGCTAAGTATGCACGGAATCTACTGGCTTCGTAGTATGGCTCGTAAGTAAAAAAGTAACCTTAATTCTATTGAAGAAGCTTTAAAAGCTTAATAAGTATGCAAACATGGTTAGTACAGTCTTGTTGCGGTTCTGACCGACACAACTGCCATAGTACTGTTTTTTGTCCCATTTTCGTAAACTCTAAAATTATATATACGAGACTAAAACAATGTAATATTTTTTCAGCACGGGGTGTTCAAGACCTTTTGCATATTAAAATAATAATAAATATTACAATTCACAAGCTTCTTAGGCTATACGCAAAAGCCCATAAAGAAAAATAATTGAAAATTACACTGGTCTGCAAAATTTGGAAAAAAAAGAATTAACTGCAGAAACGAAGTATGTTTTTTGACTAATCTGGGTGCGCTGAATTCGAATCTGGCATACAATTGGGCTATCACGTTTTGTTCATTTGTATCGCATGGTGGCAATACTGTAAAACAGTCAATACTGACATCACATTTTCTCAATTATTAATTTGACAGAAGCCTACATTCATTCCAAATCTTCATAATCGTGGAATTTAAGTATATCAGGGAGATAGCGTGTTGCTGATTCAAGCTATTTTTGCTTTTTGTGTAGTGAATATTTGGTGGGAAAAAAGGATATGCAATATCATAATCAATTAAATATGCATATTTACATTATTTTGGTTTTGCTGTCAGAAACTTGGACAAACCGTGGACACTGACAAAGTTTTGCACCAGTATAGGCCAAATGGCAAGAAGATCTATTTCGATTTTCAGTTCCAGTACTTTGGAGAGAGTCAAGTAACCACCAAAACGATTGTTATTTCTGTTTAACAAAAGTTGTTGGACTCGATATGAAAAATCGAAAAAATATTATTTACGCGAATGTGTCGTCGTTTTCAAACGTTTACCAAATGATCCATTACCAGTCATTCCCACTGCTACGAGCAGTGAGTCCGAAACACTGTCCACCAGTAGTGGTAGTTTGTATAAGGCAGATGACGAACGCCATTTTGTGATTCAAGCTGAGCTGAATGGTCCATCTTGCAGTTTGGACAAGTGTTACAATCTATAGAGATCGAAGCTTGGAATTGGCTGCATATTTTTAAAAGAAACACTCTTTTCTATACTGTACTAATGTTGATTGTTTATTTAAAAAATGAACCAGCTATATGACAAAACTGAATAGAGTTTATTTATTGGTGACTCTAAGTACAGCTTAAGGCTCTTCTTTTACATGATGGAAATGGAAATCCATTTAAACTAATTACTCTTGGCATTAATATAAAAGAAAATTACGAATCAATGACTGAAATTTTGCCATTAGATAAATACAACGATAATGAATGGAAGATCTGTGGTGACCTTTAGGTGTGTGATTTAAATTCCTTTGCATATATAGCATAAACCATCGTAAATAACTGTAAATTAATCTGTTTCAGGTCATTGGTCTGTTGACTGGCATGCAAGGAGTTTTCACAAAATATTGTTGTTTCCTTAGTCTATGGGATAGTCGCGCTACATGTTATCACTACGTCAGAACAGAGTGGCCAAAAGGAACTGAGTATTCACCAGGTCAACAAAACATTTCAAATTAATAATAAATAATTGATCCAAATGGCATTCATTTTCCGCCGCTGCACATAAAATTGAGCCTTTTTAAGAACTTTGTCAAGGCTCTGGACAAAGATGGTGCAGTATTTAAATATTTTTCCTAAAATTTTAAATGCTAAAATCGAAGAGGCAAAGGCATATTTGTTGGCTCTCAGATCAGGAAGCTATTGAATGATGACAATTTTTCACAATGTTTAACAGTTTTCTTGCAAACAATAAGAGTGAAAACAACAGATAAAAAATTCTTTCCGAGATGTTGAAAATTTATCACGAATTAGATACACGAATGTTACTCAAAATGCATTTTCTTCATTCGCATTTAGATTTTTTTCAACAAAACCCAGGTGCGGTGAGCTACGAACGAGGGGAGCGTGCTCACCAAAATTTAACGAAAATTTAAAGAAATTATCAAGGATTTTGGGACATATTAAAAGCATGCTGGGAGACAATTGCTGGACTCTAATACGTGAAACCGAACCAATAAAATACAAACCACCTTCAAATAACGCCAATCACTTATGAAATTTCATTGCTTCTTAAATGATTTTTTATGTAAAAAATGAATAAAAACATTTTTTCATATTTCGAAAATCTAACGAAATTTTAGAGACAAACCAATTACAGATTCGAATTCAGCCTACCAAATTACCCTAAGAAAGATATTTAGTTGCTCCAGCTACACCTATTATTATATATCTAGTGGTTGCTTTGAATAAGAGTTTTAACCCTTTCATGCATTTGTTGTTTGTATATAACATCACTATTTGAAAGAACATTTCTCATGTCTAACGATATTCTATTTTTAAACGAATTAATATGAAATGCAATTCTAAACCTTAAGATTAGTGTTTATAATAATTAAGCTGAAGTAAAAAATTTTTGTGTTTCTTGTTGTAATTTTTGTGAAAAAATAAGTGCCTATCTTTTTCAGAAAATCTTACGATAATTGAGTGATTTTTTTTCCAGTTGCAATAGATTATAAACAAATTAAAAAAAATTATAAACATTTTAATCAGACGATTTTTTATGGGACTATAATTTAACAGCTGCACTTATATTTACAACATGGCGAATGAACGGTGTACGAGTATCTGCTTTTATATTTTTTAAAACTTTTGTATTTCTTTCCACTCTTTCAATTACTTTTTTGTACACTTAGTCAACTATGAAACGACAAAAGTGTTTAACAGTTGGTCAAATAGACTCTTTCTCTCAGTAGATCTAGAAGACTATCACTTTAGAGCTAGCTCAGGGTACTAAATGGTCTATTAACTTTGCGCTGTGGTCTTAGAGATTTATTTTATTTTGGAAAAATGTTGAGGATAACCGGTTCTGCACGACCTTTGATGAAACATCTGAACATGTACAGTGTGAATGTCCAGTTATATCGGCTCAGAGAATGAGGTTCCTGGGGAATGTTGTGCTGACACCGAAAGAGATATTTCTTCTCTCACCAAATATGATTACTGGCTTTATTCGCAGCCTCAATCCAATGTGGTCGCGATGAAAATTCTTTAGGTGGCCCTAAGCAACATTAACAAGAGAAATGGAACAAATGTTTAAGTTTGATTGGTATGATTTTGTTGCTGAGGCGGAACCATTGATAAAATTCCTGCTTACGAAGCGAGCATTTCTGATAATGTTTCTGAAGAGTGTTGAGGTGCCCAAAGAAATATACATTAAAATTTCTGAGAATTCTAGAATTAAGGTAAAGTTTAAAAAAATGGATCAAAAAAACTTAAAATGGAATAAAACTATGGAAGATGTTGCTGAAGTATAAATCCTTTGAAATACTTCGGAATACATAAAATATTATTACAAAAATATACAAATTTATTATTTTCTTCCAATAAAAAAAATATCTATTTAATCTGTTTT
Source organism: Wohlfahrtia magnifica (assembly GCA_023159175.1). Taxonomy (NCBI): domain Eukaryota; kingdom Metazoa; phylum Arthropoda; class Insecta; order Diptera; family Sarcophagidae; genus Wohlfahrtia; species Wohlfahrtia magnifica. The sequence goes on along the minus strand of JAKWBJ010000058.1, from coordinate 400,699 downwards.
TTTTTGTCTTATTTGACCCACAAGTAGTTGGCAACAAAGTAAAAAAAATATAGCTCCACTAACAAAGTCTGGTGCATATGTGGGTTAAGAAGCTCCAAGGTGTTAAAGTAACCTAAGTTAATTTCTTAGTGTAGAGAAAATTTCTGCAGTAGTATAAAATGCTAATGAAGGGTCTGAAACCACATTCATGGCAGGCAGAAGATGATTCCTTAATAACATGATTATTTCATATTTTCAGTTCAATAAAATATTTAAACAATTACTGCTCTATTATGAAAAAAACGTGCTAGAAAGAGTCGTAATAATAAAACTTAACTTTATTTTATTTGTATGCAAGCATTTGGTTCACGTGAAAAACAAGAATGCCACAGACGATAAAATTAATTCAGTAATATCTCTGTAAGTATAGCGAATATCGATATAATGTTTTATTTATGTGGCATTAGAATACATATGCATCAAACAGTCGATTTCGTAAAAAATGTAACATACGATAATTTCGCGCAAAAGAGTCGATTTTTTGATATTAAAACATTTTTTCGATGTACCACAGGGTTAAATAGAAACTTGTTGAAATTATTGATGAGTTTCTCGCTAAACCTGATAGTATGCGGTCTACATATTAAGTGTTCTTAAGACAATTTTATTTTCACAGAGCAGAAGAGGAGTGGCAATATTTCAGCAATAAACTTTACTAAGTTTTAACTGTTTCATAATTTACTAATCACAATATGTGGCAACATTCCTTTGTAATAATTAACTAAACGAAAAAATAATATCGAAATTGTTTAAAAAATGTTTTCTTTATCTAAATTTTCTAATAAAACGATATAAAAGGTGGGTAAAGTGTTATAGTTTCCTTTCAAAATTTCATTTCTGTTTTACAGCTTAAAACGTTTCTATATATTTATATATGTACCAACATTTTGAATAGTTACGAATATAATTTAATATGATTTGTTTTTTAATTTCTTTAATTTATATTCTAAATATGTATATTGTTTTATATCATATCTATTTTATTACTAAGTTTACTTTTTGTTTGTTTTTTATTTTGTTAATATAAAACAGATATTTACTAGAGACTAATGCTAAATACAAGCTCGTGCTCTGATTAACATAATATAACTTCTTTTTAAGGTTATACTAAATCGGATAAACTTAAAATTTTAATATTAATTTAGTTTAATTGGTTAAAATGACTCATAATTAAAAGCAATTTTTCTAAAATTAAATTAAACATAAAATGGAATTGACTGTGTTTGTTAGTTAATGTATATTTATTATATTCGTTTATAATATAATTTATAAATAAATTTTTAAAAATATATATTTTTTAATTTATACATTATTTTTTGTTTGTTCGTCTTCTTATTGATATCGTATATGCATTTTGATTTAATCTTACTTTTAAAAATATTTTACTCTCTTCTCATATTCATACATAATCTTAAATATTATTTTGTTTGTATAGAATTATATATATATTTTTCAATTTATCTAATCTTAACAGCCATTATTTTTATGTTTTTTAAAGAACTTAATATTTAAACATAATTTCTAAATTATTAAAATGTTTTCATTAAAAATATATTTTTGTTTTCATTTCTTTTATAGCCAGAATACATATTATTTTTTATAAATTTTTATAATTCATCTACACATTAAACATCAAAGGTAGGTACACAGTTAATTTAGGATTTAATAGCTTTGTTAAATTTATTTTTCATTTTTTTTACCATGCAGTATAATAATTTCTTTCTGTAAACTATACTCTTATAAATAAGATATCAAAAACAAAAATTTTTACCACACAAACAGAAACGAATGATTGTTTTTAAATTTCTTTTATTTAATGCAAAATATGTGTTTTATAATATAATATGTGTTTTATATTACATAAAAATTTTTAAACAGACTACATAAACCAACATAGGAAGTAATAGTTTATTCTGATAGGCGCCAACGAGTAAAGCAAGAATCTGCTTTTGAAATTTTCAAAAACACCTACGAAAACTTGAGTTACGGGTACTAAACCGGTTTTTCCTACCTTCCTGCATTTATAAGCCAATAGATTACTGGCATATTAACTGATTTTAAGTTTCTTAGCGGATTTGGAAAGAAGAGAAATGATATATAAAATGTTTTTAAAGTAGAAAAAAAGTTCAAATCTTATTTTTTTTGAGAATTCCAACAACAAATTCTTAAAATGTTAATTTTTTTTGGACACATCCCGTTACCGTACCTCTTAAAGACATTGAGATGTCATAACTGTTAATATGGACACACACGTTACAACGCTAACAACAAAAAAGGTCTTTACCTGATTTCTTTGCTGTAAAGTTGGGGTCTTTTATGAAAAAAGTTTGGGTTTTTGTAAATGTTATCGCTTGTAAAAGACGTCATATAGTGTTTAGCAAAAAAAAAAAAAAAAAAAAAAAAAAAAAAAAAATGGACAAACGTGCAACGTGCACCAGACGCTGAGAATCTTGAATAAAGAACCAAAAACAGTGGAACAGTGTTCAGTGGAAATTGATTATGGTGAAACATATTACATGAAACAATCGAAATCAGTAACGAGATGTATATAAACAAATAAACATGTTAAGAATAGGTTGTTGGAATTCTCAAACATTTTTTTACAAACTGTATATATGTAATTCATTTATCACACATAGCCTTTGTTGAGGTGTTGATGACCGAGCACATGACGTTATAACTATGCTACGATCTTTTGCAAGAAGCAAAGGTCTACGGAAACAATATGTGATCGCAGGCTCGCATTATATTTCCAAATACAAATTTAGCGCGAAAAATATAGTTTTTGCGATTGGTACAAAACTGAAATGTTTTCTTGTTTTTTTAATGACAACCACTCACAATTTATAACGCAATAATTTTGTTTATATTCGCTTTATCATCATTGAATTGTTATTTTAAACACATATAATTTTTGGTTTAGAGGACTTGTAAAATAAGGTTTAAACAATTTTTCTCATATGCGTTGGATATATTCATTGAATAGTGGTATGTATTATTTTAATTCGTTTAGAAAACAATGTATTAAAAATAAAATGCTCTTTTTAATGGGTCCTTTTTCGGTTTTTCAATTAGTGTTAGGCTTTCAACTACGAAGTTCACCTGATTGCACTATAATTTTAAGTAGTTCTAATCTACAACGTGTGATTTATATTTGTTAAAAATCAGCTGCCAGTTTTTGCCTAAACGTTTTATATCGAAAAATTAAGACGACAACTATAAAACCAAATTAAGGCCAGCAGCTCAAAATTCGTAAGCAAACTGTCGAAAAAATGAACGTATTTTTATCAAACGATAAGTGTTATCTAGTTTGCTATAAGGGGTGGTTAGATGCCTTTTTTGTATTTCTTAGTAAAGCCCCTTCGATGATTTATTAAAAAGCCTTGGCGAATGGACCGTTAACATCGACAACGTTTGCAGAAGGATAGTAGAGATCAAAACACAAAAAAAGCCTTTTTGTGTCTTTTGTCTTTATAAAGCAGTTAAAAGAGTTATTGGGCGTTTTTCTAAAAAGGTCACTACAAAAATCTTTTTCAAGGACTCCATTTAAAGAACAGTAAAGAAGTGCTGGAGATGTACATTAAAGGCAAATGTTCAAAAAGTTATAATGCTTCAAAAAAAAAAAAATGTGTCAAAAATAGTGACATAAACTGTTGGTCAGCTATTTAGGGAAAACAAGTGTTTGTATACTGACGTGAATCCAAGTTAATTTTTTTAGTCGGATGGTAAAAGGTATATCAGATGTCCACCATACTAGCAACTTTACCCTAGTTATGCTTTCGAAAACTTTTGCCTAGGATTTTTAAATAGTCATAGGATTTCTAAATAGCTGGCCACCAGTGTATGTCCATTGTACCAGAAACTTTTGGTTGCTACAAAAGATTTTTTTGGTATAAAGGTATCACAAACATCTGCAAAAGTGGCTGTACAAAGTTTAGTTTTGCACGATAAATGCTCTAATTAAGCTCTAAGGAGGAAAGCTGTAATAATTTACATGTTCATCACTAATGTTTACATAAAAATGGGGATGTGATGGTAGCAGTGGTAGCTCAAAATATAAGCAACCGTTCAATGAGCATGATATTCAAACTGATCATCATTTGTTGGCAGTTTGTTTTGTTCTTTTTGAGTAAAAAATTACAACAAAGTTAGATGGCAAAACTGAATCAATATATCTACGCGTTTTTGCAGACCGGTTAAATGTACTTTTCAAAAGGAAAACAATACATTTATAACTCAAGAAATTGATGCAAAACAAACTGAAATACTGCAATTCTCTCAACTATATTTCATATTTTGAGATCACTACAACATAACATATGTTAATTTTATACGAAAAGTGCAGCAACCACCCATTTTTTGAGCGTATCATACCAAGCTATTTATTCGCATAAGTTTTTATGATTCTGGGTACTCTTTAAAAAGAGTTATGGTTTATTTCGTTCCATATTGCTGATTGGCACTGTGGTTCGAAAGCAAATCACTCTTAGAACCACGTGAAAGGGGGTAGCCCTGCCACTGGTTTGGGCAGCTATGGGTTAATCACCTGTGGTTTGCTGAAATCTCTACGATTTGAGTATCTACAAAAAAAAATAAACATTCGGACCCTTAACCTGTTGACGACAGGGCGGTAGAAAAAGGACTGGATTTGGACAATTATATTATATAGTTGGCAGCTGAATGCGAACGATTACATATCAAAGTAATGGGCATTAGCAAACTTCGATGGACTTGTAGCGGAAAGATTGCGAATAAACGTGGTGACTTATTACTAAATCCTCTCTTTATCTTAGTAAACGGTTAAAGAAGGCGTGGTTTAGATGGAAATCAACATTGGAGCGTCTAATAACAACCAGACTGAGCAATGTATCAATAATACAATGTTACGTGCCTACTAAAGAAAGTGAAACAAAGACATAATAAGGAAGCTTTCTATAGTCAAAACTAGTGGTGCAAATAGAATTCGCAAAGCAGGGAATTCTTCCGTAATGCTTAAAGCATTTGGGAATCATTTGGGAAAATATTAATCTTCAACGCATGTGTTAAGTCAGTATCGCTATAAGGATGTGAAACATGGCAAATGCACGAACCGGTTACCGGGTCCTATCTACTCTGCTTAGAATCTGGTGGCTACGAACTATCACTAGTAATCTCATATGGATTCGAATTGGCCAAGCACCGATTGAGTGCGATATAAGAAAGAGGAAATATGGCTGGTTTAGGCACCTTACTTGACATGGAAGGAGAAGCTGTTCGTATGCATCCTGGTGCAGAACTATTAATGAATGCCAGAAACAGGGCGAACTGTAGATATTTTGTTAATAAATTTTTGTGAATAGACTGAGTTTAGTTAGAATTGCGCTCAAATGCCGTAATTTGATATCGAACAAAAAACATAAAATTTTATATAATGGCTTTCGACGGCGAATCTTCTAGACGTTGTTAGATAAAAGGATTAGAAAACAAATATTCAACTCAAAAATCACTTTGAAATGAATTAAGACTAAAAGATAAAGGAAAAGCATACGTCGACTTCTGCAAGGAGAGAGGGCTGGTTGATGCAGAAACAGGTCGTACAATATATTGATTTAACATCCATTTCATTTTTTGCTTTTCTCTAACATATTTTGTTTATTATATGTAAGCTTGCGTTATGTCAGCTAATGGTGTCGTTACATAGATCGTAAACCTTGCATCCTATTTAAATGGACATGAAAATGAACAGTTGAATACTTGGGATTGCATAGATCGGTTTTGAACTTTGATTTCTTGATAGACTTAAATATGATTGACTAATTGCTATATAACAGCACATAACTGGAAGCATATTTAGTCAGTGAGCAGTTTAGCCATGTGACAGATGTAAGTTGGGATCATACCATTTACCTTCGATTAAAAACTCGATATAAAATATCATTGTGATTTTTTTTAAAGTAATTAATTGGTTTTTATTTTTTTAATAATTTTAATTTCAAACACACATTGATAAAAAAATTTTGAAATGTGAACTTTGTATTAGAACTTAATTTTTCTAAGTGAAGAACAAATTATGATATATTTTTCAGCGATTAGAGTAAGTGCCGATATAGGTCGGCAATGTGATATAGTAGCTTTTTTTGTTAATTAACAATGTAAGAATGCTCTCAGAGAATTAAGAGAGCAACGATCTGTTTTATTTTTAAGAGACGTTCTGGGATTCAATGGGCCACATTACCAGCATAAAGTGGGTACCACATTAGCTTCACATTTTTTAACCCTCTAATGCATCAAATTTTGCTTGGGCAGCTTTATTTTTTTAACTTTATTTTCAACTATATTGGGGTCAAATAAGATCAAAAACGAACAAAAGTTAAACTTGCACTCGAAGAGTAGTTTTTAGAAAATGTTGTGCACATACAACATGTTGGGCGCATAAGTCTGGTACTAAAGTGAATTTTTTATTAGAGGAAAATAATAGGTTTATGTATACGGGTATGTTATGTTTTTTTTTTAATAATATTTTATTTATTTTGAAGTATTTCAAGGAGTTTATACTTCTATCTCGCATTCCATAGGATTGTTCCATAGCTTTAGTTGTTCATAGTCCACTTTTTGAAACTCTATCTTAATTCTTGAATCTTTTAAAATTGTAATATCTATTTCCCTGATTTTTCTAATTATTCAATCTCCCCAACACTAGTCATAAATATCATAAATGTCCGCATAGTCAGCAGAAATTTTTATCAATAGCATTTCTGGTTCTGCATAAGCATCAGAGTCATCCCAATTAAACTCAGGAACTTGTTCCATTTCTCTTGATTGTTGGTTAGTGCCAGAATGCACAATAGATTTTTTGTGCAGCCCCATAATTTCTCCATATCAGATTGAAGCTGCGTTATTCGCAGTTAGCAATCATATTTAGTGCGAGAAGAAATACCTCTTTCGGAGCCAGAGCAGCATCCGCTGGGAACATCATTCCGAGATAGCTGGACACTCACAAAAAACATGTTAAGATGTTTCAGCACAGGTCATGCATTACCTACACCGATTATCTTCAACATTTTCCAAAACACACTGACGCTATCTAGATCTACAACGCCCGGTAAATAGAGCCTTTGGTACCCTAAGCTAGATTTTATTGATGGAATGAAATTCTTTTTTATAAACTGGTAGATAAAGTGATGGTTTTTTTATAAATATGATTTACCGCATATTTCCGCCACGACTACGAGTTTGTACGACATGGTCCATCGAACAGTTCAATTTTTGACTTATTTTCCAATAAATGTAGCCGTATGGCGTTAATGACGACTTGAATATTGGTTTAAAATGCTTCAGGGGTTGCTAGTGTGTCGGCATAAATCAATGTCTTAACGTAGCCCGATAAAAAATAGTTCAAAGGCGTTAAATCGCACGAGCGAGGAGCTGGTGAAGGGGACCACTTCTTGAAAGTTGTCACCAAATTGATATCACATTAAATCGATTGTTAAATGCGCTGTATGGCAAATTGCACCGTCTTGTTGGAACCAAATATCGTTAATATTTAGCTGATTAATTTTTTGAAACAAAAATTCAGTCAGCATGGCTCGATAACACTCGCCATACGCCGTAACAGCAGCTTCTTGCTCATTTCAAAAGAAATAACGATCGATGATGCCGCCAAATGCAATGACAAGCCTTACTGAACAGAAATGTTAATACAGTTTGATATTCTCAGTTAGTTATCGATATCGATAGCTCTCATGTACAGTGACTTCAACTCATAATCGGACACGATTTTTTCTCCACAAAACGTAAAAAATATAATAACGTTTTAGAGTCTTATTTATACTTCAGATATTTATCTATACGACGAATAATAGGAAAACCTGCATTTAATCCATAACTGTAAGTTCCAGTAAGTAAAATAACTCAATTTTTTAAACTCAACACACATAGTCGGTCAAGGCAAAGTTTAAATCACTAAAATGCAATAATTGACCAATCGGTAATAATTTGCATATAACTTCGTGTCCGATAATGCGTTGGAGTCACTGTATGTTATTTCTTGCTTACTTTTTAATGCTTGACAAAAAACCGGTAAGAATTAGGAATCACATTGATTTTTTAAAAATTAACAATACAATTTGTGATATCCAATTTCAAAACTTTGCATGGGGAATTATATAATAAGGAATTCAATTATGAATGAGTGAGAGAGAATTGCCAAAAAATGTTGTCGTTTGAATATGCTATTAATGACTTGGGCCAAAGCTATTAACAATGAGTTTTTGTTTTATTCTAATAAGATTTCCGTAGACATAATATAGTATAAAAGAATTAGTTTTGATTTCAATAAATTATAATTCAATGTGGACCGAACTCTGAAGTATAGTATTCAAAAATTATAGTTTAATTACAAAAATATTTTTGTATTTTCCAAGTTGTTTTCAATGTATTGTTCATGAACACAAAAAATTGTTAAAACTTCGGTAAAAAGAAATTATTAAGAAATTATTTCTGATTAAATTTCTTGTAACAAATTATTAAAATAGAGTAAGAAATAAAGAGTCTTAAATAACATTTATTTCTTTTTAGGTTTATTTCTTTTAGGTTAGGAAAATCATATTAAAAAAAAAAAATAAATAAATTTAAAGATAACTTTTATTTGGTTTTAGCGTTTTTATCTTGAACATATAATATTTTTGTTTTAAATATAAGGTATTTTATAGAACGATTTGTAAATATTTTTAATTTCTTTTGATTTCCTTAATCATTTTTTAGCCACAAATATAATAAAACATTTGTTTATAAATTAGTTTCTGGACTCTACTATATATATAAATATAGGGTATATATTTTAAATATAGTAATAGATGTATATATACTTATAATAGGTACGTATCTAATATCTAAACACTAAAAAGACAACATTCATCACATTTATAATGATTTCTGACTTATATTTTCTTTATTCAAATTATTAACTTTTTTTTTGATTTTGTTTTTAAACTTTATTTAAATATTTATTTAATTTTAATTTTGTTAACAGATTATAAACATATTTTATATAAAAAAACTTAAATATTTTTAAGCATTACATGTAATGCTTGTTAACAACAGAATTTTCATTTCTTTTTTTAAATAAACAAAATATCACAATATACAATATATAATATTTTTCTATTTTTTTTATTACTTTATTAATTTTTTTAATTAAATATATTTTTGACATTATTTGATTATTTTTGTGGTTTTTATAATTTTTAATTTATGTATGTTACTCTAACTACAGCTAAAAAACACATATAAAACATATATTCTTTTATTACTTTTGTTTGTTTTGTTATTTACAAATATATTTTATAAACAAAAATATAATAAATAGTAATATATTTTAACCCCCATATTCATAAAAAATTAAAATGTATTTTATTTCAAATCATTTCAAATTTTTCATACAAAATTTTCTTAAAACATATTTCAAATACATTTTATTTTTTTATGAGTATAAGCCAGAAAATAACATTTTTAAAAAAATATGTCGTTTAATGCTAGGCATTTGGTAAAAAAAATATAAATTGTTAAAATTATTTTTACTACTCGTATTTAGCAACCAAAGTTATAATATTTTCCATTTTTTAATTTTTATATTAAGGTACTTATTTTCTTCTTTTTTAACAATATTTTCTTGTTTTTGTTTATGTGTTTAAATTATATAAAATAAAAAATAAATTGATTAACTATTTTCAGTCCCTGACTACAATGTACATCAAGTACATTTCACGTAACAAACAATTTCACAATACAGTTTTCTCATGTAATGTCAATATTATAATTGGTACTGCGTTTTAAAAATATTATTAGTGCCTAGTTTCTGTATCTACTTGTGCTAAGTTTACGCATCGAAAAGCACGAAATAAAAGATTCTATCATTTCTCGGTTTTTGAGTGTGACTACGTTTTTATTGGAATAATCCAATAAAAAGCAGTTCAAATGAAAAAAGATTTTAGTGTGTCAACACTGCAAAAAATAATATCAACCCCATATAGCGTAGTAACTAGATAGATCGTTTATTCGATTTTTCTCAAAAACCAGTTTTCGAATTTTCAAAAAACAAAATTCATCACTATCTATCCGTTTTAGTTCTGGCGATTTTGGCAGATGTATGTACAGTGGCTCAAACGTATAATTGGACACTAGGTATGAAATTATTCAAATGGCGATTTTTTCGTTTCAATGAAATTAGTTCTAATAAATTTTGTTGCAGGGTTATAGATTATTAAAAAAGCTTTAAAACAACGTAGAATACTTGGCATGTTTTAATAAAAGCCGTTTTTAAAATGAGAAATGAAAATAAAACTAACAAATTTCATGACAAACGCATAATTGGACACATGATGTTGATAACGATTTATTGTTGCAAAACGGTTGTTTGGACCGTTATTTTTTCTGCTAAGTGAGTAAATGTCTATTCAAATACAAATGATGAATCATTATGAAAGTGTAGTGTTAAAAGTGCGGATCAGAATTGCAATGCATCAAAGAAAAAAACAAATAACTTTGGAAACACGGCATTTAATTATAAGATTACACGGCGAGGGTAAATCAGTGCGTCAAATCAGTGAAATTGTTGACCGATGCTCGTCCACAGTTCATGCTATCATTCAAAGGTATCAGAAAAATTTTCAAGTAGAAAATAAAAGTCGTATAGGTCAAGGAAAGAAATTTTATGATTATGATGAGCGGTTGATTTTGAGGGAAATTAAAGCAAAATCATTCACCACGGCGATTGAATTGAAGAATATGATTAAATCCAATTTGAAAAGAGATGTTTGTGCCGAGACCATTCGAAACGTGTTAAGGAAGAATGATTTACATGCACGAATAGCCAGAAAAAAATCCTATATCAGTAAAAAAAAATAAAATTGCACGGGTGAAATTTTGTAAGGAACATTTTTTTAAAGATTTTGACTTTTGGAAGACGGTAATTTTGCAAAAACTTGTTTAATTTAATTGTTTTTAAGCTTTTAATTTGTTATATGTGGGTACTCTTTACTGATGAGAGTAAATTTAATTTGCATGGATCAGATAGAAAGCAGTACGTTTGGCGTAAGCCAAATACTGAGTTTTTGCCTAATAACACTCAGGCTACGGTCAAATATGGGGGAGGGTCGGTAATGGTGTGGGGATGTGTTTCCAGTGCAGGAGTATGGAACATTCATTTTATAGAGGGTAAAATGAATCGATTCCAATATTTGGACATTTTAAAGCAAATTGTGAAGCAAAGTGCCGATAAATTAAACATATTGGACACATTTGCTTTTTATCAGGACAACGATAGAAAGCAAATATGGCTTATACATAATTGTCCAAAATTATTGCAAACACCGGCACAGTCCCCGGATCTCAACATTATTGAGCAAGTTTGGGAAGAACTTGCCCGTAAGCTTTATAAATCGACTTTCCACACAGTGGAGCAGTTGAAGGAGGGAATAAGACGCGATTGGAACAGTATTACTCCGAAATTTTGCGCTAATCTCGTGCAGTCGATGCCACGACGTTTGGAAACAGTAATACAAGCAAAGGGTTTTGCTTCCAAGTACTAATACGGTAAAAAATATTTAACTTTCCAATTATGCGTTTGTGATGAAATTTGTTAGTTTTGTTTCTTTTCTTATTTTAAAAATAGTTTTGAATAAAACATGCTTAGTATTATACATTGTTTTAAAGCTTTTTTAATAATCTATAACCCTGCATTAAATTTTTTTAGAATTAATTTCATTGATATGAAAAAATCGCCATTTAAATAATCTCATACCTAGTGTCCAATTATACGTTTGAGCCACTGTATATAGTCCCAGACGGCTAATGTAAGCCAAATGCTTTAGTCATTATCGTGTTGAGGTTTTCTTTTAGTATAGTCAAATATTTTCTATTGTCCATAATTTCGTCAATGAATACCAGTTTGTGTCCAAACTGCTATTTCTATTAGCATAAGCCCTCCAGCTTTTGATAAACGCTTCTTTTGGTTCGTTAATGAAAGTAGAGGGTTTCGTATATTTACGATATAATTATATTTTGCTTTATGTAGTGTGTTTCAGACCGTAATGGCTCAATAAATATTATCCAAACTACTGTCTAATCTCAGCAGAGATCTGTGTTCAGATTATTTTCAGGATCACTTTGCTTTTTCTGGTAGTCCGACTTTTACACATAATTTATACAATCGACAGATCTAAATCCGATCAAAATTTTGTGGGAAGATTTTAATAAGCGACGAGTAAAAAATCGGGCAATAACCAAAACAATGAAATGAAGCAGATAATGTTTAAAAATTGTACAATATTAAGACAGCATTCACCGAACAATTTTTTAGTTCTGTCCCAAAATGATTGGATGCAGTTATAAAACAAAGTGGATTAACAATTTAATATTAATTTTCGATCTATAACCACTATCTTATAGTTTCTAATGAAGTTTGCCAACTATTATATTCAGCGAAATTTGATATTGTTTTTCTTTTTTCTTTATAAATAAATAATATAAAAAAAATGTTTGGAATGAAACATAGTGAATTTTGTAGATTTTGTAGAATTTTTCATTCTATGTAGTAAATATATTAGTTAATTAAAAATATCTTTAATAAAAACTTTAAATCACCCCTGATGTTGAAGAGCTTACTTTGCCAATAATTAAGTTCGTCACTGTATGTATTTGCGTAATTATTTATCTTCTGATCTACCTGCTAAAGTGGTTGACATTATTCTTCTGAAATGAACGTTAAGATCATTGTACCTCAAGATAGTGGCAGTAACTTTTAAAATTTGTGTGTTGAATATTGCGGCGGAATTCAAAACAATTAAACTCAAGGTGAAAGAACGACATAACAGAACGCCTGTCTCTATTATATTATGTTGTCAATATTTTCAGTTTTGAGGCTATTTGTCGATGTTTGACAATATTACAAAAGATGTGAGAAACTACAACTGCAACTTTTAAAATTCATACACAAAATCCTTTCCGACCTTTTACTGTTCCTTTTTTAAGTATCATTCAGATTTGTTAAAAAAAATAATATATATAAAAAGTACAATATAATAATTGGATTTTGTCGTTTCCGAAAAGTTAACTTCAGAAAAAAATTTGCTTTAAAAAACATAAATTTCGAGTATAATTCATGTGCTATTTTTGAAATTTTTTTTCGTCTACAAAACTACTTTGTAGTTTTAGCAATTGTGGCAGGCGCATCAGTTTTTGAGGTTTTTGTTGCTGCAGTAGTTTTAGCTGTATTTTGAAGTTTTGTAGTTGTAGGCTGTGCTGTTGTAGTGCTTGTTAAGGATGCTGTTGTAGTAACTGAAGTAGCAGCTGTTGTAGTTGTGGTTGGTGTTAGTGTTGTAGATGTATGTGTGGATATATTTAGTGTTGTGGGTTTTTGCACGGTAGTTGAGCTAATTGGTTTCTCATTTGCTGTTACTACTGTTGTTTTGGCAATTTTTGTTGGTGCATTGGAAGTCTTAGTAGCAGTGGTTGAGGATGTTGACGTCTGTGTTGTGGTTGCTGCAGATTTTGCGGTTGTAGTTGGTGTAGAAGTTATGGAAGTTTTTGTGTTTGTCACTTTAGCTGCACTTTGTATTGTTGCCGCTAAAGTTATTGCTGTAGTTTTAGGTGTAGCTGTGGTTGAAACAGCTGCAGGTTTTGTAGTGGCCGTAGTTGCTACTTTTGCTATGGTGTTTGTTGTAGTTTGCTGTATAGCTGCTGATGTTGTAGTAGCATTTATTGTACTTTGTGGTTTGTCTGCTGTCAATGCTGCAGTTGCAGTTGTTGATGACAGAGTGGTGGTTATTGTTGTTTGTGATTTTGCAGCTGTTGTCGTTGCAGATTGTGTTTTAGTCATACTTTTTGTAGTCACTGAATTCTTCTGATCGTTTAAAATGGTGTTTGGTGTTTTTGTTGCCGCCGTGGTATGATTTGTCAAGTTTGTTTTAGTTGCAGCTGTTATTGGTGTTGCAGTATTTGCTCTAAAACTAGCACTGGTTGTCGCCACCGCTGAAGACGTTGTTGTTGTTGTTGTTGTTGAAGCACTTGTCGGCGTTTTATTATTAGTATTTGATTTTAACACATTTGTTGTGGTTGTATTTGCTGTAGCTAATGTAGCTGAATTTGTTGTTTTAATGGCAGCCATTGTTTTATTTATTAGTTGTTCATTTGTTCTTGTTGAAAAAGTTGTAGTGATCGTCGTGGAAGTTGGAGGTTTCGTTATACAGTTAGCTATATTCGCTACCTGGTTAGATGATGTGATAGTTGAAGAAGTTTTGGCCACTGTTGTTGGTATGAAAGTAGTTTTGGGTTTTGTAGCCGTTGTAGTTACCGAGGGCACCATAGTTATAGCAAATGTGGTGGCTAAAGTGGAAGTGGTGCTGGTGACTATACTGCTACAACTGCTGGTATGAGTGGAAGCCGTAGACATACCTACTGCTACTGCTGACTTTGTACTCACAATATCGGTTATGGTAGGTTTAGTTGTAGTGGTAGCAAATGTAGTTAGACTTTTCAATTCTCGTCCACTGTCTGCCGTACCAGCTACAACACGCTTAGTGGCCGATGATGTTACTGCTGTCGTTGTGGTTGGAGTTGCAGTTGAAGTAATTGGCCCTGCAGTTGTGGGCATTACTATAGTGGCAGTTACTTTGGTTGTTTTATCATTAAAATCATTAGATTTTTGTGATGTAGTTTTTTCATTTAGAAATGAAACAACACTCTCATTAGGTCTTAGTTCCGCCTGAATAAGCGGTTGTTTACTAGGACTCTTTTCAGGAGGATCTTTATCATTGTCTGCGGCGATCTTACTGGCTTTTAATATACTAGGCCCAGGTAGGCGTGAAGATACCGTTGCTGTTTTTATAGCCACAACAGCAGCATATTTCTATATAAGAAAATGTTATAAAAAGTAATAAAGGAAATATACAAATGTGCATATACATGAATTAAAAATAAATATTTTTTAATAAGACAAAAGAGAGCTTACATTTTCTCCTTCACTGTGGCCATTTATATTGGAAGTAGCGGTAGCTGTAATAGCGGCATCACCGTCGGTTTGCCTAGGCGCAAAGGTAGACGTTGATGCTTTAACTCGCTCTCAGAGTTGCATCATGTCCTTTTGTACCTCTCCAGCTCCGCATTGACCACTTTTACTGTCCCTTACATAGGTATCTGTATTATCATCATAGGGTATTACCTCCGCTAAAGTACCCTCCATTAAACTGTGCATATTTTCATTTTGATAACGCTCGGGATATAAATTGCAACAGGGCCGACCAGCTGGACCCCATTCTTCTGTGGGTTTTAGTAAAAACACTACGCGATCTTTAACCCCTAAATGGGCCGGACCATTATATATTTGCTTAAAAGCCACCATGAATATAACAACCACCGGTAATAAGCCTATAATCCATCCCACAGTATCAGCCCACAAGGGATAGACATAAGAGCCATATGTAGCAGGCTTATATTCCACCCAATTAAAGAATAAAATAAACTACAAGGGAAAGAAATACTTTAAGTTCAAATTCAAAATAATTCTTAGGCATACTCTATTACCAATAAAGTAGCGGGGGTTATAAAACGCCACATTATGGACCAAAACCAGATCCAAAATTTTGAACGTTTACCTATCATGCCCTGTATATCATTTAAAAATCGTTGAGAGCCATAAATCCAGGCAATTAAGACACATTCCGAAATGGCAATTAATAAAACAGACCAATTGGCGGCGTACTTATCCATCAATTGCAGCCAATACATGCCACTCTGCAATAGAAAAACAAAATAACTATTGGACTAGAAAAATTATTTGTAAGGGTAAAACATTACATTTGTGGTAAACCCTAGGCCACCCACATAACCAAAGATGCCTACAAATAATACAACCCATGTTTTGTATTGTCTTAAATTCGGAAATTTATCCAAAATGGCAGTAGTAACGGTTTCCATTAAAGCAAACTGGAGGTTAAAGAAAAATATTAGGAATAGTCCAACATATTAAAATTATTTTTTGTTTTTGAAAATATTAACTCACCTGTGAATCCAAACCCAATGTTAAAAGCATAACAAAAAATAGTACCGACCATACGGGAGCTACCGGTAAACGTGTCACCACTTCGGGGTAAACAATAAAGGCCAAACCAGCTCCATGGTCAACCACCTTTTTAACTTCGACATTTAATTCATGAGCCAGAAAACCAATTATGGAAAATATAACCAAACCGGCAAAAAATGAGGTGGCTATATTACAAAAGGCCACTATTAAAGAATCTCTGTTTTTTAATAAATAAAACAAAAAAGAATTGATTTTATTGTTTCTTTAAGGTTAGTTTTTCTCATACTTATAACAATTATTTGAAAATTTATTATACGACGATAAAGTAATTAAACCACCCCAGGCGGGACTTAAGGCAAAAAATATTTGTACAGCCGCATCACCCCAAACCTATAAAAATATCGGTTAAGTATTTCATTTTAATTCAGTGACAAGAAATAAATTAATTTTATTTTAACCTGGGCGTTGGCTAATTGCTTCCAATCGGGCGTCAGATAAAATAATATACCAGTACCGGCACCTGGTAAAGTAACACCTCTAAAAAATAATATAACCAAAACCACATACGGAAATAGGGCGGTGAAATATACCACTTTGCCCGATGATTGCACACCCTTACATAAACATAAAAAGACTATTACCCAAGCGCAGAGCAAGCAAGCAGCTAGGGATATTTTAATGCCTCCCGTTTCCTCAATGCCCGATGAAAGACCCAACACATAGTTCCTGAAATTAATACAAAAAAAGAGCAAATTAAAAATCAATTTTTAGTTTGTTGAAAAATTGTACTGAGTAAAGTTTTAAAATACGGTCATATTTGGAAAATATTTGACGAAACAGAAATATTTCTTTTTTATTAATTATACTTTAAAATTAAAAATTTTTAAAATCTACGAATTTTTTGCTGCCAATATTTGTTTTAAAATAATTTTTTAAGAAACGCTGACACAATGAGAAGAGAAATGTTTCCATATAAAATAGTGACTAGTGACTAGCTTTTTCCATTGTTAATTTGATGAAACTCTTTGTATTGCAATATTTAAAATATAGCTTGACAACGTTGACCAATTGACATTATTTGCAGTAAACCTTTAAAAAGAGTGTTTTATTTTTTCGTCATAAAATAAAACTCATTTTGTGAATATTTACACAGAAAAAACAAAAGGTGTTAAACAAAATATTCAAAAAATTTAAAATTAAATGTTTGTAAGCAGATTTACTACGTTCCTTTAGAGTTGCGTTTAAAATTTATAACACCGAACCCATATTTATTTTCTTACTATAAGCGTTAAGCAGTTAAATATAAATTTAAAATTCTACTGAACGAAAAAAGTATGCTCCTTCATATGTGAATTGAACGTTTTGTTTAGATTGTTTGTATGGCATTACTTTTCAATATGGTGACCGATTTAACAGCTTTCAAGTGATTTATTCTCAGCTTGGTTTGGCAATTCATCATGAATAGACTTACGCCTGAACAACGCTTGCAAATAGTGCAATTTTCATTTTTCATAAGTGAATTTTTTTTTTAATTTTTTCAATTTTCATAAGCGAATTTTGTTTAGCGATGAAGCGCACTTCTGGTTGAATGGCTATGTCAACAAACAAAACTTCCGCATTTGGAGTGAAGGGTAATTCTTAAGTGTATGTAGAAACACCGTAACATCCAGAAAAACTCACTGTTTGGTGCGCTTTATGGGCTGGTGGAATCATTGGTCCTTACTTTTTCAAAAACGATGGTGGCCAGAGCGTTACAGTCAATGGTGATCGGTATAGAGCCATGATTACTAACTTTTTCATTCCTGAATTGAATAACCATGATGTCCAGGAGATGTGGTTTCAACAAGACGGCGCAACATGTCACACAGCTCGCGCCACAATAGATTTATTGAAAGACACGTTTGGTGACCGCCTAATTTCACGTTGTGGACCTGTGAATTGGCCTCCAAGATCTTGTGATTTAACACCGCTAGACTACTTTCTGTGGGGCTATGTAAAGTCATTGGTTTATGCGGTAAAGCCACAAACGGAAGACAACATTCGTCGTGTTGTTGCCGATATACGGCCACAAATATTGGAAAAAGTCATCGGAAATTGGACGTCCAGATTGGACTACATCCGCGCCAGCCGTGGCGGTCATATGCGAGAAATCATACTTAAAATGTACTGCCACAAGATTATCTTTCGGATAAATAAAATTCATGTCAATCGAATAATTCATCGTTGTTTTATTGCAACTTAAAGTTCTATACCACTATAAAAAATACCCTATATTTTTCAATTTTTTCATAGGAAATAAAAAATGTTTTTTATAACTTTCAAGCTGAACGCTTCATTTAAAAGACCTGAACGCTACATCGTACAAATACTTTTTATCAAATTTAACCATTTTTTTAACACAGTAACACACACTTCAAAAGTTTCCCAACAAACAATTTTACAAATGCGTTAATCAGAACTAATATAGAGATTTACACAAACATACATACATAACACTTTTTTCTTCAACCAAAAGCTATGTGCAAAAAACTGGTATGCCAAAGGTTTTGAAAATCTGAAAATATTGTGTAAGGCATTAAGAGCTATTTTAAACATCGCTAAAAACAAAAACAAGATAAGTAGATTAGTAAAAGTCTCTAGGGAAAGATGTGCCGATAATCCCTGGATTGTGAAATTTGCTTAGAAGCTGATACAAATATATATTCTTAAATTGATTTAAGCAATTCTAATTTAATTGGATAAACGGATTTTATTGCCTATTTTTCGCATAAATCTACAAAACGATTTCTGTTTGCTTTAAGTATAAATGAACATTTCATATTGCAAAAAAACAAAATTGAATTTGTCGTTTTATTTTTCGTGATTAGTGGTCCCAACTTTCAGACAAAACAAAGTATCCGCCTTACTCTAAAGAGAAGATAAACAATTATATATGGCCATATATAAATTCGATTTCTATCAGGACACTATTGATGTTAGAAAAGTGTTTATTGGGTATTTCATAATTTTTTATGTATGAATGTCATACATAATTATTTTTATGTTTTCGAGTTGAAAATATATATTCAATTTGCTGTTTTTGGCGGAGTTAAAAGGTAACTATTTGTGATATGTTTAAAACGATTTCTTAGAAGGAAGAAACGCGTTAAGTGAGCAGTAGCAATAAAAGAAATTTATCCGAGAACAGAATTCTGTGTTGAAGTTAAACGCTAATTATATATAAACGCTAAAATGTGCAAAATAATTTTTGTAATAACAAATATAAAAATAATAAAAAGTTCTTTCACTCAACGTATCAGATGCTCGCATTTAATGGTAAAGATATTGAATGCGCATGGGTTATTTTCGAATATATGTTTAGTTTACTTAAACTAAATACGTATTGTTATTTACTGAACATACATTTAAGGTAGGATCACACGATTGTCGTAATGCACCAATAATTAGTGTCAATCGTGTGATTATACAATTTATTAGCTTATACGGCAACTCACAATATTATTGTGTTTATTTATCCCAATCAAATGCAACCCTGGTTCGACAATCGTGTGAAAGGTTTATCGGCAATCATGTACCAATGTAAATTCCAAAAATACACCAAATTTTATTATATTCTTGTGTGGCAATTGAATAACACAATAATCACCGATTTTTTAAATTGATTTTTTTCTGAAAAAACAAAAAACACGTGCTTATACGCTATTTATAATTGTCATCCCTTAAAATATGCATTTTTAAAATTATTTATATGTAAATTGCATCACAAACTTCCACCTTCTCTTTTATTCAAGTGGGCACCTGATAATCAAAGCCGATGGAATTTTTATTTTTTTTAGAAAATAAATCATCTTTACTTTAAAGAATTAAATATAATTTGTAATTATATTCCAATTTAAATAAATAAATATTTTAGTGAATTATTATTATTTTTTTTTAATTTATTGTAATCCCTTCTTGTGAGCCAATCCCTGACCCACGCACTTCTTCTTTTCTTTTTTTTGCATTTCATTTTATTTATTTGTTCACTAAATGACCTCAATATAATTTTTTTAATTTGCCCTAACAGCTGATTTACAGAGTTGCCATAAACTAGAACGATCGTGTGGCAGCATTGCGGCAATTATTGTCAATACATCGTTTCGCGCCATTTTGTGATAATACATTTTGTATAAAATAAGACAGCCGTGTGAATACAGAATTTTTAATTGGGACAATTTTATTTACGGATATCATACTGGCCAATGATCAAAAATCGCACTATAAGTACTTTACAAGGTGGTGCTTAATAATACTTTCCATAACTTTGGAGAGTATTGTACAAACCTATTCGGCCCAGAAGACTTATTTACGTTGATATTTGCAAGAACCCTTTAACTGCACGGCCATGAAAGAAGCTCTTACTTCCCATAGGAGAAGAAAGAAGCTTAGTACTAAGACGATGCTCGTACAGAGCTTTTTCGCATCGATGTACTACGGCACACCAAGATATCGCCTGGCTGCGTAGCGAATAAGTACAAGTCTGTTATTACGCCAATTTATGAATGCTTCTCTTAAGATCTGACTGCCAGTTTGCACGTCTGATTAGACCAAGATTTCCTGGTTTAATCGAAAGACTTTTGGATGGGATAAAAATATTAATCCTCAACTACATATATCGGGTAATTGTTTAGTAATTTTCTTTTCGGCAGCTTTGCTGTTTTCGTGTAACATGTTACTGTCAAACTAAACATGGTCTATAAATTAACCATGAATCGACTTACAAACGAACAACACTTGCAGTTAATCGAATTTTATTATCAAAGTTCATGCTTAGTTACGAATTTTTTTTATCGGAAAATTGCGTTCAGCGACGAAGCTCATTTCTAGTTGAATGGATACGTGAACAAGCAAAATTGTAGTGTTTGGTGTGAAGAGCAACCAGAAGCTTTGAAAGAATTGCCGATGCATCCCGAAAAATGCATTGTTTGCTGCTTATTATGGGCCGGTGGCATCATTGGACCGTACTTTTTTAAAGGACGACGAAGGCAGTAACGTTACTGTGAATAGCGAGCGCTGCCGTGCGATTATTAAATTTTTTTTTGCCTAAAATGGAAGAGTTGGACTTGGTTAACATGTGCTTTCAACAAGACGGTGCCACATGCTATAGAGCACGCAAAAAAATGGCCTAACTGAGAGGCGAGTTCGGTGAACAGTTTATTTCATGTTTTAGAATCAATGATCAAAAATGTTTATTGTAAATAAGACTTAGAAGCAAAGAGTTATTTTTACATAAATAAAATAAAGATAAATTATTTTCTGAATATGCGAAGCTTGTAAAAAAAGTCTTTTCAAAACAGAAAAAAGTTAAAATCTTTTTATTTGAGAATTCCAACGACAAATTCTCAAAATATTTGCCTTTACTGTACCTCTTAAGGACTTCGAGACGTTATAACTTTTAAACGCTAATAACAGATTTTTACCTGATTTCTTTGCTGCAACAAAAGTGTTTTCAAAAATGAGAGATTATTGGTATTTCTTGAAGTTTGGGTTTCTTATGAATGTTATTGTATGTAAAAGACGTCACTAGTGTTTAGCAATAAAAAATTGGACAAACGTACAACAAGTAATTTATATTTAAATGAAAACATTTAGGGATTATGAGCCTCAAAAATTTGGGGTGTATCCATTGTTTTAAAAAACAATAGAAAATTTTCTGATTTGTTTTCGGGGCCGCACTGAAAAAGTGTGAAGAATCAAGTTATAAAGGTGGCAGACAAAAATAAAATTGACGCTGAGCATTTTAAGCAAAGTACCAAAGACAATGTACTGAAGAAGCAGCACAAACACTGGCAAACTATACACCTATTCTGTCAAAGTAATCGTATTAAAAAAATGTTGTGGGTAACGAAAACCAGAAGCCGAAAATTGTGAACTTTTATTAACAGTGATATAGTTGTTTTGTTGTTGTAAAATCTGCTAAAGTGTTCACAATAAATTACTTGTGAGGAGCACAACAATACTTTTTTTTATTTTCAATTTTATTTAAAAAATAAATAAGATATTTTAAATGATAAAAACGTTACACGATGTACCAAGAAATTGGTTAAGAAAAGTAACGGCCGTATTTATAATGAAAATCTGGCAACTGTCTATCAGAAGTATGATTTTTAATACACTTGCTGCTACATATGTTTGCTAAGCTCAAATCAACAAACTTTCAAACACTGATACAAATTTTAAACAAATCAATCTATTCAGTAATTAAAGATTGTTGATCTGAGCTAAACAAATATACTTGTGCTAGACACTTGATAGATTTTCATTATCAAATGAAATGACTTATAGCCTATAACTTATGCCGTTTGGGTAAATTTTACACCGCTTTTTTATTTCATTAAAATCTTCTCTCTGCTGCACTCTCATAATTTAATATTATCAGTACCCTTATATTATATGCTCTTGTTATTAGTAGTGCTTGTTATGTCATACAGACACGCGAAAATATTTGATTGTGAGTGTAAAATTTACTACACGTCGTTATTTGTGATAATTTTTCATAATATATATTTTACCACCACCTAATTGTTTGTGTAATTTTTATAGGAAATATTTTACTACCACGTGTAAACTTATGAAAAAAGTTAATACATATCTACGTGCCGTACTTATTTGTGTATTTGGAAGCATTGCCATTTCGACCATTCGAGTGTTGTAAAAAGAACAACAACATTCGGAAGTAATTTCAATTGTATATAAAACGCGAAGACTTATGCATTAGTTAAATATAGTTATCGTTTTGCAGTCATAAAGTAAAGTCGTGTTTAGGCGTAAATAAAAGTGTTCTGTAAACGAATATTAAGTGCAACATAAATAAGTTGCTGTATAAAGATAAAGTGAGGAAATAAAAATTGTAAAACAACAACAAGCTGGAGCTTATTTTATTGTGACACAATTAAAAAGAACTCAAACGTTTTAAAAATGTTAAAACGTAAATATATTTATAATTTATTTTTAGATTTAAAAATTTGTTACTAATAATTTGATATTATTAAACAATTACATACTGAAATATGGCGCATTCGAAAAATATTAATGTACAGGACATTTCTAAAATATTACAAGAATAGAATGTAGATCGTTACGATGACGAAATTTATGATGATGAAAGTGTAATTGATGCTAAAGTCGTCGATCCAAACTTTTTCGCTGAAATGTTTAGTGAACCAGCTCAGTAACTTCGGAAACTGATACTGTAGAAGAAATTGGCATAGATCTTATTGAAGGACAGAACAGTGAAGGAGAAGTTATCGAAGCGCTGAGATAGATAACTCTGGTTCGGAACATCGTTTTTATTTCGGAAAAAACCATTTGTAATGGTCGACTGAACAACCACAACGTTGTCGAAGAATTCCTTTTCATAATATCTTTAATATCTTTTACCACCCTTAGTGGGTACCCAAAACCAACCAAAACGAAGCAGAAAACATGACGTATCGATACTTAAAACAGTTTTTTAATGACTCTATTGAACATATAATTATTGAACACACCAACAGAAAGCTCGATATAAAATTTCAACTTTGAACTTTGAGCTTTTTTGGGAATACTAATATATTCATCTGTTTTCAAATCTAATAGAGAATCCACAGATCTTCTATTTGCAACTGATGGTGCCGGCAGAGATATTTTTAGAGCAACAATGTCTAGGCTTCGTTACTTGAGGATACTTTCAAAGCTAATAGAGAATCCACAGGTTTTATATTTGCAACTGATGGCACCGGCAGAGATATTTTTAGAGCAACAATGTCTGGGCTTCGTTTCTTGACCGTACTTTCGTGATTGCGGCTTGATCATTCTTCTGATAGAAAAGAAAGATTATCCAACGACCCCTTGGCAGCAATTTCTGAAGTTTTTGATAAAATAATAATTGTATTGACGAAATATTAGTACTATTTCGTGGCAGATGCAAATTTAAAGTTTACATGCCAAAGAAACCTGCAAAATATGGGATAAATGCCTCGCAAATGCCTATAAGTATTTACTATGGAAAAAATTCAGACGGTAGTGGTCTTAGCAGCAATAAAAAAAGCTTACAATCAGTTTTGAGATTATGCAGTATAATTGAAAAATTAAAAAAAGTACTTCATTTAGAGTTTTTACCACACAGCAGTAGATTACAGTAGTAGCTTTACGAAAGATATTACACTTTTATCTTACGTACCAATTTTTTTTTCTTAGTAATTTTAAGTTCTACTATGCATCACCAGAAAGTAAATGATCCTCTTACTAACAAGCCAGAAATGAAAGTCGATTATAATAACACCAAGGGCGGAGTAGATGAGCTAGACAAGACACGACGTTGGCCTTTACCTGTGTTCTACATATTAGTGGATATAAGAGCAGTTAATGCATATGGTATATTTTGAATCAATCTTCTTTCTTTCAAGAGCGGAATGTTTAAAAGCACTTGCAAGAAATTTAATTGTGCCAACTAGCACTAGAGAACACAACCAATGTATAACTCGTTCTCTTCGAGATATTATTCATATGATAATGGATTCTGATTCTCTTCCTCGAACTGTTGAGCAAAAATCTATTACAAGCAAACTCTTTTACATTTGCCGTAGTAAATTAAAAAGAAAATAGCTCACACATGCTTAGTATGTGTATGGGCTGTAGCAAACGTTTATGTATTATTTGCTCAAATACGGACTTTGAGGAGTGAGAGTTCTAACTTAAAATAAAGTTATTTATTAGTATGTATGCGTTAAAATTTTTTTTCTTTTTTAATAACCGAAGGCTGTGGAAAAATGCTATTTAATTTAATTTTTATTTATTTTAAGTTTTTTTATGTTTTTTTCTTTTTTGTAATGTACAAATAGTGAATGTGTTTATTTTTACTTTATAATAAAACAGGCTTGTGAAATGAACAAGGCCAATAGCATATAATACTTTAAAAGAAAAGGTGTACAATTTACCACCACCTCTTCGAATATGTAACATTTAAGAGCAAAAAAATTATATTTTAGATTATAAGTAAATAATAAATATAATAATAAATAAATATAAATGTTCTCTTTTTGTACAAATATACACTTCCAGGCTATAGAAAAAAGTCATTTAATTTTTGGGAAGTCTTTTATTTTTTCAAATATTGGAATAAAAAACAAAACTAAAAAAATAAGTTTATAAGAAAAGGTTTATGAAATAAACAGCAAATTTTTCAGAAAATGAACATTTTTTTACTATGTATTTAGAAGCAGTTAACCTTAAGCAATGTAAGTACGAATCTGTTATTAAGTATTAATGTTAGAAATAATACTTAAAAGTAAAACGGACTATAATCACCACCACCACCTCTTCTTATATGTCATAAATTTTCATCACCTAAGTTAAAAGTTAGCTATCATACAAAAAACTAGATCTGCCGTAAATTATTTCGTAGTATATCGTAATATACACTCGAATTTGCACGACTTTTCTTTTCTATAAATTGTTACTTAAAACATTACTTGGTAATGTTGGGTTATTATCTTAAGTTTAACATGTAATAGAGATTAACTACTATTAAGGGAAAATTTAAATTAATAATTGCAGCGATTTGTAAAAGAAACTTATTTCTCGTGTAACAACTAATAAGCATATTGCATGGTAATGTTTAAATTGTTACGTTAATTACTATCACATGCATTTACATAGAATAACATTTTTTGACTTACGTAAAATAATCCTCAGCCGGTGCTTTCCGCACAGCATGTAAGGCCAATTCTGTTATATTATGCTCCTCGGCATAGGAAGCATTATAGCAGGTTCTCATGTAATATGTGCCATTTATTACATTGCATTCATCGTTTAACTCATAGGAAAAACAATCTGGAAGATAAAGGAAATATTTGTTGGAATTGGATTAAAAATAATTTAGAATACGTTGTATCAATTAAGAATTATAAGAAAAATGTTGTATATTATGTGTAAGTCTAAAATTTTTCAGCTTTCAGTTTTACTTTAGTTAATAATTATCGTATTTGTTAACTCTCTGTTATATTGGAAGCCAGATTTTATGTTATAGAGAGAATTTAATGAAATAATTAAGAATTTTTTAATTTAAAAAGAATTTTTATTTTAAAATAAGGATACAATATATTTATTTATTTATTTATTTACTTAATTATTTTATAATGATGTTTAGAAACTAATTCATTACAGACTTAAGTAAAAAAGGACAATACAATACATATTGAAATATTACAAAAAAAAAAGAAATTAACAGTAGTATTTCGTTTAATGATGTTTAAATGTCAAGAAAGTTAAGTCAGATGCATTGTTGTCATATTTTATTTTTAAAAATCTTTCACAAAAAAACTTTTATTCGCAAAAAAAAATAAATTTTTTTATAAATCATATAAAAATAATATGAGTGGTTTTAGTAACAGCTTCATAACTCCGTTAATTTCAACGGGATTTCCAAAACGTAAGTCAAATTAGAGTATCCATTCAATTAATTGTTGTTCAATTAATCGGAGAATTTGTTAGTCATTATTTGATCGAATAATGAAAATAGCCAACAAATAACTCGAACAATGTGTGTCAACTAATCGAGCAATTTTTGTATGTAAAATTTGGGGTGTAAAATAGCAAATGTTTATGACTATTTAGTTTTACACTTTGTATATTATCTCTTAAAATTGTATTAAAAAATGTCACATGTCTAAATATAATTTCTTTTTGTTTTCATTACACACTTTTCGAACATACTGTAATTTTGTTTGCTTTCCAATCAGCCGTTACTTGTTTGTTGGATATTTTAGTTAGGGTTTTTAAAATCAACCTAAATTCCGTAAGATTCCCCAATAGCGATAGCTTTTTAAAATATATTTCAAAAACCAAAACAAACAAAAAATTGCAATCATATCCTACAATCAATCATATCCTGATCAAAATGTACCAGACGTGGATCTTCAAGAAGAAGAAGAAGAAGTGTATCTAAACGAAAACAATCTTCCTTTAAAACCAAACTGGTGCAGTAGTACGGGCATAAAAGTGATTACAAAAACGTGTTTGCCTATTAATTATATAAAGTGGGGAGCAAAACTAAGTGGATGTTTAGAAGTTGAACGGAAAAGTTCCTATAAAAATTCAAATACGAGTACTCATTTAAATAAAACAAAACTTTATACATTTATTCATTGTTAAGTCCTTAAAAAAAAACGTTAACCAAAAGTTGATATTGCAATACTGCAATGAGAGAAAGTCAATCATACAAAAGAATTCGCATGCACTTAATTTTGCACTTTTCGCTTAAATGGTGAGGAACTTATATTTTTAACACTCTCTCTACAATATTATCCGGAAACGCAAGAGAAATCTGGTTCAATTTTTATTATATTCGTTACCATGGCTCCAACATGTTCTTCGAAGCCTAATTATATTTTTCTATGCGTTGTTTACTACTGTCCAAAAATTCTCCGTTGGATTAGAATTTTGGCTTTATGGTGACCACAATTCTGTGCAGAAAATCTTTAAAACCATAGATATCTTTCCAAAATTACAAAAGCGTGTTTGCCTATTAATTACATACCATGGATGTATATAAGCTATATGCAAACATGATTTTTGAAAAAACTTTTTTTTAAAGAATAAACCTTGTTATCTCTTCCATATCTCAAAAATGTTAAAAATTAGATAAATCTTACAGTATGACAATACTGATCAGATGGCCGATATCGTTAAAATTTTATCAGATTCCTCTTAGTGGGTCTGCATTAGCATAGTTGTTTCGAAAATATCTAATAGCAAGTCACGTATCGTTCTTTAATATTGTACAGAAAGTTAGGAATCTTTAAATACCAATAAAAGGCACAAGTCTATGACCGAAATAGCACTTTAAGTAGTAGTTCCTCTTGTGGGCAGTTGAATAGGGTCGAATTAAGATGAACATCTGGATATATATAGAACTTTAAGTTGCAATAAAACAACGACGGATTTTTCGATTGACTTTAATTTTATTTATCCGAAAGATAATCTTGTGGCATTACATTTCAAATATGATTTCTGACATATGACCGCCACGGCTGGCGCGGATGTAGTCCAATCTGGACGTCAAATTTTCGATGACTTTTTCCAACATTTGTGGCCGTATATCGGCAATAACACGGCGAATGTTGTCTTCCAAATGGTGATGCGTTTGTGGCTTTACCGCATAGACCAATGACTTTACATAGCAAACGGATGTAAATCGAGTGTCGACCAGAGAATGACGAAAGTATTGCTTTGAGTACTTTTAGAGTATTGGTGGCCAAACATGTATGAGTGAGTAAAGTTAAAAATAAAAAGATGCTCATACACAACATAGCAAGCGGATGTAAATAGCGTGTCGACCAGAGAATGACGAAAGTATTGTTTTGAGTACTTTTAGAGTATTGGTGGCCAAACATGTATGAGTGAGTAAAGTTAAAAATAAAAAGATGCTCATACACTACTAGTAGGAGTTGCGTAAAGAGCCTGTCATACCCGCACTTATGTATGAGTATAGGATTATTTATACTTGGGTATGGGTATATTTCTACTCAACAATACTCATAGTATACTTAGGGTATATTTCAACAAAATAAATCTTTTTGAAATCGCTGTGATACAGTTAATAAAAGTGTTTTATATTTGACATTTTAGTAATGCTAATGTCATTATATGCATATGTGGACTATTTTCAAAACATTTTCAACATTTACAATGTAAAACAATAAAAACTGATAAAAAGGTTTTGATAAAATTAACATAATTAAATACTCATGATAAAAATATTCTGTAATAAATATTTGTATGTTTAAGCTTTTGTTTAGGATAATTATTTAAATACTTCTTCAGTACCCGGCCAAAGGCAACTTTTTGAAAGCTTATGCAGAATTTCATTCAAATTTACAAAATTGGGGCAAACTGAATTTTTTATTATATTCATTAAAAACTTACATGTTCGATTTTTAGATAATTTAGTGCATTCAAATATATATTTACATATAACAATGCTAACTAGGAAGTTATCGCTAGTATAATATATTGTTACGAAAATGGAAATGCTAAAGACAAAATTCACCACATCAGGGACTTATTATGAGATTGTAGCAATAAAATTTATTGGCTTGTGTCAAGGCTTAATAATTGCCATAATTACCTGTACTTATTAAGAGTGCTACCATTTGCATGTCTAACGGTGTTGCTAGTTCGATTCCTTTTTGTGTTTACAATTTTACACCATTTAAATTAACGTAGATAAATCGAAGATTCGTGTCTATACTAGAATAGTCGAAAATAATAAAGAAATGCTCTAAAAATGTCCCATTGCGGTTGGTGAGTTAGTTATCATATGGCTGTCATAAAGTAAAGTCTGTTTAGGCACAAATAAAAAGTGTTGTATAAGCGAATATCAATTTGCTGTAATAGGACAAAGTGTGTAAACGTTATAGTGCAGTAATAAAAGAAAACTGTAAAATAACAAGAAACGTGGAGTTTATTTTAAAGCAATTTTAACAAACTGAAACGTTTTAAAAAGGTTAAAACGTAACAATATTTTACCAAAAATTTTTTATATAAAGAATTTGAAAACATAATACTGTCTATCGTTTTGGGTTCCAACCGATTTATTTTTTCGATAGTAATATTTTCAGCTAATAAAAAACGCTTTCGGATGCTGCGCTACTAGCAGGTATAGACAATATTTTCATACATAGCTAGTTTTGATAATTTTGGTTATTTGTTAGAATTGTTTTTTCGCGAAAGCATTACGTCCAAATCCTCTGTAATTCCTACCTTTCATTGCAGTAACAACCGACTCCATCTCTTCTTGTTGGCAGTGTAGCAACTGGTGTTTTTATATATATTATACTTGGAGAGAATAAACTTAAATTTGACGTAGCTGGCTCTGGAGTATATGTCTGGAAAACTTGTTGTGAAGTACTTATCGGGGACCCAGATACTGCTGACGTGTGTGTTTGTCTTTAATAAGTGGTTGTGTTGCTGGTGTTGACTGACATGTGTGAGAAAATTCTGTTAAGACTTCAGTATGATCTACGGTTAGGTTTTCGATGGAAAATTCTTTTGTATTGTTTATTTCATTTGACTGTAAAGATATTGCAGGAGCATATAAAAACAATCCTGCTTTATGTAAAAAAGCAGAAACCAAAACCAATAGGGTTCGACCTTGGACCTAATAAAAACTTGAGCTAGCTTTTTGAGGCAAATACTTCTCTGTGCGTTGTTAAAAAATAGTTGCTGTTTGGAAAAATAAAAAAAGTCAGTAATTTCTGATCAATGCAACTGTGCGAAATTTGACTCGATACGTTATGCAGTGAGTGAATTCAAATTATAAGTAATTCATAACAATTTCGATTTTTTTTGCGTAATTACTCATCTCGCCAAATTATTTGCCCTTTAACAACATTTTTCGTCTTTAAATAACTGTCCACTTTAATATAAATTTTACTTTAAAAAATGCGTTAAACATAATAACGGAAAGGAACTAAAAAAAACTAACAAATCTCTCTCTCTCTCTCTCTTTTATATACACATACATACACAGCTAAACATCTTAAACAAAAGGCCAAAATCATTTGAATGATGAAGAAGAGAACGAGATGCAAAGTGAGGGTGAATTATTAGGGATTTAAGTGGCTTTTCATTGTGCATTGGCTTGTGTGTGTGCCTAGGTTCTTACTCATACATATAAACATACTTAATGTTTCATTGTATTTTTAGAATAATGATGAACAAAAAGGGACACACACACATCCCAAGTAATTTAATATGAGACCCTCCTCAAATATTAAAAACAAAAAAGAGAGAAAGCAAATAATCAAAATAAGTGAAAGGGTTAAAAAGCAACAGCAAAAAAATACTTGAGATGACTTAAAATATAATATAAAGAATGTTAGAACAAAGCAAAAGCAAAAAAAACTACATACATATTTAAACGGAAATTAAAGAACAAAACATAGAAGAATACAAAAAAAAAAAATAAAAAAAATATCATGAACAGAGAATGAAAAATAGACACACAGAGAGCATTTTAGCCATGATTATACAGTTAATGATGTTAATGTTGATAATTATGAAAGATATCAGATGAATTTTTGCTCTTATGATGTGCTTTTTTTGTTTTTTCTTTTTTGTTTTTGTTTTGACGTTGAATTAAAAAAAGAAAACTTTTTTTCGTCTACTTATTTCTCTAACGTTTATCAGGCAGCCTTCGTTCGTTCTGCATTGTTTTTTGCCACAAATTAAAAACTCATTAAATTAAAAGCCAAAAAAGGAGCACAATAAATATGATGAGATATGAAGTTTTTTTTTTTAACTATTTTTAAAATAAATATGAAATTAAATTTCATTATCTAAAGTAATTTGTAGTAACATTTTTTAACAAATTTTAGAGTTTTAGAGTAAGCTTTTTTGAATAGAAATTATAAATTAATAAGGAGGTAGGTACGTGCTTACGTACTCTACCTAAAAACAAGATAAAAGAACTATTCCTTACAAGTACATGACGCAATTTTTTTTTAAATTTTCAATGGAGAACCTTTTAAATTATTCTTTTTACTAAACAAAGTATTCTGTGCAAATTTGATATAAAATCGATATCTTAATTTTTACACGTGCCGCATTGAGGTTGAACTTTATCGGTCATATGCAAAAAAAGCAAAAATTTTGCTAAGCAAAATTCCTTAATATTGTATGCAAAAACGATTATTATCTTAAAACTCATTGTTAAACCTTCGTTAACTTTAAACATTTTAAAGTAGAAATCCACCTACATTAAGAGTAATTTAAAGCGACATTTATGTTCTGAATATTTAATATAAAAATAAAAATAACATGTCTTGGTATCAAGGAAATTTTTTTGGAGACATAAAACCTTACCCAAAATAAAAAACCATCTTTCAGACTGCTAAAATTGTCAAAGAATGGCAGAAATTTTAGGTAAATTAGTGATCACTGTAAAGCCCTATTTCCAATCCAATGGTGAATTATTGGACAATAGTGAAAAAAAAAACGCCTGGAAAAATATAACTGAATGTGCAATTTTGAAAGGGGCACATGACCGAATATTTAAAGTTTACAGGAAATGAAAAAAAAAAATGAATTATTTTTTAATGAAGTATAATACAGGGTCCGCCAAATTAATTTTTTTTTAAATGCTATAAAAAAACTACTGAATATTTTCTCAAATTTCTTTTTTATTTGAAAGTACAATCATTCCGGTTAATAATGGAAAATAATTTCATTCAAATGGCTGCCTCGGCTGGCCATGCAGTAGCCTACACGTTCGGCCTAATTTTTAAGTACATTATCGATTGTGTGCAGCTGTATTTCACCAATGGCTTCACGAATATTGTCCTATAAAGCATCAATTGTCTCTGCCTTGTTAACGTAACACTTATCTTTAACGGCACCCCACAAATAATAGTC
The DNA here is from genome assembly GCA_023159175.1 of Wohlfahrtia magnifica. Taxonomy (NCBI): domain Eukaryota; kingdom Metazoa; phylum Arthropoda; class Insecta; order Diptera; family Sarcophagidae; genus Wohlfahrtia; species Wohlfahrtia magnifica. Next base: position 368,169 of record JAKWBJ010000058.1, on the reverse strand, counting down.
CAACGGTGTCAAATCGCAGCTCTGAGGTGGCCAAACGACATCAGCTCTGCGGCTGATAATGCGATCTTCAAAAACAGGGCGCAAAACATCGAGTGTAGCTTCGGCTGTGAGGCACGTAGCGCCGTCCTGTTGAAACCAAATGTTGCTAATATCCTCCTCTTCAATTTTGTGAACAAAAATTCGTTCAACATGGCCCGATAACGATCGCCATTGACTGTAAGGGCCAATCCTTGCTCATTTTCGCACCACACCAAACAGTGACTCGTCTTGGGTGTATCGGCTTTTCAATGTATGCGTGCGGGTTTTCTGTGCCCCAAATGCGACAATTTTGCTTGTTTACATACCTGCCAAGATCAAAATAAGCAAAATCGGCATCTTCTGTTAGTCGATCGCAGGCCCAGATTCCCAGCGTTGTTCAAGCGTATATACAACCATATTCGTTCAGCTGAAGGATAAAACTAATTATCTGTCAAATCAGACATGAGCTTAATGTTACCATTCCTGAAATAAGCACTAGTTGAAAAAACACGTTATATGGCGGACCCTTTAGTTCAAAAAAATTTATACGGATTATATTTTGCGGCTAATTTGTAAACGAAAATTGCAGTAATATTTGGATATTGACTTTAATATATATGTATCTTTTTATATATAAAATTAATAAGATGTACCCTTTTCGAAATTTTTGATATCGAGTATACTAAACTTAGCGAAAAAATCCATAATAATGTGCTGAAAACGGAAAACAATTTAAGAATATCATGCAACCCCGAATGAGACAAAAGATGCGATTGGTAAATTGAAAAATAATAAGACGGCGGGCGAAGATGAACTACCAGCGGAAATTCTACGAGTTGACATCCAAACCACAGCTGAATTTCTACTACCTCACACCACATCAGTATATGGAAAACACAAAGAACCAAAGGAGTACCCCAGAAGATAATTCGAATAATTAGAGCGATGTATGAGGATGCAGAACTTTCAGTTCTTCACAACGGAAACATCAGCCAACCATTCCACACCAATGCTGGAGATAAACAAAGATGCCCACTATCATCTCAGCTATTTACCATCGTGCTGGATGACATAATGAGCGAAGTCTGTTTGAAAAAAAGAGGGATCACATGGAGTCTCTCACGCCAATTCGAAGACTTGGACTATGCGGATGATATTTGTCTACTCTCGCATAAGATTTCCAATATGCAGCCGAAACTGGAGAACCTGAAAAGATTGGCTCGTAGTGTTGGGCTTGAGATAAACATTAAGAAAACCAAGACCATGAGAATAAACAATACGAGCGCGGAAAACATCATGCTACAGGGTCAGCCAGTCGAGTATGTGTTAAATCGGTACTGTATCGGTGCTGTATGGCAGTGAAACCTGGCTTGTATCAAATAACATCACACAGAAACTCCAGGTATTCATCGACAAGTGCCTCAAAATCATATGCAGAATATTCTGGCATAACACCATAAGTAACACAGAACTGTGAAGCATGACTAATGAGGAACACATACTGAAACAGATAAGGAAAATAAAGTGGGGATGGATCGGTCACACCATCTGAAAAAGTCCAGAAATTATCACTAGAATGTTACTCGAGTGGAATCCTCAAGGCTCAAGAAATCGAGGTCGACCAAAAAACACCTGAAGACGCACAATTATCCAAGAACTGAGACAGAACTACCTAACATGGGAAGAGGCAAAGACAACAGCTGTAAACCGTGTTAGATGGAGATGCTTTGTGGAAGCCATATGCTCCCAAGAGGAGTAAGGGAAAAAAATGCAACAGCGACAAATCACATGATTGTGGCGGCCAAATAGCATCGCCACGACATGGGATAACACGGTCCACTGAATTTCTCTCACAAAAGGGCCATTGTTTCGTGGGCTGTGTTTGCAAGTGGCATCAAATTGTTGGAACCATATATCGTCCAGGTTCGAATTCTCAATTTCTAGCTACAAAAAGTCCTTTATAATGTCGCAATAACAGACACCATTCACGATAACTGCTTTGCCGAGGTTGACAGCTCTTCTGCCACACTATTGCGAAGAACAGCAATGTTTTACTCAGAACGAACTTGGCAAGCATGCACAGGTGTTTCCACATTCCCTACAGACCCAGTTTACTGAACTTTTCTCACAATTCTCCCACACATTTCTCTGCACACATTTGGTCGATTATGCTGATCCAAAAAAATCACGAAGTACTTGAAATGCATTTTGATTTCAACGCCCATTTACGTAAATCTTAACGCGCTGGTCAATTGTGTACCCCTCCATGGTTGAATTTGTCAAACACTGAAACAAAGAACTACCAAATTAAGTTGGGCAAAAAACTTGACGTTAAGATGTGACTCACAATTAACATCGTGCATTATGGTTGGAGCAGCCTTTATATTTCACGAAGGTAATCTTAAGGAATATGTGTGTATTTCTTAAGCAAACACATTTTTCATTCATTTTTTCATATTATTTAAGTTTAAAGCTGTTTTTGTACATTATTTTTTATAGAAACTGTATTATTTCTAAAGTTATTTAAAAAACATATTCAGTTGGGCATAAAATACTATATACGTGCATTGCTTTTAAAAATCCTTTATAAATTGATTAAGTTATTAAGTTTTCTAGTAAATCAACTCATGAACAAATCTTTTTGTTTTATAACATTTGTTAATCTTGTGGTAAAAAAGTGCTCTTTTTTTTGATAACAAAATAAAAATTCCATTTCCCAACACTGTCTTTCGCTAACATTTATTAAAAATGTTTGAATAACTTTTGCAAATAAATAAATAACTTTTTCAACGCTTTTCAATTTTAATAAATTTTTATGTTTTTGTTCGATAGTAAAATAAAACTTTCTGATTTTTTATTATAGTTTTTATTTATTTTTCTTTAAATTAATTAAGCACATCTTATAACCTATCATTGTTATGTGGAAAACTCGACATTTTAATTTTAATTGACCCAATTTATTCGAATATTTTAATTATGCAGAAATATGTGCTTCTCAATTATATGTGAGATAAGCTTAAGATAAATAAACAAAATAAGCCACATTGACCCTGCACTGATGCCCACAATTACAGAGAAGCTGTTGGTTTGAGTGTCAGAAAGACAGACTTAGAACAAATTAAAAACAATTGATACATGATTATAGTTATTATTGTATGTATTTAACAATAATAACAACAACAACAGTAATGGCTGCACAATACTAAACAAAGAGAAAATGCATCTATGTATGTATGTATGTATGTATGTATGTATGTATGTATGTATGTATGTAAGTGAATCTTGACACCTTTGCTACAGTTTAAATACTTTTATAAGAGTGTATAGTAGAGCTGCAAAACAATCGATAGCACTATCGATAGTATCGATAGTTTTGTTTTTGGTTGAAATTCTAAAGGTGGAGTTACATATCACGCGTTGGTCGTTTAGCGCGTTTGGTACTTTGACACGTTCTACACTTTAAGGACGGCAAGTTACACAACACGCTTTAGAGGCGGCACTTGAATCAGCTAATTGCTAATTGACTCAAGAGTCTTTTTCAATTTATTGAACTAATTGCATTTTTTAAAACAATTAAGCACATCACAAGATATGCAAGTCAGCTGTTTAACTGTCAACGGCTTAAAAGTTAAAAGTTGAGCAACTTTTACGCGTTAGAGGCGTTGCACACTTTGCATGTAACTTGTTTTATGGAAATACACTATTTAAACATTTTTTGACAGAAGCGTGCAACGCACAACGGAGGGAGGCCACTAAATGTAGTCAAAGCCACATTTGCAAAAATTTGTTCGATGGAGGTGTTAGCCGTCTGTAAACTTTTATAGTCACATATAGGGACACAGTTTAACAGTTTCTTAAATTTTTAATTATTGAGCTCAAATAGAGTATGAAAATATGTTCGCGCATACGAATTTGCATATGATGCAAACAAATTAATCTTTATTTCATCAGACCATAGCACGTTGTTCTAACTATTACGGTGCAGGTGTTGCTTCCGTTTGCTGAGAAATGATACATTTCGAGGACTCTAACCCATAAGTCTAGCTCCCATAAGTTTTCTCTTATTGTGCGACTTGAAATAGTAGAATAAGTTTATGTTTAAGGCTTTTTGATGACTTGAAGGGATTAATCTTTAAAGTATTTTATGACATACTGGAAAAAAATAAAGTGTCCCTATTATTGTGTCAACACTGTATATTTATTATTATTCTTTCCCTTTCAATTAAATTCAAATACTGTCGCCACAAGTAGGACTTAAAAGAATCCGATAACATCGATAGTTTTTTTGCAAACTATCGAATGGGCCGACTATCGATAGTTTTGCAGCTCTAGTGTATGGTTGTATTAATAAATATAAACACAATACACACAAACTCATACATTTATACATAGTATTAAACATTTAACAAACAACAACAAAAACAACAACAACAATACTCATACTGCAGACACACAAAAGTGTCAGTGGTTGAATGTGTGTGCTGGTAAAGTAAATAAAATAAATGTCTGTTGTAAATAAACCACACGATTATCAATAAAAGTTCCTTTTCAAAATATATTTATGTATGTGTTTGTGTAAACGAATGTGCACGTGTTAGTGACAGCACACTCTCTTTTATGCCAGAACTCTTATACGAACACAGCTGACTTTATGTATGTATGGTATGTACTCGTACATGTGCTTTTGTGTTTTTGTATAGTTTTAATGTTTTGTTTTTGTAACCACACAAGGGCTATAAAAATGAGATAAAAACCTTTAAAACAGAGTTGGGATATTACAATTACATTTATTTATTTGGTTAACTATAAAATGTGACCTAATTTTTTTACAACAGATGAAAAGCAAAAGAAAAACAAAAATTGATTTAAGAATTTTTTTCTTTTTTTTTAAGAAGAATATTAAATATTTTATGTTTATTTATGCTCGTGTCAAGAGAAAGTTGGATGGCACAAAAGCAACAAAATAAACTGATTAAATTTGAATGAAACACGTGCTCTTTCCCTGGCTTTATACTCGTATAAGATAGATTTAAGTTCCAAAATACTTTAATGAAATAATTTAAAAGATTTAAAATGAAATTATATTTCAAAGCTTCGAATTAAAGAACAAGTGTTTAAACAAGTGCTCTATTATAAGAAAAAAATTACAATTAAATTAAATTGTTGAAAAAATAAAAACTAATTATATATACATGTACGTATGTATGAACGGGCGTCTATTTTAAATCCCAATGCAACACTGCTTCCATTAATTGTTATCATTCCCAATTTTGAACAAGCTGAGTTTGAGTTCATTGGAGACTACCAAAGCCGTAATTTTAACGAAAGGTGAAAATTGATTATGTTTGAAAGTCATAACACCAGTTACACAAGTTTAAATCATAATAAAATAAAACAATAAGTTTTTTATATCAATGAGACGGGCTTTGCTGGATAGAAAATTTCATGACATTAATATATAAATATGATTTCGGCGATGTGGTTAAATCACATGATCCTGGTGGCCAATTAATTGGACCATTACGAACAAATTTCTAATCATGTCCCTATACCGTTCACCTTTGACAGTAACAATCTGACTATCATCGTTTTTGAAGACGTATGAATCAATGACTCCACCAGCCCATAGCGCACCAAACAGTAATTATCCGCACTCCTAATGCGACGATTCAGCTTATTTACATACCCATTCCAACCATTCATCGGAGAACAAAATTTGGAATGGAAATTCAATATCAATATTAATTTGTGCTTCAGCCCATTTGGCGAATTGGCGGCGGTGTAAGTCTATCCATCCATAACGAATGTCAAACCAAACTAAACAAAAAGCAACTATCAACTGTTAAATCGGTTCGCAAATAAACCAGTGTTGCCAGCTCAAAGTAATAAAATTTTAAAAGAAACACAGTAGTTAAGAAAATTTTATTTTCATATGCAATATCCATGAAGGAACACGGGAGCTTCTCTCAGTCAATGTCTGCACCCGTTTCTATTTTTAGACTCATTGAAAGAGACCTACGGTTTAATGCCGGTTTCGAACGGCAAATAGTAGTTATACTCATAACCAGTTACTAGCTATGAGGTGTTATGAGGTGATACCGCTGTTGAAATTTTTTTTTTTTTTCAGATGGTCTGCCCTGGTATTGAACTGAGGACCTTCTGGTTGGTAGGCGTGTATCTTACCTATCATAACACAGCGGCACACAGTTAACAAAATTATAATTTCTAAAATGGTTGAAGCACATTTTATTGCTTAGACCCGACCATACGCGCCACTTTGTGACAACTTTAAAGGAATATATGGAAATGTTCGAGCGCAATCCGCATGAGTTTTTGCTTCGTTTTGTAGATTTGAATGCATTATGAATCAGTTAACACACACCAGATTAATCAAAACTGACAGTAACAATCTGACTAATTGAATGTGCACCATCAGGATCAACGTTTATTGGGATGAAAGCGTAGTTATTATTATTATAGAAAATCGCTACCCCTATTTTAACACGTTGAGTGCTACCAAATAAAAAAAAAACTTGTTTGAACGAAGACTTAAAAAATTGTGTTCAGTAAAAGGAATGTATTTTTATAAAAGTAACACTGCAGGAAAACAAACAAAGTGATTAGAAAAAATGGAGCGCACCGGTGGTCCACATGACTATTAACGTGTTAATTACTCTTTTAATTACAATTTTATACCCTTTACCTACATTCAGCTCCTTCTTGACTCAAGGCTAAAAGCTTCAGTCTTTTAACTGTATGTAGATGAGTGAGTCAAATCAAAATTTTCAAATTTTCAATAGAGGCAAAAACTGTTTCTTTTTATATTGTTACGAAAATAAGGTTGGGCACCCCTGTCGCTAAAATAAATAAACAAAAGCTGCAAGAACAACTATATGTGCTGTTTACAAATAACCAATTCGACAGCAACAAACTTTGGCAGAAATAAAGTAAATAAAAATTGATCGGAAACAACAAAAACTAACAGCAAATTAAGCAAGTAGGAGACAATAACAAGCAACAACAAATATTAAGAGCTGAAGGAAGTAGATGTTTATACTTGGATGGCTACACTGGAACTAAATAGAAAGTAAAAGAAAGAGATGGAATTTACCAGAAATATCGAGAGGTTCGCGATCTTTCGAAGTCTTGTTTACTCAGCCATATAGAAAACACATCAACAGTGAGTTCATATCGGATACTGAGGAGAACGTGTGACGTCTTCCATATTGAGACCCGAGATTAGGAACCTGGAGAGGGTAATCCAGGGGGCAATTGTGTTTGAGCAGAATTATTGGACGGATTATTTATGGAATATTAAGGTGGACAACAAGACTTTTCGGAAGGTGAAAGGTACTGCAGGCGTGCGGCGAAGGTTGGCGGTTGCTGACATAATGAGGGATGATGGTGTACTCATTACGAATGACGGTGGCAAGGCTGAATGTTTTTGCGGTGTTCAGAGAGCTGCGTTGAATCTCCAGTCCTCCACTATTGTAGGGATGGTCTTGGAGGAGGTATCGGGGCTGAGGAATCAGGTCACCCCATCATTGAATTTGGCCCGGATATTACGGCAGATGGTGTTAGAGTGGAGGATTTCGCTGGAGGAGGTTTTTTTGCTGACTCCCTCTTATAGACCGAGCAAGAGGTCCAGCCGGCCGGATAGCATATCGGACCTGATCTTGGGGAAGACGGAGGCCACTACTTGGAGATACTTGGCGTTGGTGCTTAACCACCGCTTCAACATTGGTTACTTTCCGAAAGCGTGGAAGGATGCGACTATTGTGCCTATACCCAAATCGTGGCCGGAGCCTGGGGTACTGGTAATTACAGACCCATATCTTTGCTCCCTAGCTTGGGTAGACTTATAACGAGATATTGCTGGATTGCCAATTTGGATTTAAGAGGGGGCACTCTATGTCCAATGCACTGATGGCATTCGCAGACTATATAGTAAAGGGACTGAATAGGAGGGGATAGTTAATAAGATGATGTCGGTTGGATTCGACAGGCATCTCTGCGAAATCATTGCGGAATTCCTGATGGATCGCTCCCTCAGAGTGAGAGTGGGTGATACACTCTCTGATGAATTGAGTGTTGTTGCTGGAGTGCCACAGGGTTAACTACTGGCACCTGTCCTTTTCAACACATTCATGTCGGATATACCTCGCCCACCTGATGGGGACTTACTCCTTCTTTATGCGGACAATGTGCTGGTTGCGGTATCAGCTCCCAGAGCAGCGAAGGTGAATAAGAGACTCAACGGATACCTGGACAGGCTGCATGAGTACTTCTGTAAATGGGGTTTCTGCCTGAATATAGAAAAGACGGATTGCGTAGTATTTAAGGGACGGCGTCGACGGCTGTATCCCAATGCAAGGAGGTTCGTACCGTTGCTAAGGATGGGCGGAGAGGTTGTAAGACTCTCCGACAGGATTAAGTATCTCCGGATGATTTTCCACGAGAGCTTCGAGTATTATCGACATGTGGATTCTGTTTTGAATCGAATGAAGAGGATATACAACTCGTACTGTCGGTTACTGCGCCGGAGGGAAGGTTTGCGTAAGGAGGTAAAAAACTGCTTATATACAGGCAGATCATCAGGCTTCTGATGTCTTATGGCTTCTGGTTTGGGATTTAGTCCTATCAGATGGAGGCTTAGAATCTGGGAGAGACGTGTTTTGTTGGCTTGTCTTGGATTAAGGGATCGCCAGTTCCCCGATGGTTCGTTCCGGAGACCGTCTTGTCGGGTCATTTACGACCATGCGAGTTTCGAGAGGATCGACGTTTTTCTCATGATGACTACGGTGGCGTTTTTGGAGCGATCGTCCACCCTGGAGAATGGGATGGTGACCAGCTTCTTCGAGAGGAGGAGTGATATGGAGACCCTGAGGGTGCGCAGATACCTGTCGCCTACAGATCTTCTAACGTTGAGGAACATGGGACTGCTCTATGGCAACGGGGGCCTGTTATTCTATCACAGGAGGGTGAATACCCTGGATTTGGACAGCCTGATCTACAACACTGCACAGTGAGGTGGATGTCTGTGACCTGTTGTTGTAAATTAGTTGCAAGTAGTGTTTTAAGTTAATTTTAAGTATATGAGTGTTTCCGGTTTGCCATTTTTTTGCGGATTATAATATAATAGTTGGTTTGTTTTGATGATGGATTGTAGTTTTTTTTTCTCCGTCACTCCTCTAAGGAGCATATTGGCTTTCCACAAAGCATCTATTGCTTTCTTTCAGTTTCTTTAATCAATTTAATATTTCAATCTAAGTAGATGATTAATCCGCTGTAGCTTCCTCCATATCATTTTTTTGTGTAGTGGTTAAGATCCTTGCTAATTGGTATAAATCTTTACTTTAGCATTGTAATTTTTTCCCAGTAGGTGGCGTGTTTCTCCCGATCATTCGTCTGATGTTTGTCATCATCGCCAGAGGTATACGAGAAGGGTCAGGTGAGCTTTTTCCTTTTTTTATGGGGTTGTCTGGAGGGAAGTTGAAGCCTTTTTTTATTATTAAACATTCGAAACCACAATTAAATTTTTTCTTCGTCATGTCCTCTGCTGGCTCGAACTTGGGTCGTATGTGTTGTTATGCGTGCGCTCTAACCACTACACTCCGCCACCCCCCGATTGCAGTTATTCTGCAGTATTTTAAGTTTTAGTTGATAAGTCTATGATAAGTATCATGTACGCATAGAATAAGTATTTACATTATTAATTAGTTTAAGATAAACTATGTAAGAACTTAATATTTGGATAGATAAAGTAAAGAGGTTGTGATCGAACCTAATTTATAGCTACGATCTGGTTGGAAGATCTTTAGTTAGAAAAATCTGTCGAGTAATTGTTGTTGTTTACAAAGTTGTAAACAGACGGAGTAATTAAGAATATAAATTGTTATTGATTGCAAAAAGGTTACAAGCAGTGGTGCATATAACCGTGTAAATAATGGATTTTAATTAGAAACTAAACCTAAGATTTATTTTATTTTAACTACAATCTACGAACTCATAAATACACGTTTTTAAAAACTTAAAAACGTAACAATATTAACACTAAACCTACCGATATTTCATGTATACCTGTTCTTAACACAGTATTAGGTTTAGTGTTAAACCTTGTGGCACAAAGAGCAATACAACTGTATGTTTTTGACGAAAAAAGTAGAAAAAATGGTTCAATATTTTTAACTTGGGTAACTTGAAAATTGACAAATTTTGAGTGAACTCACTTTAGCGGCACAAGGTCGATATATACATAGTTAACTTTTACGCAGTGTGCTTCGCTATCATCTAAAAAATAGTAGTATCTACTTAACCAATCTCTCCCACTTTTTAATTGACGTGGTTAGATCAGGCAGGCTGATCTGTTACCGTTCTCCTCACATGCAAATTTCCATATTTAGCATGAAAACTTGTCCAGCTATTGACTGACGACGTGTATTGTTCAAAAAGTAGTTTTAACCAAATTTAGAAACTTTTACCGTTACTGTTCTTAGAATATACAAAAATCATTATTTAGTTTGTATGGCAGGTACCTTGACCACTTATACATTTCCGTCCACTTTTTGAATTGTATTGACTACGAACCTAACTGTTACTCTTTTTCTTCTTTGTGTGCCGCTGTGGTGTGGTAGGTAAGACATCCGCCTACCAACCACAAGTTCCTCGGTTCAATACCAGAACAACCGTCTGGAAAAGAAAAACAGTATTTTCTACAGTGGTATCATCTCATAACATTAGCTAGTAACTGGTTATGAGTATTACTTTACTATTGAAAACTTTTCTAATGCTTTGCCGTTCGGAGTCGGCGTTGAACTGTAGGTACATTTCAATGAGTCTAAAAATAGAATCGAATGGAATGTTAAGGAATTATCATTATTACTGTTACTCTTTTAAGGATATAGACAAATAAATATTTGTATAGGTGTGGCACCGCCCATAAAAAAGAAAAAATAAATATCAGTGAGAGTTAGATCTTTTCAGCGCATGTGTTGGTTTGGCTATTAAAACAAAATTCCCCATATTGTTTATAATTAAAGACTTATGAACTTATTTCTCCAATAATACCTGTCACCTTTTGTATAGAAAGATTTGTGATTAAGAAATTTAATCATTAAAGGGATTGTTTTTACAATTCACTACACAATCAATTTCTCTCGCTCTTCTCCCTCTTTAACCTTTTTTTTTATCAATTAATCTAAACCAATAATTAAATATTTATTTAACTTGCGCTTAAGCAACTCAACCAACTCAACTAAATCCGAATCCAAATCGATAATATTTATTTACAACTGGTTAAATATGACTTTGATGTCTTAAAGAGCAATTCGGTAACAAAACAACGTTACATTTCATAACTGCGTGCTGCTATTGAAATCTATTTCTTTACTCACATCAATCTACAGACATTGGAAGATGAAAGAGGAAAATAAGAAAAGATACTGATTAACATCTGCTTGTGTTTTGGAAGACAAGTCAAATAAAAGTTAAACATCTTCTTCTTTCGTTAAACAACACGGTGCAGGGAGGTAGCCTCCCCCTACCCCCCTAAGAGTTTATCCTCGAAAATATGTACAAATGCAAAAACAAATCTACTCGTATTAAGAAAGAAAGAAAGAAACAACAACAATAGAACATCATTATACGTATGTAAGCAGAAGCAGAAGCAGAAGCAAAAAGATAAGTATTGTAGGTCTTTACACTGGCATCTAAACACAACAGTATAGCAGTGTGAACAACCAGAATGTATAACAAAACAATAATAACCATAAAATTTAAATGAAAAACACTCGTACAACTACATACATATCTATATCCATATACATATTTTCTAACAACAACAAATATGAAACAAGCAGCCATGTTGAAAATGTAAATAAAAAGGTTAAACTACTCTAACGGTATTTAAACTAAAAGCAAGAAGGGCAAATTCATTTTATATTTTTCTTCGAATTATCTTCTTCTTTTATTCAAACATGATTCAACAACAAAGCAACAAGGAACATGAATAAATAAACACATACACATACTCTCGCAAAAACTCTCTTTGACTCACACACACACACTTTCAGATAGAAAAAAAAATATAAATTGCGAGTGTTGCATCCAGAATACGAAAGAAAACTGAGAGATAATAAGACATGTATATTTGTATGTATGTATATACTCTAGTCTTAACCACATACCCACAGACACATACACAAATGACAAAACTTACAAACGAAATAAAGAGCAAGAATGCGTGTGCAAATTTATGTGTGTGTTAATACCAATACAAGTACAAACAATAAGAGCAAAAGTGTAAAGGTTTTACTCGAGTATGAAATTAAGTTGGCAATTCTAAAGTCAGCATTTTGCTTAACTTTGTTAAAATTAAAAAAAGTCATTTAATCATCTACAGAAATATTTAATATCAATTAAATTTATAAATCAAATAATTGAAAACTTTATTTTTCTGTAAATTTTTTTTAACTGAGCCGTCTACTTTGAAAGCAAGTTGGGCAAGTCCATTTCTGAAAAAATGCAGATAAAAGTAATTGTAGATAAAAATTGTTATGATCTTTTTGTCTGAAAATAGTTTTTGGTAAACAAAAAATTCAGATTCTGGTATTTGGAAGATGGAAATTTTACCTCTTACACGTAAAGGGTCCAGAAAGCATAATCCTTCCGGTTAATAATGGAAAATAATTTCATTCAAATGGCTGTCTCGGCTGGCCATTCAGTAGCCTACACGATCGGTCCAATTTTTAAGCACATTATCACCAATGGCTTCACGAATGTTGTCCTTTAAAGTGTCAATTGTCTCTGGCTTGTTGGCGTAACACTTATCTTTGACGGCACCCCACAAATAATAGTCTAACTATGTCAAATCGCAGCTCCGAGGTGGCCAAATGACATCAGCTTTGCGGCTGATAATGTGATCTACAAAAACAGGGCGCAAAACATCGAGTGTAGCTTCGGCTGTGTGGCACGTAGCGCTGTTCTGTTCAAACCAAATGTTGCTAATATCCTCCTCTTCAATTTTTGTGAACAAGAATTCGTTCAACATGGCCCGATAACGATCACCATTGATTGTAACGGCCACTCCTTGCTCATTTTCAAAGAAAAATGGCCCAATTATGCCTCTGGACCAAAATCCGCACCAAACAGTGACTCGTCTTGGGTGTGTCGGCTTTTTAATGTATGCGTGCGGGTTTTCTGTGCCCCAATTTTGCTTGTTTACATACCTGCCAAGATCAAAATGAGCTTCGTCTGCAACATTACCATGATTTTGAAAGTAATATCGCATTTCCCATCGTTGTTCAAGCATATACACAATCATATACGTTCAGCGGAAGAATAAAACTAATTATCTGTCAAATCAGATATGCGTTATGTGTTACCATTCACGAAATAAGCACTAGTTGAAAAAAACGTTAGATGGCGGACCCTTTACTTATTTGTTTCTTTGCTTATTTATTTATTTATTTATTGAATTTAGTCAATAGATTTAATCCTTACAGACTAATTACAAAATATGTTAAATATGAGGTTTATATTATAAAAATTTTACATTACATTTAAGAAAAATAATAATCTTACGCTTTATTATGTAAATATTTAATAAAAAATCAACAAATTCGAACAAAAAATTATGTTGGCGACATAATCTCAAAAATGGATCAGCTATAGCATAATTTGATCTAAATATTTGAACATATAAAGGTTTATAATGACGTGACAAGGAATATTAAATTTAATAGATTCTAAAAGAAACACAACAAATATTCCCATTGATAAGTTTCATCAAAAACGATGCATTTCACATGGTACGATGACTTTTAAAAAGAGTAGGCAGTTTAATTAAGGATAGTCTACAAGTATAGTTCCAAATAATTCCAACCAAGGTGGCTCAAGCAAAACAATAAAAATAGTTTCTGAACAGATTCATAATTATAGTAAGGATCCCATAAGACTTGATCCGTAATCCAAAATAGGTCTTACAAATGAAACAAAGAGCTGTTTCGTAATGTAAGGATCTGAAAACTTCTTAGCCCACCGCTTTATAAGCGCAAGATCACCTCTAGCTTTGTTCACAGTCAAATTAATATGATCAATAAAATTTAATTTACTGTCATGTAAAATGCCGAGATTAACAAATGAATCCACCAACTCTAATTGGTAACCACCTAGTAAATAATTTACAGCAATTACATTACTACTAGAGAAGGGCATGCATTTACACTTTTTTAAATTCAGCTCCAACATGTTGTGTTTACACCACACAAAAAAGTTATTTTGATCATTAAAAGAAAGAAAAATTTGTACGTCATCAGCATACATCAATATGTTGGCAAAGTTGATAACATTGGGAAGATCGTTAATTAAAAGAGAAAATAGGAGTGGCCCGAGATGACCGACCTGGGGAAGATGCGAAGGAACACAAATGTATTTGGAAGTACTGTTGTAAACTCGTTCAGGCTGCTTCCTTCCCGTCAAATACGATTTAAGCCAGCTTAAGCTTATCTTAGAAACACCCGCCAAATCCAATTTAGTCAGTAGAAGTCTATAATTCACTTTATCAAATGCTTTACTGAAATCCGTTATATATACGGAGTCAGTTTGTTTTCCTTGAGTAAATGCAGCGTTAATTAATAATGTTAAGTGCAGAACATTAGTTGTTGTTTAGCAGCCTTTTTATCGTCGAAGTGTTATGGCAGAGAAAATCAGCAATTTGTTTTTCAAACATTTTCGGAATAGCTCTCAATTTAGCAATGTCTCTATAATTTGTTACATCGGATTTATTACCAGATTTAAAAAGCGCTAAGATATATGAATCCCTCCAAAACTTAGGAAATTAGCCATACTTAACCGAAACATTAAACAATAAAGTAAGAGGTGTAACGAATGATTCCGCACATCGATATAAAATGCAACTCGGAACTCCATCAGGACCGGGACTATAGCATACCTTCAGCTTTCTTAAGTGTTCCAAAATGTCACTCTCATTCAAAGGAGGAAAGGATATTATTTGATGCGATGTAAGTAGATGAGGGTACTTATTTTTATCATTATAAGCAGCAACATAATAAGTATTTGCAAAAAAATCCGCAAACATATCACATATGACATCAACATTAGAGAATTCTTTACCATTACATTTCATAACAGATGGAAATGCATTGGATTATCTCTTCGGATTGACAAATGTATAGAAGGACTTAGGGTTTTCTACGTAATTGGCAGATTAATATCTGACCGACAAACGGAATACTTTCCATAATCAGTAATCGAGCCAGACATTTTTTATTTCTTATAATATTTATTCTTGAGGTTTTTTAGCCGGGCCAATTGCCTTGAGTTACATGGTGAGCCAACTGAAGCATATAAGCATCTCTTGGGGAAATGAATTTCAAGAAATGAATGAATCGTATTGTAAAAATGGGTGACCAACCAATCGATATCCGAATTGTTGCTTATGGGATAGAGTATTATACCAGCAAATACTACGCATCAAGTCATTGAATAAATTATAATTATTTCGCTGAAAACAGAGGATTTTGCTTACAGCAGAAGGCATCAATCTTAATTTAGATGGAATAAAAAAACTAATTCCAATTGTGGGATGATATCGATCCTCAGGCAAAGTAACGGGTTCAGAACGTATTAGAGCACAATTACTCGCATCATTAACGAAGATCAAATCCAGTATTTTCCCGAAATCATTGCAAATAGTATTAATTTGGTATAGAGATAATCCTAAAATATTATCCAGAAATTCATCATGACAATTTCTATTCTTTACTGAAATTAAATACGGCACATCAGATGACTGTTTCCATGATATTGAGGGTAGATTCAAATCTCCAACAACAAAGACAGAATCATTTTTTTTAGGAAGCAGGACAACTGATTTTATCACGCCGACATGATAAGAATAAACAGAAAAGTCAGAATCAGGAGGAATATATGAAAGAGTAATATGAACTTTTGATTTTATCAATTTTACATCAGCAGCGATAAACTGAATATTAGACGTATGAGTAAAAAAATATTTTCGGATTGATACGCTCATTCCGATTGTATCTCTATATTTCATAAGTATTGAAAATATGTTTATTTTGAAAGTAGTGCAAGTCCATCCTGTATTGAAATTATTATTCGGTTGAATTTAGCTTCGGTTGATGTATGGTGAAGCAATGTGAACTTTTGACATCACATCCGAAAATGGTATGTATGTTTGGGATGAAACTAAAGCATCTCGAATAGCACAAGAAGTAGTATTTTGCTGTTTGAAACATGTAAAAACCAAAAAACACATTACAGCTTATAGTGACATATACACTGGTCAAAACAGAACTCAACGAGATTTAAAGAATACGAGATTGTTCAGTCCAGTGGCAGTGAAAAAAATGCCATTGATCAGAAGTTTTTATTTTCAGGGCATTTATTTTGGCCAAACGATCGTGATGTTAGAGTTTTAGAAATGGCAATCCACAAAACAAATTTCTTATAACAGGTCTGCCATCCGCTGAACGAATATGGTTGTGTATTCGACTTTTTCACTTCGCTAAGTGGGCCTGCGATCGACTTACAGAAGACGCCGATTTTGCCAAAAAAAAATCATCTTTTCAGATGAAGCTCATTTTGATCTTGGCGGGTATGTAAGCAAGCAAAATTGTCACATTTGGGGCACATTGAAAAGCCGATACACCCAAGACGAGTCACTGTTTGGTGCGGATTTTGGCCCAGAGGCATAACTCGAAAATGAGTAAGGAGTGGCCGTTACAGTCAATGACGATCGTTATCGGCCCATGTTGAACGAATTTTTGTTCACAAAAATTGAAGAGGAGTATATTAGCAACATTTGGTTTCAACAGGACGGCGCTACGTGCCACACAACCGAAGCTACGCTCGATGTTTTGCGCCCTGTTTTCAAAAAAAAAAAAATTATTTGGCGGACCCTATATACTCCCCACGATTACTATAAAGTAATTTGAAATTGTCGAAAGCATAATAAATTTTAAGTTCATGAAATAAAACTCGACAATTTTTTCCAACTCAAACCTTTGGAGTGGGCGATTTTAAAAAGAAAGAAAAATACTAATGGTGAAGCCGTTAATTGTTGAAATATATGCTGGATCAGAAAATGTTTTAAAAAACTTCGGTAGACTGAGCTGCTGAATTCAAAATAAATAAAATAAAAATATTACCACAGCGAAGAAGGCCAACTAACTTCGAAAATATAAAGTTACCCATTATGCATGAAAAAAGCCGAAAACTCCGTCAATTTCCAATGGATTTCTGAAATCAAAGACTCAGTTTATTCATAACTAAGCAGAGTTTCTTAGTTAATTTCTATATAGTGTGCTTTCTATATAAATTAGTGCTGTAAGTTTGAAAAATATATGAAAAAATGTTCCAAGTTTACCTTAATGATATACTACTCAATATATACAATATGACATATATATCATTTAAAAGGTCTATTTCTCTCCTTTTCAAATCAGCTCGAAAACTTGAAATCGATTAATATTTAACTAAATTATTAGCTTATAAGTACATACGTAACTCAAGATTTTGGAGGAGTTTCGAAAATTTCAAATTTTCTTGTATCTACTCGACAGCGCTTATTCTTTTTTGTCGACCTTGTACTATTTTCTTTTTATAATCAAAAGGCTGATAAAAAAAAAATTCTAAAAAAATTTTAAGGAACAATAAAAATAATATATTTATTTTGAAAACTAGGCAAACCATTTTAGTTATAAAACAACTCTTCCTCTTTTAATAAGCACCGTAATTGTGCATTGGATGCATACCAATCTTACCAATATTTTTAAATTTAATGGAACGCAAACCTTTAAATATCTCGAAACAAAAAAACTAGACTTGCCACACTTTCAAAATAAACGGCTCATATATATCTTTTGATTGCTTTGTATAACTAATTAATTTTATTAGTTTAACCCATCCAGCGTTGCTTGACTATTTATTGAGATGCACGATTATAAATTTATATAAATTTAATATAAATTTTAAGGGGTGCCACGCTCACTCTTTCTGTAGAGTTAATTTTTGAGCTTTGTGTACACTTTGCTAATAGAATTCCATGTGGAAAGTTTAAAGGCTCTATTATTTTTTATAGTTTCGTAATAACTATTTGTATACATATGGATTTTCGGGCAACACTAGATGGATTCAGCTTGTTTATTATGTATGGGAGATGCCACGCCTACTTATCCAATTTCGCCTACTTTTAAACCGATAATTTGTATTGACTGCCAAGGTTTTTAAAAAACTTATACTTTTACTGTTCTCAAGATATATAAAAATCAATATTTGCTTTATATTGGAGGTACCACGCCCACTTAATCGCTTTTGGTTACTTTTTGACTGATGTATTATCTTCAAAGCCATTTAAACTTAATTCAGAATCTTTCACTCTAACCGTTTCCAAGATATACGGAAATAAATATTTACTTTGTAAGAGAGCTATCATGCTCAATAATTCGATTCTGCCCACTTTTAGATTGATGATTTGTATTGACTACGAACCTGTTTGGACAAAATTTGGAGTTACTTACTGTTATCGCTTAGAAGATAGAGACAAATACATAATTTTATGGGCGTGGCACCGTCCGTTAAAAAAAACCAAAGAAACCAACGCACGTATGGGGTTGTAAATCGATTGAGTGGTTCTAGAGTTATTAAATTACGAACATAGTATATAGTATATCGGCTTAAATTTGAACCAGCGGTTATTTCGAATCTGGTAATACTTATGCCAATCTATGCTATTATAAAATTCAGTATATTATCTCCACTGCACGAAATGAATCGATTGACGCTTGAGCAACGTTGGGATTTATTGGAAACCTATTTCCAAAGCAAAGACAATTGGACGAAAATTACAAAAAAATCAAAAAAAAAATCATCGTTCGGATGGAGCTCATTTTCATCCTGGTGGGTACGTTAATAAACAAAATTGCAGTATTTGTGGCTCACAGAACCCAAACGTGGTCTTACGGAAGCCAATGCACCCATTACGAGTGACTGTTGCGGCTTGTGGAGCTGAGTCATGATTTCGGTACCATTACGGTCAACGGAAGCACCTATCGCACCATGATAACCGATTTTTTTGTGCTCGCTCTTCATGGTATTGATGTGAACGATGTTTGGTTTCAACAGGATGGTGCAACTTGTCACACATCCCATGCCACAATCAATTAATTGCGTTTAACGTTTAATGGTCATTTAATTAGCCGAAATGGTGATGACAGTTGGCCGCCAAGAAGCTACGATTTAACACCGTAGGACTATATTCTGTGAGGTGCCGTTAAAGACAAGTGTTATGCCGACAAACCAGTGACAATTGAGTATTTGAAGGCCAACATTCGTAATACCATTGCCAAGATCCGACCCCATACACTCGAAAAAGTTATCGAAAATTGGTCCAATCGAATAGGGTACTGTGAGACCAGCTGCTGCAGTCATATGAATGAAATAATATTTCATTTCTAACCGGAACAATTGTACTTCACAACAAAATATTAAATTTGGCAAAATTTCAAACTGTTTTTGCTTTATTTCATTTTTAAGTTTAAACTTTTAAGTGACCCACCTTATATATGCGTGTACATATACATATATTTATGTATGTATATAACTTATGAAATTACAAAAAATTTGATCAGATAGGTAATTATTATATACATTGATATTCTACGTATGTATATGTATGTTTGTATATCGGGTGATTTTCTAGCAACTTTTTTTTTAGGCAATAATGTTTTTAGCAGGTCAGCTATTTTCACGTAACATGTTACTGCCAAACATGTTCAGTTTGGTCTATGATTTAACCACGAATCGTCTAACAAACGAACAACGTTTACAGATTGATCGATTTTATTATCAAAATTCATGCTCAGTTAAGAACTTTTAAGTGACCCACCTTATATATGCGTGTACATATACATATATTTATGTATGTATATAACTTATGAAATTACAAAAAATTTGATCAGATAGGTAATTATTATATACATTGATATTCTACGTATGTATATGTATGTTTGTATATCGGGTGATTTTCTAGCAACTTTTTTTTTAGGCAATAATGTTTTTAGCAGGTCAGCTATTTTCACGTAACATGTTACTGCCAAACATGTTCAGTTTGGTCTATGATTTAACCACGAATCGTCTAACAAACGAACAACGTTTGCAGATTGATCGATTTTATTATCAAAATTCATGCTCAGTTAAGAACTTTTTTATTGGAAAATTGTTTTCAGCGACGAAGTTAATTTCTGGTTGAATGGATACGTGAACAAGCAAAATTGTCGTATTTGGTGTAAAGTGCAGCCATAAGCATTACAAGAACTGCCAATGCATCATGAAAAACGCACTGTTTGGTGTGGATTATGGGCTGGTGGCATCATTATGTCGTGTTTTTTCAAAGACGACGAAGGCAGGAACGTTACTGTGAATGGCGAGTGCTACCGTACGATGATTAAAATTTTTTTTTGCCCACAATGAAAAAGCTAGACTTGGCTGACATGTGGCTTCAACAAGACGGTGCCACATGCCACATAGTACGCGAAACAATTGCCCAATTGAGAGGCGAGTTCGATAAATAGTATTTTTCATGTTTGGGACCGGGCAATTGGTCACCTAGATCGTGCGATTTAACGCCTTTAGACTATGTTTTGTAGGCTACGTTAAGGCTCATGTTTATAGGAACAAGAATGCAATGGTTGACGTACTGGAAGCCATTATTAAAGAGAGAGTATGTCAAAATTGAACCCAGCGTATGAACCATTTGAGGCTTTGCCGCGGTCAACATTTACATCAAATCATCATTAAACAGTGAATTATATAGATCGTTCTATCGACTCAAATAATTTGTATGTATTTTTTTTATCAAATCCGAAAGCTCTTAAAAAATCACCCCATAAAAGCATATAACTGCTACTTTTTTTGCTACTTTTTGTACATTTTTCTCTTTAATTTTGGAAAGAAAATACAGACAATGTCTAGTGATTAAGCATTTCAAGGGTATTTTCATGTTGCCATTATTATACCTACACATATATATACATACATACATACATACATCTAAGAACTCCATATGTTTTATATATTCCATAAGGTTTTCCATTCATTCACATTTTGTATAACAATAAGTATAATAGATTTGTGTTTTTAGCTTATGTTTTGTGTCTGTTTTCTACTCAATCATACCACTATCCACTATCTTTTCTAATTATGATTTTCTATATGCACTCTTCTAATCTCTTTTTGTATTTAATTTTGACTTTCATCAAATGGTATGTCTTCGCTTATACAGTTAAGTACAAGTGAGAAGAGATTTACAACTAAATAGAGAGTTGGTGTGAGTGAAAAAAGGAGGATATAACAGTGTTTTGTTATTATAATTTTCTATTTGTGAATTTTATAAGGAGATCAAGGCAAGTAAAGTCGTTTGTATTTTGTATTACTCTTCTATGGTATAAGGTGTGTTCATACGTATCAGGGTTGGCAAAAATCCGGGTTTTTAAGACAAACCCAACCCACCGGGTTTTATTGAGTTTTTGATGAGTTTCATTGGGCTTCCAAATACCGTTCAATTCCACAATATTTTTTGTTCGTTAGTATAATTACATTTTTTTTAGCATCGAGTGATTTTTTAAGAGCTTTAGGATTTGATAAAAAAGCACATAAAATTTAGAGAAATGTATGAGATCTTTGAGTCGATAGAACGATCTATAAAATTCAATGTTTAAATATGATTTTATGTATATGTTGACTACGGCTACGCCTCAAATGGTCCAATTTTAGCATACTTTTTCTAACACATCGGCCGGTTTCTCACGCATAAATTCTTTAATATTGGCTTCAACTGCGTCAACCGCTGCGTGCTTGTCCCTATAAACATAAGCCTTAAAAATAGTCTAAAGGCGTTAAGTCGCACGATCTGGGCGGCCAATTGGCCGACCCCAAACATGAAATAAACTGTTCACCAAAATTGCCTCTCAATTGGGCCATTGTTTCACGTGCTGTGTTGAATGTGGCATCGCGTTGTTAAAACTCATGTCAGCCAAGTCCTGGTATTCAATTTGGGCAAAAAAAATTTGTAATCATCGTACGGTACCACTCGCCATAACCAGTGAAGTTCCTGCTTTCGTCGTCTTTGATAAAGTACGGTCCAATGATGCCACCCATTGAGTTACGGCAATATTACAAATACGGCAATTTAACTTGTTCATGTATCCAACACGAACATAATTTTCCGATAAAAAAGGTATCTTCATCCAACTGAATTTTGATTATAAAATTCAATACTAGGCAAGCGTTGTCCATTTGTAAGTCGACTTATGGTTTAATTATAGACCAAACTGAGCATGTTTGACAGTAACATGTTACACGAAAACAGTTATGCCGAAAAGAAAGTTGCTAAAAATCACCCTTTATTTAAAGTGCAATTTTGCAGCTTTGCTAAAACTCGATGATCGGAACTGACTGCAATTACTTCGTTTGATTCGTGCATTATAAAAAAAAACGGCTGGAATATAAAAACAGACATGGTTAAGTTATTTTTTTGCATGACAACGCTCAACATTACGTTGCAAAATTTTCAAACAATTATTAGAAACGAACATATACCGCAACCGACGTATTCTCCGAACACTGCTCCTTCTGACTATTGGCTTTCTGGAAAGATACAATATATTTTGGCACGTCGCCGAATCACTTCTTTCGAAGTAATATAGAATCTGAATCATTGGATCGCTTAAGAAGATGGGAAGTTTTTCTAAACGGCATTCGGAAATTGATTCAGAGGCGGGGAAAATATATAAGAAGTGATTTGATAAAATTTTATTTTGACAAATTTGTAAATTTATTATCGCTTTTGAGCTAAAAAACGGACCGAATTAATCTGTACTTTCAATACGTAAATTATACTTATTTTTGTTCTAAAGAAATAAGGAAAACGTTTAAATAAAGAAACCCATCCGGGTTATTTTAAATATAATACCCACTAAAACCCGGCAGGATTTAATTGGGTTACCCAGTGGCCATCCCTGATACGTCTGTATGTGCAGAACCCACAGACAAGGTAGATTTTCACAATATATCGTCTACACAATATGAACATAGGAGTCGATATAAAAATAATAAGTATTTTTTAAGTAAACTTGATTTGAATTTTGAAATTGAATGAAATTTATTTATTTTTTGGCTCCCTATAAATAAGAGCTGCAAAACTATCGATATTCGACCATTCGATAGTTTCGATAGTTTGCAAAAAACTATCGATACTATCGAATGCTTTTAAAGGCTGAGTTAGTGAAAGCAACGTACAACGTAAGACTTTGCACTATTATCAAACTTTAGATGTTAGTTAGTGAAAACGTATCGCAGCAGCCAGTTCAGTCAGCCATTTATTGTTAAAGTAATGCCAAAGTTGACATTTGCAACGTTAAAATCAAAATTCTGTAGACTTTCTACGTGACAATGAAAACGTAAGCAACAACGTGCTTTGCTTATGTTAGAGAATTTTACAGCTGATCCTCAAGTACACGATACGTTTTCACTAACTCAGCCTTAAGTGTTACTTCTGCCAACAACATTAGAATTTAAGTTAAAAGAAAATATTAATAATAAATTCACAGTATCGAAATAAATAGTAGGGACACTTTATTTATTTGATGTATTGAAGTTTTTTGATGGAAGAGTATCCTTATATAGCGAAAACTGTTCAGACCATGAAGTGCTCTAAAACTAAAGTAATTAATGAGGTCTAGTGAAGAAAACTGCACAGACTATGGGAAGAAAGCGTGGAACAACTGTCAGTTTTGATAAACCTTTAATTCGTATTTCAAAGATTAATCCCTTCAAGCCATCAAAAAGCCTCAAAAAGGAATTAATCTCCTGTTTCAAGTCGTGCTATAAGAAAAAAAAAAAAATGGATGCTAGACTTAAGGGTAAGAATCCTCAAAATGGATCATTTCTCAGCAAACGAAAGAACACCTGCACTGTAATAGGTAGAATAACATGCTATGGTCTGCCGAAATGAATTTTAATTTGTTTAGGTTAAATGTAAAACGTACGAACATATTTTAGTTACAATTCATACTTTATTTCAGTTTAAGAAATAAAAATTTAAGAGACTGTTAAACTGTGTCGCTATGTAACTATACGGCTGACAAACTGCATCGAACAAATTTTTGCAAATGTGACTTTGACTACATTTAGTGGCCTCCGTATTTACTCATAGAATTTTACGATAGTATCGATAGTGAAAAAGAAACAATCGATGGTCAGCCAAAAGCAAAACTATCGATACCATCGATAGTGCTATCGATTGTTTTGCAGCTCTACTATAAATTCTTACGTTTAATTTTAATCTAAAATGTATTTTAGTCATCTATTATTTAAAATAAAATTTCATATAAATTTCAATATGTAGGTCTCAAACAATTTAATCGCTTATCACGTTTACAGTAATTTTATTACTAAAAGTATATATGCGTGTTTGTTTGTGTGTGTGTATTTGATTTAAAATCAATGGGCAACAACAAAATATTTCAGCGAATATATTTGTGAAAAACATAAACATACACACTGACATACGCTCGTGTGTGAAGATAATTACCATTCAAAAAAATAAAAAATAAAAAAAATAAATAAATAAAAATCTGACCTAATTTATATCACAAACATTCACTACTTGATCTCTTTTCTCTCACTCTCTTTTTTAAGTAATACATACATACATATGCATTCGGTTACTCTTCATACAATAACATTAAAAGCGACAAACACAAGCCACTTGAAAATAATCGTTCTTGTGGGAATATGTCGACAGGATGTGGGTAACACATATGCTCACACATGTATACTTACATTTGCATGGTATGCACACGCGTGACGGTTATTATATCTCTTTAGAAGTAATAAATATGAAATATACAGTGGGTAGCGTAATAATAATTGCGGATTATTAGGATAATTAACTTTTAAATTACTTTTTAGGTTTTTTTTTTTAAATAAAATACTTGTACATAAAGAATTATGTTATAGTCGCTTAAATCCGACTTTATGATACCTTACTTTATATGACAACTATATATATGTTAAATGTTTCTCGAAATATAATAAAATATAATCTCGAAAATATAATCATATACTACCTTAATCATAAAGTTTCCGGAATAACCCTCGTGTGGCAGAACCATCGTTCCGATTTGAGTTTTTTTTTTTCGTTAAGTTGGTACATGGGAGGTGGCGTGGTGTAGTGGTTAGAGTGCCGGCGTACAACTCTGACAGCCCAGGTTCGAGCCCCTGCAGTGGACATTATGGAAAAACACTAATTGACGGTTTTCGAGTATTTAATTAAGAGGCTTCAATCCCTCCAGGCGAAAACATCAAAAAAAGCTTCCCTGACATTCCAGCATACCTCTGGCGGAGATAGCAATCATCACAAGAATGATCAGGAGAAAAAACGCCACCTACTGGAAAAAAAGAAACGGTCCTCACCACTACACAATACAGTTCAATGGAGGCGTCGTTCTAGGGGGCGATAAGATGGCAGCCCAATCATCCTGGAACGGGCTACAGTAGACTAACGACCTTTGGTACACGAAATAGGACGCTCATTACGTAATGGAACGTACGGACTCTTCGTGGAGCATCACGGCTTGCGCAGCTCGAACATCAGTTAGCATCCTATAAGATTGAAATATTGTTGGGTATAATGGTAATGGCGAACTTACTACGGCGAATGGTAGTCTGGTGCTGTACAGCGGAACAGAAAATAGTGGCGAAAGCGGAGCCGGAATCATAATGTCGAAGAAAATCGAGAACTCCCTTCAGACATGGAGACCAATATCCGGACGTGTGATAATGGCTCGATTCAAAAGCAGAATAAGACACATCACCATAGTACAGTGCTATGCGCCGACGAAAAATGGGGAAGACGCTAAGAAGGATGAATTCTACGTACAAGTAACATCGGCACTCAGCAGTATTCGAACTGGAGATATCATCATTCTCATAGGTGACTACAACGCGAAAATAGGAAGCGACAACACCAACACCCGCTCAACCATGGGAGTTGAAAATAACAATGGAGAACAACTAATAGAGCTATGCCAGACATACCAACTAGTCATAGGGGGCTCCATCTACCCTCATAAGGAAATTCATAAATATACATGGACATCGCCAAGCGGCAACTCACGCAATCAGATCGATCATATATGCGTGAGTAAAAGATGGAGAAGTTCCTTGGTGGATGTAAGAAATAAAAGAGGCGCTGACATCGGCAGTGATCACGAGCTTATCACAGGCGAAATCAAGCTCAAAGTGAACTGTCGAAGAAGAAACATTGGAGTCACAAGACGAAAGCGTCTCCGCCTACAGCAACTCCAGAATAACACGACCAGGAACACATTAGCCATGGCAATACGCGAGCAGTTACCCATAAGACAACATCACAAATGGGAGGATATCACAGCAACATACAATCAAGTCGCAGAGGAAACACTGGATGTAGTGCAGGTACATAGAAGAACATGGATATCAGACGATACTTGGAACCTTATTTCTCAAAGGAGGGAACTTAAGTTGCAGATGAACAACAACAATGTAACGAGGCAGCAATACCAACAGCTGGCGAAACTGGTTAAAAAAGCTGCACCGAAAGACAAAAGGAAGTTCCTACAAGGTCTAGCTAGAACAGCAGAGGAAGCAGCTGGACAGAATAACATGAGAAAATAACACAATTAAAGCTGCAGGCGAAGATGTTTTACAATCCGAAATCTTACGGGCGGACATTACAATTGTAGCTGAATTACTATGGCCTCATATCACATCAGCATGGGAGGAAGAGAGGCTGCCACCAACTTGGAAGAAAGGCATCATTGTGAAATTACCTAAAAGTGGCGACTTGAAAGATTGCAATAACTGGACAGGAATTACTCTGCTTAATGCCATATACAAGATACTAGCAGTCATAATACAGGGAAAGCTTCAGAGCAAACTAGAGATACATTGCATGACGAACAGACAGGCTTCGGCCAACACCCTACGCATCATAATAGAACAGTCTCTAGAATGGCGTATACCTCTATACCTACTATTCGTTGACTTTAAGAAAGCCTTCGATACCATCGAAAGGACGGCTATATGGAAAGCATCGAGAAGAAAAGGAGTACCCCAGAAAATAATACGAATAATACGAGAAATGTACGAGAATGCAGAACTCTCGGTTCTTCACAACGGGAGCATCAGCCAACCATTCCATACTAACGCTGGAGTAAAGCAAGGATGTCCACTCTCACCTCTACTATTCACCATATTAAGAAAACTAAAGCTATGAGAATTAACCACAATAGCATGGAAAACATCATACTACAGGGCCGGCCAATAGAGAATGTAGATAGCTTCTGCTATCTTGGAAGCATAATGGCAACAAGCTGCGGTGCAGAAATAGACGTTAATAACACGCTCAACAAAGCAAGGGCGATTACAGTCAGTATGGAGAAGACAATTCTGTCAATTCTGTTGTACGGCAGTGAAACCTGGCTTGTGTCTAACACCATCACCAACAAGTGCCTTAGAATCGTATGCAAGATATTCTGGCCTAACACCATAAGCAACATAGATAGATCTATGGAATTTAACAAACGAAGAGCCTATACTAAAGCAGATAAGGCAAAGAAAGTGGAGATGGATCGCCCATACTTTAAGGAAAAATCACGGTAGTATTACAAGAACGGGACTTGAGCGGAATCCTTAAGGATTAAGGAACCGCGGTCGACCAAGAAACACTTGGCGACGCACAATTATCCAAGAACTAAGGCAAAACAATCTTATATAGGAAGAGGCAAAGACAACAGCAGCAAATCGTGTAAGATGGAAATGCTTTGTGGAAGCCCTATGCTCCCAAGAGGAGTAAAGGAAAAAAAAAAGTTAATACATCTGTTGTTGATATTACCGCTAAATCTTAGCGTCATAGCTTAACATTTGCAAAAGCTACGTAGTCAAGAGTACATCTATCTCTATGGGTGTTGGTAGTCCAAATAGCTTCAGAGTCAATACAAATCATCAGTCAGAAATTGGTCAAAATCGTAAAAATTAGATTTTTGTAAATCTTGAGAATTTTGCCTGCTTGACTCCGTAGTCAATATAAATGATCAGAAAAAAGTGGTCGGAATTGGATAAGTTGTCATGATATCTCCCATACGAACTAAATGTCGATTTTTGTAAATCTTGAGAATGGCTAAAGCTAAAGCTTCTGCATTTGGTCTGCAAATCATCAGTTAAAAAGTGGGCTGAATTGGACAAGTGGGCATGGTAACTTCCACATAAAATGAATACTGATTTTTGTTAATCTTGACAACGGTCAAAGTCTTAGTCAATACAAATCATCAGTCAAAAAAAGAGCGAGATTGGATAAATGAGCGTGGCACCTCCATTCATACTAAATTTGGAATGGATTCTTTTAAGTACTACGTGTGGCAACAATATTAGAATTTAAGTGAAAGGGTAAAGAATAATAATAAATATACAGTGTTGGAACCAATAATAGGAACAGTATCCTTTTTTTCCAATATGTCATAAAATTTTATGTATTGACGGTTTTTGATGGAGGAGTAATCCTTATATATAGCGAAAATGTTTAGACCATGAAGTGTTTCAAAACTAAAGTAATGTATGCGATCCAGTGAAAGAAAACTGCAGAGACTATGGCAAGAAAGCGTGAAAGAACTGTCAGTTTTAATAAACTTTTAATTTAAGCCAAAACAAAGTAAAATAAAAGCAGCTGTTTTAAAAGGTACCAACAGTGCGAGCGCAAAATTTTGCTTTTTTCTTTGTTTATTTTATTTATTTACATAAAAATACACCCCTGATCTAATGGTTTTTAAAAAATTTCAATATCAATGAGAGCCATACGACTGCCAACTTTTTATTTGTATTTTCTCTCAATGCTGTACGCTCTCATTACATATTGAATTTACACGATACTATCCGCTCACTTCTACACGTACGCTCACTTTACGACTTGTATTATCGTCTAAATCACACTTTAGAATTTGCCGATAGTATCGATAGTGAAAAAAAACTATCGATGGTCAGACAAAATCAAAACTATCGATACTATCGATAGTACTGTCGATTGTTTTGCAGCTCTAATCTACACATATACATACATATACTATATGTATATTATAAAAGGGGAGACAAAGAAAATGCTAAGACAATTTTTGACGTCTCCCGCTGATATATTTATTGAGATGTACAATAATAAAACTTATTTTTTATGAGAAGTGCCACGCCCACTATTGCTGTGAAGTTAATTTTTTATCATAACGTGCAATTTGATAATACTAATCTATTATCAAATAATACTAATCTATTATCAAATTGCATGTGGAAAGTTTGAAGACCGTTTCTGTTATAGTTGCCAAGAAATAGTATACCGTAATAACTACGTGTTTCATAGGAATCGAATATAAACCAAAAATTCTCATCTTTATCTACCATTTATAATATACATATACACTCAAACCTCGTTTTGTGCGAAATCGTTTTTTGGGATTTCAAATATATGCGCTTTTAACATTTTTTTGTGTATAATGTATAAAAAATTTTAATTAAACACATAAACACGGATATCTGTCCACATGGATATAAAGAAAAAATTTTTGCTTAGATCTTCAAATACTTTGACCAAACAGTGACTCGTTTTGAGTGTATCGGCTTTTCAATGTATGCGTTCGGGTTTTCTGTGCCCCAAATGCGACAATTTTGTTTGTTTACATACCCGCCAAAATCAAAATGAGCTTCAACTGAAAAGATGATTTTTTTTTTTGTGGCAAAATCGGCATCTTCTGTAAGTCGATCGCAGGCCCAGATTCCCAGCATTATTCAAGCGTATACACAACCATATTCGTTCAGCGGAAGGATAAAACTAATTATCTGTCAAATCAGACATGAGCTAAGTGTTACATTCACGAAATAAGCACTAGTTGAAAAAAAACGTTAGATGGCGCACCCTTTATAAGATACGATTGTGGTTTGTTTGGGTGCTTAAAACTTCCTTCTGCGATTTTGTTCGTAATTGCTACACGGAGGTTTAGGAAAGAAGGAAAGTCGAAAATTTTCAACAGTTTGCTCCTGATAAAGGTATTTGAATAAGATTTGGTAAGTCGAGTCAGTGCACATATTTTAGGTTCTACAACAAATAAGGTTGGATAAGTAAGCATGATGCCTCTAATACAAAATAAATATTAGTTTTTGTATATCTTAAGAACGGTAAAAGTATAAGATTCTGAATTTGGTAAAAATTACTTCGTAATTAATATAAATCATCAGCCAATAAGTGGTTGCATAATAATGGAAAATGTGGGCACGGTACGTATATCCCATACAAATGTTTCTGAATTTGGTCCAAATCACTTGGCAGTCAATACGAATCATCAGTTTAAAAGTGGGAGTAATTTGATAAGTGGGCGTGGCATCTTTCATACATAATAATAAGTTGTTTTTTGTTGAGGCTTTAAATCAATAAATAATCACTCTCCGAAAGTATACAAACAATTGTTGTCCCTGTTACTACTTCTGTACATACATAGGTTCTCGGAAAAAGACGGGTGGTTAAAGCTACCCTCTTATAATTTTCATTATACATATGTATGTATGTATGTATGTATGTATGTATATATGTAAGTAGACAAAAAATCAAAATCAACCGAATACACATACAGATAAGTAAAGGAAGTGACAAAGACGCAGAATAAGTGAGAATGAGGGAGGACAAATGCCCATATTAACTACATTATGGTTTTATTAATACGGAGAATAATTTCAAAATTACTTTACATTTTATTAAAAACATGAAAAACAAAAAGTAACAAAAAGACACCAACAAATTAAATTGACTGTGATTAAAAAATAAAAGAAACAGTAGGAGTCAATTGTAGGCGTACACGCTCTGTTCAGACGTGTGTGTCAAATACAAAACAAAAAACACATGTTTTAGACAAAAGCATACAATTTGTTTCGAGGGAAGTTGCTCGCGAAATACGTTTTAATGTATAAAACAATTATAAAATTCAAGTAAAGGCAGGAGTAGGTATGAATTTACCGTAAATCTTAATATGTAAATTTCAACTTTTTTATTTTCATACATACACACACACTTACTCATTCCGAAATAAAGCTTTTACATAACTTCTCTCTGCTCTGTATTAAGAGAGTTTCCTCAATAAATTTTATATGATTATACTGAGATTTTCATGTATCACCGTTATGACTGGCAGTTTGTTTTTGTTTTGTACGAGTGGGCTGTGTAGGTTAAGACATAAAATATTTTCTTAATACGATAACACCTTGTACCTACACAGACTTATTTTTATACACACATTTCTACAAATATAAAATGTATGTGTTTTAGGCTTTTGTTTTTCGTTGGTTTCTTCCTTTTAATACCGGAAATATTTATGATTTAAAACAACATTTTGCTTTGTTGGGGGGTTTTTTTTACTGAAAAATTATCTAAAACTTCCGTTTTTGCCTATGAAATATAATAAAAAAGGAATCCGCCTCGTTTATAAAAGCTGAACGGAAACAGCATGACTTTTAAATGAAAAGTTGCTACAAAATAATATATTTTTATTCGCTTTTTCTAAATTTACCGTTAAAACTTTTTGAAGGAAGTAGAAAACAAAGAAATGTTGAAATGACATTCCTGTTTAATCGATATACTATATTACAGAAAAAAGAAAATATAAAGGAATTTAAATTAAATAAAAAAAAAAATTATAAAAAAAAATAAAAAATAATAAAATAAAATAAAAACAATTCTGCTTATATCTATATATATATATATTGGGCGTGACGACTTTCACCGGGTCAGGTAGTATATATATGCTATATATATATATAAATAAGTTGTCCTATGTTCTTCATTTTACAACTCGAGAAATACTAAACCGATTTACAAACCAATACATGTGTTGGAAAGGTTTACTTTTACTGATGCTTTTTTTAAGTGGGCGATGCCACGCCCAAATAAAATTTGCATTTATATGCCAATATCTTTAAAACGGTAATAGTAAGAGTTTCTATAATTGGCCAAATAGCTTTGTGATCATTATGAATCATCAGTCAAAAAGTGGGCGGAATTGGATAAGTGTAAGTGGCATATCCAAACGAATTAAATATTGATTTTTGTATGTCTAGAGAACGGTTAGAATGGTAGTTTCTGAGCTTCATGCATTCCTTTAAATTTTTCTAATTCGGATTACATTTTATACCTATAGAACACAAAGGCTTCCAGTAACGGCGGAAGGGTTACTCTAGTGCTGTATAAGAATAAATGTGTGTTTGATGACTGTACGAGTATACAGCTGAAATACAGAACCAACTTTGTCTTTGTGAAAAAAAGTTAACAAATGTAACTAAGATAGCAATTAAGTTAATAACTAAGATGTGAGTAGTGAGGCTAGCCGGGTTTTATAATTATACACTTTGTAAATACATATTTCTAAATATGGACTGCAATTTCTGGTGGCAAAATAAGTAAAAATATTTAAACAACAAAAAATAATATGATAAAAATTCTTTTAAATAATGTATTCAGTGCGTTTTTATTAACATACAATTTCATTTGATAATTTTGAATTGGAAAATATGTGTCTCTTTTTCCATGTACATATGTACATACGTACAAATGGTCCGCCAAATAATTTTTTTTTTAAATGCTATAAAAGAGAAACTACTGAATATTTTCTCAATTCTTTATTTCTCATTTGAAAGTACAATTCCGGTTAATAATGGAAAATAATTCCATTCAAATGGCTGCCTCGGCTGGCCGTACAGTAGCCTACACGATCGGTCCAATTTCGAAGTACATTATCGATTGTGTACAGCTGTATTTCACTAATGGCTTCAAAAATATTGTTCTTTAAAGCGTGAATTGTCTCTGGCTTGTTGGCGTAACACTTATCTTTGACGGCACCCCACAAATAATAGTCCAACGGTGTCAAATCGCAGCTCCGAGGTGGCCAAACGACATCAGCTCTGCGATCTTCAAAAACAAGGCGCAAAACATCGAGTGTAGCTTCGGCTGTGTGGCACGTAGCGCCGTCCTGTTGAAACCAAATGTTGCTAATATCCTCCTCTTCAATTTTTGTGAACCAAAATTCGTTCAACATGGCCCGATAACGATCGTCATTGACTGTAACGGCCACTCCTTGCCCATTTTCGAATTATGCCTCTGGGCCAAAATCCGCATCAAACAATGACTCGTCTTGGGTGTATCGGCTTTTCAATGTATGCGTGCTGGTTTTCTGTGCCCCAAATGCGACAATTCTGCTTGTTTACATACTCGACAAGATCAAAATGAGTTTCATCTGAAAAGAGGATTTTTTTTGGC
Organism: Wohlfahrtia magnifica; assembly: GCA_023159175.1. Taxonomy (NCBI): domain Eukaryota; kingdom Metazoa; phylum Arthropoda; class Insecta; order Diptera; family Sarcophagidae; genus Wohlfahrtia; species Wohlfahrtia magnifica. The sequence goes on along the minus strand of JAKWBJ010000058.1, from coordinate 334,727 downwards.
AAAATCGGAATCTTCTGTAAGTCGATTGCAGGCCCACTTAGCGAAGCGTATACACAACCATATTCGTTCAGCAGAAGGATAAAACTAATTATTTGTCAAATCAGTCATGAGCTAAGTGTTACCATTCACGAAATAAGCACTAGTTGAAAAAAAAAACGTTAGATGGCGGACCATTTATATGCCTCCAAAGTCATAAAAATAAAAAAGTTTGTTCGGATATTATTTTATTTCATATTCTTCATATAAAATTTCCTTAATATGTATGTATATATACATATGACATTTACATCCGTTTGACATTTGCTATTTTTCCATTATTTCCTTTCGGCTGTTTAAACGAGTTCCCCGTAATAGTTTTTTAACTGAATTGAGCAGAAAAAAGTCATAGGGAGACAAATCAGGTGGATCCGGTGGATGTTGGATGGTATTTGGTGCATTTTTCATCAAAAATTTTCGAATAATGATGGCCCTGTGCGACTGTGCGTTATCATGAGAATTGCTTCACACAAACGTCTCATAACGCAAAAATAATACTCTTTGCTTACTGTCTGGTCTTCTGGCAAAAATTCATGATGCACTACACTACCTTCTTTTTTGGTCTCGGCTCCTGTGGCGAACGCCATTCACTTGCGTGATGTCTGGATTGCGTGTCATACTTATAAACCCATGTCTTGTCTCCAGCAATGAACCCCTTAATAAATGTGGGATCGGGTTCAGCCTCGCAAATCATGTCTTTTGAGACCTCAACACGGTCAAAAATGTAAAAAATCGCCAACGTATATAGAGATAGATGTACTCTTGGCTACGTAGCCTTAGCACGCTATGACGCTAAGATTTAGCGGGAATATCAACAACAGATGTACCAACTTAACAAAAAAAAAAACTCAAATCGGAACGATGGGGTTATTCGCAAACTCAAGGTAGTAAGCCTGTAAGTTTCAGCCGTTTTTATTCAATTGCAAAAATACAAAGAAAATTCTAATTATGTACCGAACTAGTACTTAATACTTACTAATACTAAAATCACCAGCACTAGATCTCTACTTTAAACTTTCCTATATTATCGTAATGCTCAAATTAGCATTGAGTGTGTTTGAAAAATTGGTAGTACCAATGGTTTTGGTCGTGTACTAACAGTATATAGAAAAAGTTTCCATAATTGGTGACTTATTATTTTGTTGTTCTAGTAAAGATTAATAATTAAATTGAAATTGTTTTAAAATTAAATTAAAAAAAGACTAAATAAATATTCTTTGCGAATTTTGTACAACCGTGCACGACGATATGTCCGCGAACACAGCAAATGAAAATTTTGCTGGTGTATTACAGCATAAGTTTTGAAATTGTAGCCCAATTTCCACTTTACCATTTAAAAAATTCACTTCCTCAGTGAAGTCTTTCAAAAAGTTCTCGACTCAGTTCTAACCACCTACAGCCATGGCTGGCAACTCACTGGGTAACCCAATTAAACTTTCTACGGAATTAATTTTCACCGACAAAAATATGTACACGAAAATATTATTTTGATGCGACGTGCTTAAAACAGCGAAAACAAACCGAAAACCAGCTGATCAGTTGTACTGAACACACATTCTTAATGTGCCTTTCTTTTATATACTTCGCCAGAGAGAAGCATGGCCAAAGAGTAACAATAAGAGGTCCGACTCATGGGTAGAACTGACGAAGTAGTAGGTGTTGTACGCGCTCCAAAACAAAAACTAACTAACATACACATTATATATGTGGCTATAAATCATCGTATTGACATCTACTAATTATTCTTAACCGGCTCGAATTAGCAATAGATTTCCTGCTACCCAGCTTGCTATGAATGGGAGTAGAGCACTAATTTATGGCATAAATGTTGTTTATACTACTCTGTACTAAGGTGTGCTTCAAAATGATAAGGTCACCTTAATATTTGCTCAATTCATCCAAACTATAAAATGTTAGGTATGGCCACCTTATTCAAAAAAATTCTACATTCAAATAACTGAATAATAAACCGGTTTTGCTCTTAGAGATGTACCGTTATATTATGTTTATTTACATTTATGTAAGTAAGTGCAAAATACAATGCGTCAAAATGATAAGATGTAAAACTGGAAACGGATATGCTTATTCCATCCAAACAGATTCCGATTAAATCAAGGAATAAATCTTGGTTTAATCAGACGTGCAGACTAACAGTCAGATCTGGAGAAGAGACATTCAGGAATTGCCGCATCAATACTGTGATTGGTGCGACAATTTGCTAATCCGCTACGAAAACAGGCATGATCTTCGTGTGCCGCAGTACATAAGCACGGAAAACCTCTTTACGATCAGGGCCTTCGTGCTAAAGTTCTTACTTTTCTTAATGGAAGCAAGAGCTTTTGATTGTTCCTTAAAAGATTAAGGATTAGCGCTTGTTTGATTCCAGTTTTGTTAAAGAATGGCCAAGTATTCACTAACCCGGATAAAAAGGCAAACCTTTTAGCTGAAGTGTTTGCAAGCAATTCTCACTTGCCGGAGGGCGTTCAACCACTACCCGAACTTGAAAGTGTAACTATGCCTCGTATAATTTTTCGAGAGTGTGCTGTTAAAACGTTAACAAGTCTTCTGGGCCGGATTGCATAGCAGCACTGATTCTGAAACAGTGCTCTTCGACGCTTGCGTGTCTATTAACCAACTTTTCTGTCCGCCATATCGCGCCAGGTTTCTAATGTAACGCCAATCCCTATAAAAGATGACGTTACCAAGCCTGAACTCTACCGCCCAATAGCAGTTTGTTTGGCACTCTCCATGGTCATGGAGAATATGATTAATCACCACCTTGTACGGTATTTAGAGTCCAGTGAGTTGTTAAGTGATCGCTAATACGGCTTCAGTAAGGGCCGTCCTACTGAAGACCTGCTGGCGATGCACTCCGAGAGATGGAACAAATCCATTAATGGTTTTGGAGAGAGCATAGCTGTGGATATTTCTAAGGCGTTTGATAGAGTTTGGCACGAAGCGCTCGTGTCGGTAGTCACTTCTTTCGAATTATATCGAGTTTTCTCAAACAGAGTTCAAAATAAATTCAGTGGTATCGGAAGGACATGTGCTTTCTTCCACTTAATTTCTAATATTTCTTAACGACCTTTCGTAGGCCGAGCCTTTTGGAGTTTTTTTTTTTTTTCGAAAATGCGACATATGAATGGAACACTCATAAGCGACTTGGCGAAACTCTCCGAATGGGATCGTTGAATCTGGTCGATTTTAATGCACTCTAGACACAATGTTGTTTTCTGACACACAGACGTGGTGGTGTGGTGTCGTCTGTAACTATGGATAATATAGATGTCGTGGTGGAACATCAGATCCTCTTGATGTTCTTAGCATGAGGATTCATTGTGATATTCGTTGCAGGATTCAAGTGCTCGGTTTTTTAAGACGGTGCAAGAAATATTTCACTTCATCTGACCTTTTCAATATTTACAAGACATATATCCGACACAAAATGGAATACAACTCTCATGTATGGGTCGGTAGGGTAGCCAACTCTATCGATTCGTTAGAGCATCGTCGCAAAGTGATGTATGTGTGTTTTCCATTGTTCTATCGATACTATAACGGAATGCGCTCTGACGAAGTAAAGGATTTAAATCCTAATAATCACATATTTTCGCGTAATACTCGTTTTTCCCGTAGAGCAACGCATTGTAGAGAAAATTCATTTTTCAATTGTACCGTTTGTTTGTGGAATGATCTTCAGGCGAAAGTTTTCCTATCAATCACCATATGGATAAATTGAAATCAAACCTCCCCATAACCTATTTTCCTAGTACCAGCACATTGCACTGTATAAGTAGGGGTCATCCCCTGACAAATATATGGCATTGCTGTTGAAGATAAGAGTTAAATATGACTGAGCCAATAGCTTTGTTGTTGTACTCTTAATTATTTGTCATATACAAATACTGGGACAGTTGTGTGAGTTATTTAATATTATATGGTGTGTTTTTTAACAGAATGAGAACAATCGATGACTAACTGAGAAATGTCAAACTGTGGTGTAATTCTTTTCAGTAAGGTTTGGCAACTCATTATGAATAGTTCAGCGCCAGAACAACGCTTCCAAATTGTTTAACTTTACTTTGAAAAAAAAAACTGTTCGCTAAATTCATAAAGTAGTTCGTCCACTTTGATGAAGGTAATTTCTGGTAATATGTCCACGTCAATAAGCAAAATTGCCGTATTTGCAGCAAAGACTGTCCTGAAGCCGTTAACTAATCACCATTACATCCAGTTAAATTGATTGTTTGGTGCGGTTTACACGCTGGCGGCATCATATATCCTTATGTGTAGCGAGCGCTATCGGGCTATGATGACCGAATTTTTGTTTATAAAAATTAATCAGCCAAACATCAACAAAACGGCGCAGTTTGCTATACAGCGGATTTAACAATCGATTTAGTGCATAATAATGTGATGAAAGCTTTCTTTCCAGAAGTAGTGATGTTCGCTGACCTCTCCGTTCGTGCGACTTAACACATCTGGATTACTTTTTATAAGGCTATGTTATCATTGCAGTGTTAAAGCCAATATTCAAGCCACCATTGTCATCATACGGCCAGATTTATTTAAAAAGTAATCAAAAATTGGACTGTTCGAATGGGCCATGTAAAAAATTTGCCGAAAATCTTACATAAAAAATAAATGCCATGATATTATATACCAGATTCTGATAAAAAATTTAATTTCTTCCTTGTGTTATATTTTTTAATAATTTCTTATTTTTTAATAATTTCTTATTATGAAAGCTACAGACAGCTTTTAGAATTTTCCCGATAACTAAAGAAATTTTGTAGAAATTTTTTATAATTTTTCTCTAGAGATTTGACAAATAATTGAAACTTTTCTTTAAAAATCAAATAAATTAACAGACATTTTTTAGTTGATTTTTTGTTTAACTTTAAAGTTTTTAAATAACTTGACACTCTGAAAATGAAATATAAAATCGTAAAAGGTTTTTTTATTGAATATTTTTTTTTCACAGTCGATACCATAATAGCTGGCTGATAAGCATTTCCATTTTGCGTTATTAAAGAAATAATTTTACTTTAAAAAAATATGCACTATTTGAACTTACTTTCTGATCTCCACTCCTTTTCGCAATTCTGCCATGGCAATTCGGTACGAAACGATGCGAACATGTAGAAAATTGTCCAGGCTATAATGAGATTGTAATAGAGCATGACAATGGCCGAAACGATTATCATGCCAGTGCCTAAACCGCAAAGTAATGGACAGAAACGTTGATAAATGGCAACCGGACCCAATGCAGCATATTGACCAAAAGATAATTCCATAAACATTAGGGGGAGGCCAGCAATACACAACATAATGCTAAAGGGAATAAGGAAAGCACCTGCAAAGAATAATTAGCAAATAGAAGCAAAATGAAGTCCTTGAAAGAAATGTTTTGTGGTTTTGTGTGGTAAAACATGAAAAAGTAACTTACCGCCTCCATTATTATAGCATAAATAGGGAAAACGCCAGACGTTGCCTAGACCCACCGAATAGCCCAGTAGGGAGAGTAAGAAATCAAAGCGTCCCGTCCAATTGCCACGTTCCGGTTCATTTGTTTCACTTTGGGCAGTTGCATCCAATGTCAGCAAGGCAGCATGAGAGTCTACATCACGCAATGTGGCCACTGTTGGCACAGAAGTCAGTTGTTCTTTACTGGGTGTATGTTTTTCTACTTTAACTGGCTTAGGAGTGGGTGGTGCTGGTGCTGGCGGTGCATTATTGTAGGGCATCTTCTGACCTGGTGGCAATTCAATAGAAGTAAAACGATCTTCATTTTGCTAAAAAAAACAAAAGGAAAAATAATTAAAACATTTTAATTTACAATAATTAAAGCATTCACAGTGTTTCAATATTTAAATTATTAAAATCTAATAAAGCTCTTGGAATGGAGGCAAAGAAAAACCGAAGGTAACAGGGTAATTCGCTAATTTGAAAATTTATTTTAATGCATTAATTTTTTATTAATACGATTATTTTCTCTCTTTTTTTTAGATAATGTATGATAAAATTAAAAGGCTAACACTTGATACACAATAACAACGACCATGGCCTTTACTGAGGCAGTCACAACTATATCTACAAACTTATTTGCTATACAACATGCCATCATCATTATTATCATCATGTGTTTGTTAGTATGGAATACATTTATCCACAAAAGTAGTCATATATTTATTGATACGAAGAGACTTGTGAGGAACATATTTAGTTGCTGGTTTTTAAAATGTTTCCTTTTCTAACAGAAATCTTTAAGCATTTTTTGATACAAAATTTGTTTACAAAAATTAAATAAATTATGGAAAATGTTTTTATCGTAAAACAATTTGTTACAGAAAATTTTTTTAAATTGAAATACGTATACATATATCGGCCCTCTTGCTTCAAATCATAACCTTTTTACACTTTTATATATTTTGTAGGAACGCTTGGAAGATGTTTAAAATGTGAAACATGAATTCGCATTTTGTAGCTGTAAAAATAAATAAAAAGCACTTAAAAACAAAAAATAAATTATTTTTTCCGTCCACATAATACGTTGGCTAGTCATTTTTTATATGTACATATTAAAAAAACATAGCAAACACATGCTTACAACCATGATCAACAAGTTTTCAAAATAAACCCATCGTTTTTTTATTGTTACTCGTAAGTTGGTATATTTGTTCTTGATTTTCTCGCTAAATATTAGCGTACAGCTTGACATTTGCAAAAGCTACGTGGCTAAGAGAACATCTATCTCTATGTGTGTCGGCGATTTTACAATTTACAATTTTGGAAAGAAAGAAGTCACAGGGAGCCAAATCAGAAGAATTCCGTAGCTGTTGGATGGTATTTGTTGCATTTTTCGTCAAAAAATTTCGAATAATGATGGCAGTGTGTGACGGTGCGTTATCAATGTGCAAAATCAACGAGTTATGAGCTGAAACAAAATTCTGGTCTCTTTCGGCGAATTGTTTCACGCAAACGTCTCATAACGCCCAAATAATACTCTTTGTTTACTGTCTGGCCTTCTGGCAATTTATTCCGGAAACTTATTGATCAACGTAGTATTTCAGTAGAACACTACATGACAGTAGTAAAAATGTAATTTCTTTAAAAATATATATTAAAAACTTAGTTTTTTTTTTTATAAACAGGACTTAAATTGCTTGCTTTTGATTAGCAATAGTACTAAAATTTTAGCTTTGCTTCAGTTTTTTGCTTCAAAATAAACAACTGTGTTGCTGAATACTTACACAAAACTTTAAAAAATAATAAGCAAAAGTAAAAATGCTAATTGTCTTAATACAACTTTTATTTCCGCTTTAACAAAACTTTATTTATTGACAGTCAAAAAATAACTAAATGAGGTGTAGGTAAAGCAGCCTCTTTATATACCTAATTACCTACAGTTTGGAAGGTTGCGGAAATATCGACCATCTTCTATTTTCATATCCGTTAATTCAAAAATGTAAAGATGATCAATTTGGCAGTGATGCCAAATAGACAGGGTGACATAAAACATACCAAAATCCCAATATACAGTTTTAAAGCGCTAATGTGTTGTACTTTTATTTTCGTAGCAATACTTTAGAAGAGGTCTTTCCATATTTAACGCCAATCTTATAGAGAGATTATTGTTATTTTTGCTTGATGGTCAGTCTAAATGGAAATAAGCTAGCAAGGTATAAATACCATGGCTTGTCATCCGCGTTCAAGCCAGTTCGACATAAAAGTAATAACCATTTGCCAATTTGTTCATGTATGAGTGCAAATTCCATGGAAACTTTCAATTCATCAACGCTGAAGAGTTCGTCATCGACTGAAGATTTTAATATGGAAGAAAAACATTTGATTTTGCCAAGTCAACTAAATGATTCGAAAAAGTTTCCGGAATAACGCCCTTTCCCATTTGAGTTTTTTTTTTGTCAAGTTGATACAACTGTTGTTGATATTCCTGCTAAATCTTAGCGTCGTAGCTTGACATTTGCATTTTTTATATTCGGTTTTCAGTATGTCCATCAGTGCTTCCTGCGATTTTTCATTCATTTCCTCTCGGCTGCTGAAACACGTTCCCAGTAACGGCTTTTTAACTCGATTGAACAGAAAGAAGTCACAGGAAGCCAGATCAGGTGAATTCGGTGGCTGTTGGATGCTATTGTTGCAATTTTCGTCAAAAAATTTCGAATAATGATGGCACTGTGCGACGGTGCTTTATCATGGTGCAAAATTCACAAGTTTTCTGCCCACAATTCTGGTCTCTTTCGGAGAATTGCTTCACGCAAACGTCTCAAAACGCACAAATAATGCTCTTTGTTAACTGCCTGGCCTTCTTCCAAAAATTCATGATGCACTACACCGCAGTAATTGATGAAAACCGTGAATATTGCCTTCTTTTTTGGCTGAAAGTGGTTTCGGCTCATTTGGTGAACGCCATTCACTTGCCTGATGTCTGGATCGCGTGTCGTACTCATAAACCCATGTCTCGTCGCCAGTAATGATCCTTCTGATGAATGTGAGATCATGTCTTTTGCAACCTCAACACGGTCAAACGTTTTAAAAATCGCCAACACACATAGAGACCGAGGTATCAACTTAACAAAAAAAAAGAAAACTCAAATCGGAACGATGGGACCACCAAACGGGGTTATTCCGGAAACTTTTTGACCAAGGTAGTATCTGTCAAAATACATTTTCTCCATTACTATCTAGTTTTGTTTCTGAAAACTTAGGTGATACAAGCGATGAGCAACGAGAGCGACTATTAAGAAGGATTTAAGTCGAGAGCATAATGAGTGATTACTTTTAATCTCTAATATGTAAAACAGATAACACAACCGATTCACTTCCATTTTTTCACTTTTTATTGAACAAAATAGGCAAAATATATTTTATAAAATATATTAAAATTTATTTATTCAATATTTTACTTTATTCAATATCCTAAAAATTAGAACCAATCTTTGAATATTTGAAATTCAGCTCACCAAATAGACTCAGAAATAACTATGAGTTGCTCTGATCCAAATCCTTTTGTATATGTGTAATAAGAAGAAGGAAAAAATAAAAGATCAATTACAATGTTTTTGTATTAAGAATTTTAAATGAAACAATCATTTTCATATATTTTTTAAGGTACTGCCTCCCTCTGAATTCAATTCTGATATAAAATATATGTTTTTTTGTAATTATTTTTTAGATAAAAAGATATTTTTTATAATTGCCTAACATGTTTAATGATATATTCTTATCGATAACTTAATTATGATAGATAACTAAACTTCGATTATTATTATTTTTTTTTTATATCCGTACTTTGACTTTTACAGTTCACTGTACTTTGTAATGGCTGTTAACCTTGCTTTGATTATTTATACCAAAATTGCTAGCAATTGACGTTGACACTTTTTCTCTTTTTTGTTTTTGTTATTGTCGGGACGGTGTTGGTTGGCAGTACTGGCAGAAGCAACATCAGCAACAGCATTATCACATTATTCCTCTCTTGTAATTCATCCTGCCTCTCTAAAAGTTTGTGAATGTGTGAGTGCGTGCTTGTGTGCAAGTAAAAGTTGAAGGTGGCAAAGGAGGCCATCCATAAAATACATTTGTGTGCGTGTGCCAGAGAACGTATCTTATTTTTATTTGAATTGTAGTTTTCGTGAGAAGTAAAAGAAGACGAAGACGAAGACGAAAAAATGTATAAATTTTGTAGACCATGTCAACAACAATTTGGCCAAGAGCCAATTCAAACATTTGATATTTTATAACCAGATTCTTTTTAGTTTCGTTTTCATATATTTTTTTATAAAAATACTTTAACATTTTTTGCTTCTTCTTCATGTTTTTTTATATGTATTTTATTATCATCATTATTTTTCTATTACTTTTGCTAAATTAGAGATGGCGAGAGAGCGTGAACGAGAAGGTCCATACATATGTACATACATACATCCAGAGAGATGATAGCACTTTCCCACATATGGTAAATGGAATTGCCAGGTTTCACAAATGTTGGGTGTAAATAGAGAAATATTAAAAAATAATAAATTAAAATTAAATTAAAATTTTGGACGAGAGCACCAAATACTTGAAATATTGTCTATTAAAAATAAATTTAATTAAATATTTTATTATCACGTGCCACAATGTACTCAATTGAATTAAATTTAAAATTAATTAAAGCAAATGAAATTAAGTTATAGGGCAAAAAATTAAAGAATTAAATTAAATTGTTGAGCAAAAAAGTTAAAGGCATTTCACATAGAATTGTTGCTCCTATATGTACTTATATACACAGTGACAAACTAAGTTATTAGCACAGTAAGCTCTTTTGATCTTATTGTAGAGATTTTTGATAAACTAATGTATTGTATTTACTAGATAGAATGAAAAATTTCCTACAACAATCACTGTTTCTCCAAAAATTGTTAATATTATTTATTAACAAAAAATAGAAATAATACTAAGTTTCGTTGAACAAAATTACACAGTGCGACAAAAAAAAATCTGTCAAGTGATACTATTTTATCGAGTAGAACAAGAAAAACGTCTTTCAAGTTTAGATGCGTTCTTGTGCACTAAATTATATTGGAACCGTACTGTTTATGAACTAATTAAGTCATAATAAACTGAGTTTTATGTTTTAGAAATCGGTTAAAAATTAAAGGAGTTATTAAGCATTTTAAGAAGGCAACTCTTGGAAAAATCACACAATTGTTAGCAAATTTTATTTTTTTTCTATAACTTTGAAACTGTAGTTTAAAAAGAACTTAAAAAATTTGTAATAATCACATGGTTTTTCATTGTCAGATATTTTAACTTCGTACTTTTTTGTCGGACCGTGTTATTTATGTCATATATTCAATTTAGGTTAATCTCAGAACATATTTGCCACCTGGCGGCAATTCAACTAATATTAGTCTTTACAAAAGCTAATCTGGCCTTGCGAATTTAGTCAGTACGTAACGGCTTGTTTGACAGCTCTTTGACACCATTTGCTCTTTTGAGTGTGAGTGATATTGTATTATTGAATCAGAAATATCATTCATACGTACGTACTTACTAGACTTGGGTAGTTCGCGAATGACCTATTACAGTTGAACTACTCACACAAGTGAGCTAAGAGACTCGGTCATTACAATGACTATTTTTAGCTCCGTAGTTCGTTCGGTCGTTTGTCCTTTCATGTTTCTTTATCGTACATGATTCTTCTTCGGTCACAAATCTCTTTAGTTCGTGTGTTTTTTTTTCATGTGTAGTGCCACCCTGAAAGTAACATGTACAATCAGTGTTGCCAGGCAATGAGTTCCATTGGCTCTGTAGTTCATGTTTCTTTTCGTTTGTTTTTTCTTCGTTCATATCATTTCACTGATATATATGGCACTTACGAGTAATATAAAAAACAAAATAATTTGCAAATAATATATATAAGCAGGGCTGCCATAAATATGAATATGTGTACACATTATGTTAAAAAATATATTATCAATTTTTTCTTTTTATAAATAAATAAACAACTGAAAACTCGTATGAAAAATGTATAAACCGAAAACAATTGATTTTGCTCTGTTTTCTCTTTTTTTATTTAAAATATGTATGTCTTTTGTCTCGTTAACTTTAATTTTTCTAACGGTCTAATTTATTTAAAAGAATATAAAAAATGGAAAAACGAATTCGTATAAGGAATAATTTCACATTAATTTTGAGCCTCACCTAAAGAAATAATTAATTCATTGACATTTATGTAAAAATCAGTTAAAACCCCGGCAATAGTATAAGAAAAATTGCCTGAAAAGCTAGTGTACATTTGCAAATTTTGCGACAAATATCCTTTTAAAGTGTACCTGCAATAAGATGTTATTGCAAATTCTTAGTTATTACAATTAAAAAAACCCTTAAAATTAATCGGTATAAAATGTTATTTTAAAAATAATCTGCAATAAATGCTATTATATACGTACATATGTACTATATACGAGGGCGGATTGACATTGAAGCTACCTAGCGCTAGATGGCAGCACAAACACAAAAACTTTTTCTTTCTTAGAAATTACGATCTGTCAAACGTCAGCTGTTCAAATTCAAAATCATCGATTAGTTTATTTGTTGTAGTTGTTTGAAGTAAGCAACTTTTGTGTTTCTTGGAAAATGGAAAAAAGTGAATTTCGTGTAGTGATTAAACACTATTATTTGAAGGACAAAACGGCAAAAAAGACAAAAGAAAAGCTTGATAAACATTACGGCGAATCTGCTCCGTCAGATAAAATATTGGATTGCTGAATTTAAACGGGGCTGAACAAGCACTGCAACAATACCATTAACAAGGAAGGCTAAAAGAGGTGGCTACTGAAGAAAATATCGAGAAAATCTTTGATATCGTTATGAATGATCGCCGGGTCAAAATACGTGAGATTGCTGAAATGGTAAACATATCATATGAACGTGTGTTCAACATTTTGCATGAACATTTGCATATGAAAAAGCTATCGGCAAGATGGGTGCCGCGTTTGCTCAGTGTTGAACAAAAACGAGTTCGACAGATCACTTCACAGCGGTGTTTGGACATTATAAAGCATAATCCTGCTGATTTTTGGTGCAGATTAATAACTGTTGATGAAACGTGGTTCCACCACTACACACCTGAAACCAAAAATCAATCGAAACAATGGGTGGAAATTGGTGGAAGTGCTCCGAAAAAGGCGAAGACAGTGAAATCGGCTGGCAAGGTTATAGCCACTGTATTTTGGAATTCACATGGAATATTGCTCATCGATTATCTTGAAAAGGGATCCACAATCACAGGAGAGTATTATCGTGCATTATTGGATCAATTGGTTGATGCAATCAAGAAAAAACGACCACATTTAAACAAGAAAAAACTGCTCTTTCTCCAAGACAATGCACCGGTTCACACAGCATTAGGCACGATGCTAAAACTACGAGAAATCCACTTCGAATTGGTTGATCATCCATCTTATAGTCCAGATTTAGCCCCTAGTGACTTTTTCCAGTTTCCAAACTTAAAAAAGATGACTCGCAGGAAAATGATTCATCTCAAACGAAGAAGTGATTACCGAAACTAATGCGTATTTTGAGAAGTTCCCAAAATCGTATTATTTAGTTGGTATAAAAAAGTTTGAAAATCGTCTTACTAAGTGTATTGAGCTAAAAGGAGACTATTTTGAGAAATGAATGGTTTTTGAAAAAAAATGTTTTTTTCCCACTCAGTTAGCTTCAATATCAATCCGCCCTTGTATGTACAATTTTTGAAAATGCAATAGTGAAATTATATAAGTTGAAGTTGTTTGTCCGGCTGATTGCGTTTTTGCCTTCGAATGCTGTCGAAAGTTTTTCTTGCGCAGCAGAGACTTGTTAAAAGGAATTATCCAAGGATATCGTTAAACTATATCTTATTGCAAAAAAAATTCTGCAAAACGCATTTTAAATAATATATTTATAATTCTGTCCAAATATTTAATGTTTATTATTGAAAAACGTCCACAAAGCAAAACAACAACAAAATAATAATAAAAATAATTATTGTGAAATCAACTGATCAACTACTGAACTAAGTGAACGACCAAGTTCAATTGAATGATCTGAACTAAAAAGAGCGATCACTGAAAAGAGCTAAAGAACCCAAGTCTAGTACTTACGTTGTAATGTGATTCCACCGTTCTTTTACCAAAAAAAAAAAAAAAAAAAAATCGTATTTCTAAAATGACTGCTCAGATTGAGAAAAAGTTTTGGCTTTAATTAGAGCTCATTTATTTTGCCGAATTTCGTTTTTTCAGTTTATTCAATTGACGAAACCGTTTCTGAGTCACGCGAATATATGTGAAGCGATAAATAATGGCAGTAAAAAACAAAGATGTCAAGATGTTTAATTGTACCCTTCAGAATTTTCTTCCAAGACTGTCGTTTTCAACTATACCACAGAATTTTTAAATTTAGTGGAATTGCCTCACAATTTTTAATTAAAAGTAACTTAATCAACCTCTCGTCAATGCAATGGAACGATACTGGCTATAGAAAATCGAGAATGCTTTGATTCCATGCAGACCGATATTTCCGACCAATATTTAAGAGATTTTAATTTCCTGTGCGTCTGTTATTTGCAATGACCATTTATAAATCAGAAGGCTAGTCGTTTGGATTTCGCGGAATTAACTTGGAATTACCCCTGTTACGAGTATGGGCAACTTGATGTCTTGTGCTTGCACGCAGGAATATCATCATATATGTGTAAACGTACCATACGTAATTTATATTTCATTACATTACATAAAATACATTGCATTTATTTCAGTTGTTCGTCAGTCTCTCTTGATCATTCGTTGACACAAGAAAAGATTACAAACTTACGTGTCAATTATAAAAATATCGGTAAATTAGTATTGCTGTTTACTAACAATATCACTGCAGGGTAATTTTATAGGGTCCGCCATCTAAAGTTTTATTCAACTAGTGCTTGTTTCGTGAATGGTAACACTTAGCTCATGTCTGATTTGACAGATAATTAACTTTATCCTTCTGCTGAACAAATATGGTTGTGTATACACTTGAACAACGCTGGGGATCTGGGCCTGCGATCGACTTACAGAAGATGCGGATTTTGCCAAAAAAATCATCTTTTTAGATGGAGCTCATTTTGATCTTGGCGGGTATGTAAACAAGCAAAATTGTCGCATTTGGGGCACAGAAAACCCGCACGCATACATTGAAAAGCCGATACACCAAAGACGAGTCACTGTTAAGTGCGGATTTTGGTCCAGAGGCAGAATTGGGCCATTTTTCTTCGAAAATGAGCAAGGAGTGGCCGTTACAGTCAATGGCGACCATTATCGGGCCATGTTGAACGAATTTTTGTTCACAAAAATTGAAGAGGAGGATATTAGCAACATTTGGTTTCAACAGGACGGCGCTACGTGTCACACAGCCGAAGCTACACTTGATGTTTTGCGCCCTGTTTTTGAAGATCGCATTATCAGCCGCAGAGCGGATGTCGTTTGGCCACCTTGGAGCTGCGATTTGACACCGTTGGACTGTTATTTGTGGGGTGCTGTCAAAGATAATTGTTACGCCAACAAGTCAGAGACAATTGATGCTTTAAAGGACAATATTCGTGAAGCCATTGGTGAAATACAGCTGCACACAATCGAAAATGTGCTTAAAAATTAGACCGAACGTATAGGCTACTGCATGGCCAGCCGAGGCAGCCATTTGAATGAAATTATTTTTCATTATTAACCGGAAGGGTTATAGTTTCAAATAAAAAAGAAATTTGGGGAAATATTCAGTAGTTTTTTTTATAGCATTAAAAAAAAAATTATTTGGCGGACCCTATATTATGTTTAAATATTTTTGATTTCTGTTGTATGCTGATTCGAGAGAACCTACATACTAAGCATTACAAAAACATGAGTTTGAATTGGAAGAGAACAGCTGTTAATGATGTTGCCAGTTCATCTCAACGTGGTAACTTTAATAGTATTAATTATAATTACAATGAAAAAGATAACATTAATATTGGACCTACGTCGGTTTATCCTAAAGTGCATACTAAGTGTACCGGTATGAAATAAGTGTCAGGTTGTAAATGTCTTCATAGGGCACATTTACTGTGAACGAACCATAATTTTATGTGTGTTGCGTCAGTGAACAAACAACATCATATTTTTTCATAGTGTTAAAGATGGTGAATTTTGTATCAGAAAATGATGGCTGTATAGTATGCTTATCGAGGCATATGGAAATCATGCTTTAAATTAAAAAAAAATCATGGATTAATTCGGGAACCAGAAAGGTGTGGTATATCACGAGCTCCTAAAACCTGATAAAACCGTTAATACAGATCGCTACCAACAACAAATTATTAATTTGAACCATCCATTGCTCGAAAAACGACCACAATGGGCCACAGGACACGGCAAGGTAATTTTACAACATGACAATGCATCTGCACACAAATCAAAACCGGTTCAGGGTACTATCAAAGCATTAGAAAGCTTCCACCCCACCCGCTGTATTCATCAGATTTGAATCCTTCCGACTACTATTTGTCTTCGTCGCTGAGACATGCATTGGCTGACCAGCACTTCGATTCCTACGAGGAAGTCGTAAATTGGGTGACTGAATGGCTTGCTTCAAAAGACGAACAATTTTATTGGCGTAGAATCCACAAATTGCCTGAAAGTTGGGAGAAATGTGTAGCCAGCAATAGAAAAAATATTTTTTACTTTCCCATTAAAAATTAGTGTTTTATTTGCATTTCATATCGGTACACCTGACAGATGTACTTTTACGTACTATTTTGTAAAGAAACAGTACCATTTATAAATTAATTAAGGAATTATATTAAGTAATGAATAAAATATGGCTTAAAGTTTGTAAATTTGTTGGTAATTGACGGAGTTATTTTTAATTATGCGATTATTACAGAATTGTAAACTTTTTCTAAAAAAAAAAAATTCTAAGTAATAAAAAAACACCAGTTTGCTGAACATTTTATATTTTTATTTTCTGTTTCTCTTATTTCAAAATGCGAAAAGATACTTAAAATCGGTTATTAGCTGATAAGTGCATGAAGGTCCGAAAAACCGGATTGGTTCGCATAACTTCAGAATTTGGAGGTGTTTCGAAAATTTCAAAAACAGATCCTTTTTTGTACTCTATAGCGTCTATCAGCAAAATAGTATCACTTGCCAGGTATTTTATTTGTCGCACCGAGTTATCAATAAATAAATTTGAGTTTTAATTGTAAGTTAGTTACGTTTAATACTTAAAGAAAATTCAAGCCGTACTCAAACAGCCAGTATTATTGGTTTCAATGAATATAAGTTGGAAGATTGATTTTGATTGATTATATCTAATCATATAATTAGATAAGTAGATAGGTAGGAAGTAGTGGATACAGCAGAGGGATCGGTGGAATGAAAACACTATTGAGTATTTATCATACTGGATTATTAAGAATGCATTCAACTCGGTCGACCGGAATATAATAAAGCGGACAATAAGAGATCGGCATATTTAAGGCTACCATAACAGAATAATTAATAGCGATTTGGATAATAGGATTTTGCTGTACGAAACTGATTAAGGTTTCAAACAAGACTAGGTCCTTTTCAATGGAATTTATGATAGTCTACTAAATTTATGTTAACCCAAGACACGAAACTATTTGGATACGCACATAGTGCTGCCACTTATCAAAATTGTAAATGACTGCTTAGCGAGAATATCTAGGAAGCTTATATCGAAAAGAATATCACTAGTTGCGGTCAAGACATCGATTCCGTCTGTTTGGTGACAAGAAAACGCAGGTTTACATATCCAAAGTTAACTATATCAATCCGGAATATTACTGTGCAACACTACTGACTACCATCCTCAATCTAATTAAGGATTGTGAGATTGACTGAATGCTCAAAAGAGACTTCTCTGCTCCAGAACCGCGTGGTTCTCAAGTATGGCAGGCCAGACTTTAAATTCCTGACGGATTTTCTTACGGGCCATTGTAGACTGAGAGCGCATCTGAAGAGAATGCCGGTCACAAATGTTGATGTTTGTAGGCTGTGCTCACAGTAGAGCTGCAAAACAATCGATAACACTATCGATAGTTTTGTTTTTGGCTGTCCATCGATAGGTTTTTTTCACTATCGATACTATCGTCAAATTCTATAAGTAAATATAAAGGCCACTAAATGTAGTCAAAGTCACATTTCGAAAAATTTGTTCGATGCAGTTTGTCAGCCGTATAGTTACATAGCGACACAGTTTAACAGTCTCTTAGATTTGTATTTATTAAACTCAAATAAAGTATGAATTGTAACTAAAATATGTTCGTACATACGATTTTGCATTTTACCCAAACAAATTAATCTTCATTTTGTCAGACCATAGCATGTTGTTCTACCTATTATGGTACAGGTGTTCTTCAATTTGCTAAGAAATGGTACATTTTGAGGACTCTTACCCATAAGTCTAGCTTCTATTAAGTTTTTTTTTATACGACTTGAAACAGGAGAATAAATTCATTTTTGAGGCTTTTTGATGACTTTGAAGTACGAATTAAAAGTTTATCAAAACTAACAGTTGTTCCACGCTTTCTTCCCATAGTCTGTGCAGTTTTCTTCACTGGACCTCATTAATTACTTTAGTTTTAGAGTACTTCATAGCCTGAACAATTTTCGCTATATAAGGATTACTCTTCCATCAAAAAACTTTAATATATCAAATTTTATGACATACCGCGAAAAATAAAGTGTCCCTATTATTTATTTCGATACTGTGTATTTATTATTAATATTTTTTAGCTTAAGTTCTAATGTTGTTGCCACAAGTAACACTTAAGGCTAAGTTAGTGAAAACGTATCGTGTATTTGGGGATCAGCTGTGAAATTCTCTAACATAACCAAAGCACGTTGCTGGTTACGTATTCATTGTCACGTAGAAAATCTACAGAATTTTGATTTTTACGTTGCAAATGTCAACTTTGGCATTACTATAACAATAAATGGCTGACTAAACTGGCTACTGCGATACGTTTTCACTAACTAACATCTAAAGTTTGACAATAGTGCAAAGTCTTACGTTGTACCGTGTTTTCAAATAAATAAATCAGCCTTTAAAAGCATTCGATAGTATCGATAGTTTTTTTGCAAACTATCGAAACTATAGAGTGGGCCGACTATCGATAGTTTTACAGCTCTAGCTCACAGGTATCAGAGACAGTGGAACACATATTGTGTGAATGTAGGATTCTTGATAGGTTTAGGTGGACATATGGTCTCACTGGTTGACATATCCACCATTACGGTTTCAGCTGCTGAACAGATTATAGACCGGAAGGGTCACAATAGATCCTAAGGGTCGCAGTGTCCTGTAAAAGTGCCTGGATAATAATAAATAAATGCCGATTTATTCATTGTTTTACAGTTTTATTTATTTACTTTACTATAGATTTTATACTGTATGTCTTAATAGAACACTTAATATTCGGTTATACAACACTTCTATTTCCACTTTAACTCAACTTTATTTATTGACAGCCAGACGATGACTAGACTCGTGTAGGTAAAGCAGCCCCTTTATATACCTAATTGTCTACAGTTTGGAAGGTTCAGGAAATATCGACCATCTTCTATTTTCATATCCGTTAATCCAAATGTGGCAGTGCTGCCAAACTGACAGGGTGACACAAAATATACCAAAATCCGACAATTCCGAAACAATAATAATAATAATAGCCGAAACTAAAAGTGGATGGGAGTGATACTAGAATGTAAGTTATCAGCACATGAAGACAATATCGTAAAAAGCTTTGAAAACCGCGAACAAATTGTGAAAAATAATGCCTAATATAAAAGCTATTGAAAAAAGGCGATTGATTGCTTTAGCATAGAAAGAATGTATATGGCATTACATACCAATCATGTATGTCACATGCAATGGTAAATCATCCCAACAAGACGTAACTCTAAGGGGGAGTAGAAAAATGAATAAAAGCTGAATGGACTAGCAAATGAAGTACAACTCGAAATAATGCGAAAACTGTCTCGGACCACTATTGTTGCTAAGGATCTCTATTGACAATAGATAGATAGAAGAAGACAATTTCAAGTTCACTGGGTCATTTAGATGAATTTTGAAAAATTATTTAAAAATAAAATATGTTGAAGGTTAGGCGGAAGAAAAATTTAGATGGGAACCAGAATAGATAATATGAGATTGTAAATTGTTAACTTTATAATAAATGTAAACTGTCGTTATCAGAACTGTGTACAAAACTAGATTTTATGCCGAATCGCAAATGGAAAAATTGACTCCTTGATTTTAAGTAGAATATAGAGACTAACAAAGGCTTATCAGATATTGCACTATTTCAGTCTAATGTTATCGCTAAAACTTTGGGTCCTGAGATAATATCGGATGAACTTAATATCTTTAACTTGATTGCACTTTGCAATTATTTTCAGTTAGAAATCTTCTTCTTTTAAAATGAATGCAGGCATTGAATTTGTTTACTATAAAAATAAGATGTTGGCAACTGCTAATGGTTGACTACTACAGAAATAAAATAGTTGACAAATGTATTGTTGCATATTAACTTAAACATAAGCTTAAAAAAGGTTGTACTTTTTTCAATTATATTTATAATTGGTTCTTAAAAACTTACCTCCCACAAATCTATATCCAAGTGTGTACTCGATTCTTTATTGGATTTCAATTTTTTCTGTTTTGATTTCGATTTCGATTTAGAAGAACCAGAACCAGATTTTTTATCCATTTTAAAAGAATTTTAAACGTTAATATTTGTTTTAGGATTTGGTTTCTTCTTTCTTTTTGTTAAATTAGCAACACTTGTTTTAACGGTATTTTAAATATTCCCTCGCTTTTCTCCAACTTTTTTCTAATAAACTTTATTTTTGTTGTTTAAACTCGTTGAGAGGGTATAGATGTGTTTGTATGTATGCACGTGTTTGCTTACATTTGAGTTTAACAAATTATAACAGTAGCACAGTGTTGCTTTTTAATGTAGTAGATAAATTTCTGAGTGTATTGCTGCAGAGAGTGTGAAAACCATGGGAGTTTTTGTGTTGGTGTGTGTGTGTGTGATTATTTGTTTTTAGAAAAAAAAAAAAAACTGATTGTGTTCGAACTACAAAACCGAAAGGAACAGCCAGTTGTTATAAGGAATCAAGTATTACAGTTGTCGTAAGAGTAGTAGTAGTAGTTGAGTTGCATTAATATTCGCAGTTCAGTTGAGTTCAGTGTTTACAAATTATTACAATGGCTTTTATTTGAAAAAATTAAATGTGTAAGTGAGACTGAGATAGAGAATCGAATGCTGATTAAACATGTTCATTTCTTGTTGCTACTGCTGTTGTTGTTTTTGAAATTGTATTTATTGTTCTTGTTTACATTTAAAGAGTGCTCCAACATCCTACTGCTCATCATAGTTTCTATTTCTTATTGTTGTAATTTCCTTTTTTATCTCCCTCTCTAGTTTTATTGTGTTCATTGACATTGTCATATATTGAAGGTTTTAGTTATTTTTCCACGTTGTTGTAGCTGCAGTTTGTTTATAAAAGTAAAATCGAACAACAAAGAAAAGTGTTGTCAATATGATGACCTTTAATAGCAATCAATCTGTAAAGAAAACAACAGTATTTTTTATTAAATTTTTCTTTTCAATTGTTAATAATCATATAAAAAGTTAATAAAAATTTAATTGTTTATTATGTTTTTCTTATATATTTTTATGATTTAATAATAAACATGTGTGTTTTTCGGCAAAAATGTGCGAAAGATTTCAAATGATGAATGAAGGTTAAAATTATTTTATAGGCCATAAATATGAGGACAAATGTGGAATATTTTATAAATGATTTGTTATTGTTGTTACGATTATATGATAAAGAAAAAAAAAATGCTTTTTTAAATTGAAAATTTGCCTTTTTTGATAGCTAAAAACGATTATTTGGAAAAATTTACAAACTTTGATTTGTATTTTTTTTTAAAAAGCTTGTAAATTAAAAAAAGGAAAACATTCTTTGTATGTTAAAAGAAAACAAATTTTTTTATTAAAGCGCAACTGATTCAGAAGCTCAGAGTTAATGATCTAATTGAAAAAGTAAAGTGAGTTTTTATATATATATATTTTGAATGTCAATAAAACGGGCTTTGTTGGATAGAAATTTTTCAGACATTAATGTTTAAATATGATTTCGGCCATGGGAGCGCAACACCAACTTTGACAAACTTTTCGCAGCATATGCGGCTGTATTTCGCCAATAAAGGTGGAAGGCTTCTATCAAAAATGATTTGAAATAATGTATTTACATAAAACGAGTTAAATGCAAAGTGTCCAATGTTTCGAAACTATCATCTATTAATTTTTAAGGCGTTGACAGTTAAACAGCTGACTTGCGTGTTTTGTGATGTGTTCAATTGTTTTGACAAAACGAAACACATTCAAAAAAAAAAAAAAAAAAAAACAAACCAACATTTGAATTAAACATACTTCGCTTTCAATTTTATTTATTTATTTATTCATTTGAGACCTAACACAACGAGATTAATATCTTATAAATTACAGTGTTAGTGAGTAAATCATAAAAAAAATTCTTAAATTTAAGGACATAATAGTAATCTTAAAAACTAACTTAAAACTAGAAACTAACAAAATATAAATGGAAGAATCAACAAAAACATATTAGGATATCTAATTAATCTGCAAAAATCTAGTTAACTACCTTTTAAAAGCGTTGGCGTTGCCAGTGTTCTGAATATGACTTGGTAAAGAGTTCCAAGGACTTGTTGTATAAATGAAAAACTGTCTTTGTGACAAGAGGTTTCTAAACATTTGCTGAATTATCCTTCTGCCACAATTAGATCTAGTGAATATAATTCTCACATATAAATATGGAGGTTGCTGGAAAATGATAATTCTATGTAAGAAAATCAGTCATCTACGTCTCAATAAGTTTTCAAAGGTCATATTGTAAGTTCAGTTATCATAAAAGGATATGTGTTCCCGACGCCTCTTCAGAAAAACATACCTCGCTATGTTGTTATATGCAACTCTATGTTTGCGAAGGTCTGCACTATAGCAATTGGCAAAATTTTACAACCATATAAAAGAGTAGGAATAAGGTAAGTTTTTACCAGGAGCATTCGTATGATAAATGGAGTTTAATCTTTGACAACCCAAAGGTTACGAAGCATACTGCTACTCCGATATGATTTTTCCATGTAAGTTTTTTATTAAGTTAGTTAAGTAAGTTACAATATAAATAAGTTTGCCATTAACCATTATTGGGTAAGAAACATTAAAAGTTCCGCTAGTGCTTGTTAAAACAATACATTTAAACTTAGAGGGATTAACACATAGTCCATTAGACATTGCCCATTTGACGATAATATCCAAATCATCATTAATGTTATTAATGGTACTTATGATATAAGTGACATCAGTGCGTTTGTGAAGTTGTACATCATCAGCGTACATGTGAATATTACAGCTAAAAAGAATATCCGGCAAATCATTAGTATAAAGACAAAATAAAAGTGGTCCAAGTATAGAGCCTTGAGGAACACCCCTGGTTGTATAAAGTAGATTAGACCTAGCATCCTTATATTGAACAACCTGCGATCTACGTCTAAAATAAGAAGACAGGAGATTACATGCAGTCTCGGAAAAATCAAATAACTTCCGGTGCTTAGTTAAAAGAATCGTATGATTCACTATGTCAAAGGCTTACTATAGTCCAAGAAAATAAGAAAGGCTATCTTTCTAGAGTCTAAACCAGATCTTAGACTCTCTATGACATCCACTAGCCTTCATAAAACCTGACTGCCTATCTGATAAAAAATTGGAAGTATAGCAATTGGTTGAAATTCACCATTAGTTTTAGGAATAGGGACAATTCTCGAATTTTCCATTCCTCAGGAAAAGTTGATTGAGTAAAGATTGAATTAAATAGGTGGGTTATATAGGGAAGCAGCTTAGGGATTAAAGTCCTCAAAAATTTACGATGAATATCGTCCATATCCAATAGCATTCGACTTAACTGCCGAAATATATTGAAGAACCTCAACTTGGCTAACGTAGCAGAAGATGAAAGAGTACTCTCTCGCAATATGACAAAGTTCAACGTAAGCATTTTCTGTTGGCGATGGTATGCCCAAATAAACAAATTTATCATTCAAAGAATCACAGTTGATATTGCGATCATAAAGTGTAGATTTCTTGCTACCTATACCAATTCTACTGATCTCATTCCACTTGGATCTTGAGTTAATAGCAGACGAAAATTTTTCGTCGTAAAACAGAGATTTTGCAACCCTAATTCTATTCGTAACAGTTCTGCGAGCGGCCTGATTAATAATTCTAAGATCTTCAATCTTAAACTTTTTTTCCATTACTGAACCAGGGTTTCTGTCTAGCTCCTAATAATAAATAATTAACATCACCATGGATGAAAGATACCTGACGGTCAACAGTCTTAAAAGTATAAATTCGATCCCAGCATATCCGCTCAATATAGTCATTCAGCTGAGAATAATCAATATTATGGCAAAGGTCGTAGGTTAAGAATATCAAATCATGTCTTAAATATCAAATCATGTTTCATGTATCAAATCATGTTTCATGTATTTAGGCAACACAAAAAAGACAAGATCAGAAAAAGTTTTTAATGCATTTTTATCGCTATCACCAATATCGCACCATCGCAGAATTCCTTTTTTTTGCCACACCGTTCGTCTGTGGAACGATCTTCTCTCGACAGTTTACCCTGCCGCTTACGACATAAATAAATTTAAATTAAACGTCCATAGTGGCTTCTATCCTCCTTCCCGTAACCTATTTTCCTAGTACCAGAACAATGCACTGCATTAGTAGAGATCTTTTCCTGAGTGCTGGACTCAAAAGAAAAATAATATCGACCTCGTTTTTATTAAAAAAAAGGAACAAATGTTTGTTTTTTTCCATTAGATTAAATTTTTTGGATAATTTTTTAATTGTTAAAATTTTTAATTGTTAAAATCAATCAATTTCTTACTAGAACAAAAGTAAAAGTAGAATAATTGGATACTCTAATAGCCAATGGTCAATTTGAATTATGCATTGATCGAAAAAAGACCAGAATAGGCCACAGGACACTGCAATGCAATTTTGCAACATGACAATCCACCTGCACCCAAAGCAATGGGATGGGATACGATTCGATTGGTTGAGTAGCACTTCGAGTTCTATGAGAAAGTCGAACATTGGGTGACTTATTGGTTTGCTTCAAAAGACCAACAGTTTTATTGGCGTGGAATCCACAAATTGCCTGAAAGATGGG
This sequence comes from Wohlfahrtia magnifica, assembly GCA_023159175.1. Taxonomy (NCBI): domain Eukaryota; kingdom Metazoa; phylum Arthropoda; class Insecta; order Diptera; family Sarcophagidae; genus Wohlfahrtia; species Wohlfahrtia magnifica. The sequence continues at coordinate 309,840 of JAKWBJ010000058.1, read as the reverse complement.
AAAAATGTGTAGGCAGCAATGGCCAATACTTTGAATAAAATGTTTTTTACTTTCATAATAAAAATTAAAAGAAAAAAACTGCTCTAAATGTACCTAAAATAAATAAAATACTTGGTATTCGGTATCAGTACTGAATACTTTTTCAGCACTACTAGATTAGGGTGCTCCATATAAATGTGGACTAATTTTTGTTTGTAAAGTTTGGGTCGTATCTCCCCCCAGAAATGTCCTCTGTAGCAAAAAATACATTGTGGAAAATTACATTGTCGGATTGCATCCGGGGAAGGCGTACCGCATCCGCCCATAAAGGGATGTGACTTATATACATATATATGAGCCAATTTTGTTTTGTTTTGCAAAGTTCGGGTCGCAATTCTCCACAAAAATATTCTCTGTGTCAAAAAAATTCATTGTGGACAATTTTAGAAAAATTGCACCAGGAAAAGGCGCCCACAAACTGTTTCATATGTTAAATTCATATGAACCGTAAAGGTTTTCGTATTTTACTTACTTATTGGGATTACAAATTTATTTGTTCCGTTTTTGAGCTCAAACAGATAACGAAATATAACAAATTAATCAAATCACTGCTTACATCTTTTCCCCACCTCTGTGCCAATTTCCAAATCTAGTTTTAGAAAAACTTCTCGTGTTTTAAGGCGCTCTAACTTTGAAGCCGATTTTGTATCGATTCAAAGGAAGTGATTCGATGACATTTTAAAAGATAAACTCATACGAGTACTTCTTTATACGGCTTAAATAGTTTCTGAAAATGTATGCCGTAAATCGAAATGCCTTTAAACGAGATGAATATGTGTTGCGTTTGCTTTCTTTACACTTTTTGTTAATAAATGGAGAATCCATGGTGTTTTAACCGTAGAAGTAGGTAATTTGCGCTTAAAGCGAATGTGTTCCATATTTCAAACAGGCCGTTATAGCAAAATACCATGTAAAGAAAGCCCGTATAAAGAGGTGTGAGTATATTGTATCTGTTGCAACAGTCGACGAAGCAATGTTCGGAGATTACGGCGGATGCGTCATTTGATCGTTTCTAATAATTGTTTTAAAACTTTTGCGACATGTGGTCGGGTATTGTCATGCAAAATAATAAATTTATCATGTGTGTCTTTATATTCCGGCCGTTTTTCTCATAATGCATTATTCATGATTATCGACTTGAACGAAATTTGAAAGCAATTATAAAACCCAATAATACCAAAAAAAAAACCCCATCAAAACGCCAAATAAAACCCGGTGCCAACCCTGGTAAGTATTGCCATCCGTTGCTATATGTCCGTCTCTTTAAAATTCCCTCATGAATCAAAATACAATAACATCCAATTGTGGAAAAAATGTTCTACTCCATTTCTACACTGACAATATTGTTTCTCGGTCACGAGAATATAATTTTTTTTGAAAATTCGTAACTTCTCTTTCTTACCAAATTTTATTTAAATTAATTTTCTATTTCTATCTTATTATACATTCTTTTTCCCACTTCTTTCCCTAACCTAACCTACTCGTACTTCTCCCCTGTCGATATTATTTGAAGAACACTTTTAAGTCTTATCAGCAAAATCATTATTGGCAATCAAATTGTCAAGGAAATTAGTATTTAAAATACAATTTAAATAAAAAATTTATTTCGACGAGAACAACAAAAACAACAACAATTTTAATATTCTCTTTCTTTCGATTTATTACTTTTATTGTGAACAGTGTTGCCATATTTTTTTTTTAGAAAAACTGAAAATTTTAAAGAAAAAAACGGATTTTCAAGTGAAAAAACTGCGCATACATAAAAAAGTAAAAAAATATTTATATATACGGGTATCGCCTGTAAGCAGAAAACGAGTGAAATTGAAATCGTATAAATTTTCAAAGACAAATTGAATCTAAATTCGCCAATTATTTTACACTTTTGATAATCAAAGAAGTTATTTGAAAGATAGTTAAGTGTATATATTAAATTAATTCCCATAACATTCCATGAAGGAACATGGGGACTTCTCTCAGTCAATGAACTGCACCCCATTCTATTTTTAAACTCATTGAAAAGGACCTACAGTTTAACGTCGGCTCCGAACGGCAAATGCATTTAGAGAAGTTTTCAATAGCATTTATACTCATAACCAGTTACTAGCTAATGTTATGAGGTGATACCGCTGTCGAAAAACTTTTTTCTTTTTTGAGATGATCTGGCCTGGTATTTGAACTCACGACCTTCTGGTTGGTAGGCGGGTGTGTTACCTACCATACCACAGCGGCACACAATAAAAAAATATCAAAAGCTTATCTGATTTAAAAATATTAGCAATTTGAAATTTCATTCGATTTTGATTTGTTTTACAGAACATATCCGATAACTTATTTCATAGAGTATTTTTTTAAAATGATATGATATAATTACACTGCGATTGAATTTAACACTTTTATTTTCCGACAAGAGACGCACCCGGCTGGTAAGACGAATTAGAGTACGCTGAATCTAGTAATGATAACCGTGTTTTTAGGTTAGCTTCTGCTTTTAAGGCATACCGTTATTTCGAAAATGAAGGAGGTAGCAAAACATATATTTGCGTAACTGAAAAACGGTTTAGTTCGGTGAATAAAGTAAAAAAAAACGATATTCCGCAAAAAAATTACCTTCAAATAAGGCCAAAAACATTTTTTAATCTACGCAGTCATTTTAGACGTATAAGTCTTTTTTGAAAAACGAACAGTGGGATATCACATTACTAAGTAATTACGTATGAGCGATACTTTATTAGTGAAACAGATATATCATTCATACATACGTACTTATACAGTATATAGCTTGATCCCACTGTTCTTTTGTGAAAAAATTTATATATTTAAAACAACTTCGGAAAAAACGTAAGTTTCTTAGACCTAAAAGTGAGTATCTCACACTTTGTTAATTCTATCTTTCATTGTGATCAGTCGCATTAAAAAGGTATGAGTGAACCTCACCGCAGTTATATTAAGCAAATAGGATGCAATTTTAGCATCAGAAATTGTAATTAAAATAATAAAATTGAAAATAAAAAATTTAAATTCTGAAAACTGCACAATTTACAGCAAAACTTTTTATAAAAAACTTCAAAACTGCACAATGCTTGGAAAATGGCAAAATACGGATAAATCTGCACATTTTGTAAGGCTGGTTGTGAATAAAGGGTTGTCAGATCTGGCGATTTCTTGCCAAACGTGTAGAGAGATCGTACAGTTATTATTCGATCGGTTTTAATCTGTTTTTTTGGTTATGTCGAATACAGTTTTTTTCAAAATCTTCATTTTTCGAATACCCAATAAGCCGGTAAATTTAACACGAATAACCGGTTAATTTAAATAAGTATAATTTTTATGCGTTTGTATATTTTTTTATTGAAAATATGCTCATCGTTTAACTATTTGTGAATTGAATTATAAATTTAATTATTTTTGTATATACGAGTATGGCAACCTTGAACGCCTCACAAGACAATTAAGGACTCGTATATTACTAATAAAGGGTCCGCCATCTAACGTTTTTTTTCAACTAGTGCTTATTTCGTGAATGGTAACACTAAGCTCATGTCTGATTTGACAAATAATTAGTTTTATCCTTCCGCTGAACGAATATGGTTGTGTATATGCTTGAACAACGCTGGGAATCTGGGCCTGCGATCGACTAACAGAAGATGCCGATTTTGCCAAAAAAAATCATCTTTTCAGATGAAGCTCATTTTGATCTTGGCGGGTATGTAAACAAGCAAAATTGTCGCATTTGGGGCACAGAAAACCCGCACGCATTCATTGAAAAGCCGATACACCCAAGACGAGTCACTGTTTGGTGCGGTGTGAAAATGAGCAAGGAGTAGCCCTTACAGTCAATGGCGATCGTTATCGGGCCATGTTGAACGAAGTTTTGTTGACAAAAATTGAAGAGGAGGATATTAGCAACATTTGGTTTCATCTGGTCGGCGCTATGTGCCACACAGCCGAAGCTACACTCGATGTTTTGCGCCCTGTTTTTGAAGATCGCATTATCAGCCGCAGAGCTGATGTCATTGGCCACCTCGGAGCTGCGATTTGGCACCGTTGGACTATTAATTGTGGGGTGCCGTCAAAGATAAGTATTACGCCAACAAGCCGGAGACAATTGACGCTTTAAAGGACAATATTCGTGAAGCCATTGGTGAAATACAGCTACACACAATCGATAATGTGCTTAAAAATTGGACCGATCGTGTAGGCTACTTCATGGCCAGCCGAGGCAGCCGTTTGAATTAATTTATTTTCCATTATTAACTGGAAGAATTGTACTTTCAAATAAAAAAAAAAAATTTTGAGAAAATATTCAGTAGTTTTTTTATAGCATTTACAAAAAAATTATTTGGCGGACCCATAGATTTATTCAAAGTAAAACATTTAATGTTTGTTATCTTAGGCACCTAAATAACTAAATAACTATAATAACAAATTTTTAATTCCATTCTCTACCAAGTAATACAACAAAAACGAAATTAGCTCCTTGAGTAGTTGTTCGAAACTTAAGCATTTTTCAGTATTTTGTGTAAAAAACTTTGTTTTTTATGGCCTCCGCATACCGTTTTGGCATAGTTTTTATGAGATTTGTTAGAATTATTGTTAGTATTGATTGCCACTTTAATTGTAAGCTCTCCGTCAGCTTCTGCTTATTTTTAAAACGACGTGGTCCAGCTCTGCGCTTCAGAAATTAGGTACAATTTTATATAAATGAAAAAACCGGTGAACCGGTTATTTGAATTATTATTAAACGAAAATCGGTTTTTTTAAAAGTGGTACATTTCGGCAACCGGTTTTTGAAAAAAGTCGAATACTCGATCTGCCTACAAACGTGTCAAATTTAAAAGTTGTTTGGCGACCTAATTTTCGGTTTGGCGACATGGCGACTATTTGACGTTTTCTAAATTAGTTGGCGATTTTTTTTGGCTATTTTAGGTAAAAAATACGACAAATTAATATTATTATTTTGGTATCTTGATTTATGAAATTCGTGAACATGGTGTATTTTAATGTGTCGATTATAGATGGCAGCCCAACTTCAGTTGTGTTATAACTTGTGTGATAACTTTGGTAAAAATACCGTCTGTTGATAGTTTTAGAAACTCTAGAGTCTATACCAAAAAACACAAGTCCAGCAGCTTCCCAACAATGTCGCTAATTGTTATAGAAACTTATGATTTAAAGTGCACATACTTATGTGTACGCGGGGTCTCAAGAGGTTATAGTATATATTGTAGACTCTTTGTTTTTGCTAAATAAAATTAACAAAATACATATATTATGGCGAATATTTGTTCACTTGTGGCGAAAATACTATTTTTTATTTATTTATTTTTAAAATTTAGTTTCATTTTTAAAAAAATGCAAATTTTATTGTCAGAATGTGAAAGAAAGATGATTTGGCGATTTTGGCGATTTTTGAAATGGAATTTGGCGAAAAAGCTTAAAAAAGATCTGACAACTCTGATGGGCAAACAGTATAATACACGGGCCAATTTGGATATTTGACACACTAACACAAGCTCACACACATAAAGCAAAACACTAAACAATATATTCTCTCTCTTTATAAAAAATGCTTAAAATCTTTATTTCCTCCACCTTCCCCTTCTTAGTTTTAATAGATTTGTCAACACAACATCAAGTTTTGTTTGTTTGACCGATGAGACAAAAAAGTTTTTTTTTATTTTTTTTATTTATTTATTATTTTCCTTTTCTTTTTTCTTCTTTGTGTGTATTGAGGTATTTTTTTTTACTTTTTGTTATTATTTTTCTTTTGCCCTCTTTCTCTGTGTTTATTTTTTATTGTTTAGTTTTAAGTTCAGGGACTTGCTTTATATAAAAGTATAGAGATTTTATATGGTATTTTCAATAATTGTTGTCATTTGAATATTGTTTATCAAGTAAAATACGAGTGATCGACAAAGATAGGGAGAGGATGTGGAAGAGAAGCTTAGCTCCATAATAATACCAGTAAGAGTTGACGTATTTTTCGTTTGCAATAAGCTGTTTGTGTATTTATTTAAAAGTATTCGTGTTTGTATTTGTATATTGTGTGTGTGTGTGTGCTTGTTATTATTTTGTGATGAACAAGTGACATTTTTGAGTGTCACAGTTTATTTAGAAAAGGTCTGTTGGAGTAAAACCTAAAGATAAATGAATTTAAATGTAAAGCATAGTTAAAGGGGTTTAAGGTTTTTAAAGCATTCGATAAAAGCATTTTTTGATTTAATCAAAAATTAAAAACAAGAAGGTTAGAACATGAACCACTTTCTGAAATTGCTTGTTTTACCTAATACGAGGTCTATGTATTGAGTTATTTTCATTAAGAAAAAACGATATTAAGTTGTTGAAAACATTAGATGGTGTCTGTGCTGACAGCTTTTAACCCTAACCATACTGATAATATCAACACGCGTAGACACAGGGATACTCGAGTAGCCATGTATGTTTACAGCAAATATTGCAATTTTACTGATCATGGGTAGAAATGGTAGCAGCGACGATTTTTCTTCAGCTATTTAGTGAAATGACGGTCATCTTTAAACAAAGCGTCGTTAAGTCGCGATAGATTCCGATATTTGTAATATGTTAAAGAGGAATCCACTAGCAAAATATTATCCAGATGAAATTGTCACATATAGAGGTCAAATCAGTTTTACTCAATATATTCTTACAAATTCAGCTAAAAAATTTATCAAATCAATTTTGTTTCTGTAATACAATCAGTAGTTATCATTTGTATGGAAATTTTGACACAGGCTACCCATCCGGTGGCCAGCAACAGGCAAATGTAGGAGAATTTTTTTAAGCTCTGGTTGATTTACAAATCAAACAACAGATATTCTTCTTTATCACTCACTCTAACCAGTCGGCTGTAAGTCAAAGAATAAGCCTCGTCGGTACCCGAGTTATAGCTAAATCCAACGGATGATATAGGTACACTCCAATATGTTTACAACACAAACGGAATTCTTTTGTCTGTTTTGACTAAGAAATTGAAGAGTGTTTTCCTTTTATCAACATTGCACTATACTAGAGGGGAGTCAGCTTTTAAAAAAAAGAGATGAATGACTTCTACAATAATACAAAAGACGGAGTAGACGTTACAGCATCAAACTCAAAACTAACAAAATCGAAGCCCTCATCGAGAAGTTGTAAACTAAAAACATGAACGACAGAACCAACCATAATCGAATAATACGTTACGTTAACATCTATGCTGCTCTAGAGCTTACGGCAAACAAAACCAGGCCAAAAGAAGATTGCCCATCAAATACATCTTAGACGTATAAAACAAAATTTGCGTGGCTGATTATTCGAAAACTAATCGAAATATACTCAAATTATGTGAAAATAATTATAAACAATAATTGCACACCGTTGCACTGGCTGTTAATAACTTTTGCAATAAAACAATGTTTGATGTAAAACGTTTGCGTACCGGTGACTTTGCCTGTTCGGCTAATTGTTTTTTTTTTTTTAGTATTATTAAATTGTGTTTGAAAACCTATCAAAAGTTTTTGTTGTACAGCAAAAACCTACTAAATAGAACAATCCATTGGTATCATAAACCTGTACCTTATTGCAAAAAAATATGCTTCAAAACACATTAAAAAATAATAGATACTCGTATAATAAAAATGTCTTCATATTTTATGTTTATGATAGAAAAACGCCCAGAATACGAAATATTTGAATGTAAAAATTTTCCATAAAATAAAATTTGCAAGTATTTAACTGAATTAAACTTTCGTTTACGATTTTTTTATATCGAAGTTTTTAGATATTTGCCTTAATATGCAAACAAACAATATTGCCTGTTGTTTTTGTAAAAAAGTTAGTTATTGTACAGGGAACACTACTTTGTTCAATGTGCCCTGGGTACCGGTGCCCGTCCGTATGTCTGTTAATGTTAAGATGTTCGTGGAGAGCCACAACAATACTGACTCCAATGACGTGAATTCTATAGCAATCATTAATAAAATACGCAAAAAGGGCTCAATTTGCAATTATTCAACGTAATCATTACAACTGTACGTTTTAAACACCCCATATCCGAACTACTGCAGTGAGGGTTAATGCCACTAACAAAAGCACTCTCTAGCTACAATCCAGATATCGGTATGATATGAATTCAATAATTTTTTGTTTATAACAGTAATTAAATTTTAGTCAATACGTTTTACGGTTATAATTTGGTGGCGTTGGTATTTTTTTTCCCAATAATTTACATCTTTAAAATCGGTTGTGGAGTTGTATCTAATAAGCGCTTGTTGGTTTGCATTATCAAGCACATAATCACGTCCATTCAAATGTTTCGGTATTTTTAAAAGCGTATCATTAACTTGTCCCGAAAGTCCAGAACTCAAGCGTTTGAATTATTTATCTTTATATATGTACGAGTATAGTGATAAGAATTTCACTATTTTACAATAGTATTGTTTTACAAATGTATTATACTCTTACTTTTAGTCGAAATTTTATGTACAGCAAGCATGCTATAGCATCCATGTCAAGAATTAAGCTTTAATTTCACGCAATGCGATTGCCCAAGAACATTTGTAAATACAGAGAGACTAGCTAAGGTAGTACGAATACTGTACATGTTACTTAAGGAAACAAATAGCCACTGCCTTGACTGCTATATCAACTGCAATATCTTAAGGTTATACATATAAAATTAAATTAGAAATAATATACTTTGAAATTTGAATGCCATAACATTTACGTCATTCTGCATCATCAGAATGAATGCTATAGGATTTACTTCCACGAACATGTTAATTTTGTTGTCATATTACGAAATGGGCTCAAAATCAATTTTTTTTTTTATTTTAATTGAAATATATTTTTAACGGGTGCCCTGGTGGATTTGGAGATATTTGGTGCTTTTAAAGGTAAATGTAGGGATGGGACTTATGAGTGGATTGTATGATAAGCCTGTAAAAGCACCTAATTCCTTTATTAAATTTAATTCCTCATATAAAAATGAGTAGATGATTTAAAAGAAGTAAAATATATAGGGTCCGCCATCTAACGTTTTTTCTTCAACTAGTGCTTATTTCGTGAATGGTAACACTTAGCTCATGTCTGATTTGACATATAATTAGTTTTATCCTTCCGCTGAACGAATATGGTTGTGTATACGCTTGAACAACGCTGGGAATCTGGGCCTGCGATCGACTTACAGAAGATGCCAATTTTGCCAAAAAAAATCATCTTTTCAAATGAAGCTCATTTTGATCTTGGCGGATATGTAAACCAGCAAAATTGTCGCATTTGGGCCACAGAAAACCCGCACGCATACATTGAAAAGCCGATACACTCAAAACGAGTCACTGTTTGGTGCGGATTTTGGTCCAGAGGCATAATTGGGCCATTTTTCTTCGAAAATGAGCAAGGAGCGATCGTTATCGGGCCATGTTGAACGAATTTTTGTTCACAAAAATTGAAGAGGAGGAGATTAGCAACATTTGGTTTTAACAGCACTGCGCTACGTGTCACACATAACCGAAGCTACACTCGATGTTGTGCGCCCTGTTTTTGAAGATCGCATTATCAGCCGCAGAGCTGATGTCGTTTGGCCACCTCGGAGCTGCGATTTGACACCGTTGGATTATTATTTGTGGGGTGCCGTCAAAAATAAGTGTTACGCCAACAAGCCAGAGACAATTGACGCGTGAAGCCATTGGTGAAATACAGCTGCACACAATCGATAATGTGCTTAAAAAGTGGACCGATCGTTCATGGCCAGCCGAGGCAGCCATTTGAATGAAATTATTTTCCATTATTAACCGGAAGGATTGTACTTTCAAATAAAAAAAGAAATTTCAGAAAATATTCAGTAGTTTTTTTTTAGAGCATTTTCAAAAAAAAAAAATGTATTTGGCGGACCCTTTTTTAGCGATGCGTGTAAGTATTTGGGTTTGAGTATGTATGTAAGTATATGCGTGAGCTCGCTTTGAGTATTTATATGCGTGTGGGTATTGTAATAAGTAGATGTAAATGAATAATTGTTACAATTTTATTTCAGATTTTAAATGATTAAAACAATTAATTTTCTAATTATAATGATCGTTCAGCAGAAAATATTAAATTTCAAATTTTAGTTTTAAGTAATTTTATAATCAAGCTTTAATGTATAATTACAGTTTACATTCAGATTTCAAATAATGAGTAGATTTTTAAACATAAGTTTTAGGATAATTGATCAGCTTTTAATTTAACTTTAAGTTTTAAAAAGCAATAGATATATAAAAATTTCAAATGTAACTTTAATTTATAATGTTTAAGATATTTGGACGTCCGCTTAATTTAGCTGATACTTTCTATCTGTCTATTTCCTTTTATTTTCTACTTATGAGAACTTTTATTCCAATAAATGAATGAAAAGTTTGTAAATACGGTTACATTCGCTCAATAATTCATAATAAACAAAGAGTTTATAATTAAACAAAATAAACAAAGCATTTAATTTAAATGTACAAAATCGTGTTTCTGTTTTTTTTACGATTTTGTACATATTATTAGGTACTAGGGAGATCGAACGGTTATTATTGGACCGGTTTCAATCGATTTTTTTGGCTTTGTCGCATACGTTCTTTTTTAAATGTTAATTTTTCGAATACCGAATAAACTGGTTATTTTAACACGCATAACTGGTTAATTTTAGTATGTATAGTTTTTATATGTTTTTATATTTTTTATTGCAAATGTGTTCATCGATTACGTATTTTTCTAAATTTAATATATATGACGTCTTATTTTTATATTGTATATGATAACCTTGAACACAGGCCTGCCGCTTTTTTGCCTTAAAATTATCAAAATGCCGATTTGCCGATTCTTTCTTCAAAATTGCCGATTTTTCGAGAAAATCTAAATGCACAGCAACTTTGTTTTATATTAAAAAGAGACAACTATTAATAACTCAGCTATATCCTAATAATACCTTCAATTTCCAACGGATTTCTTAACCGTAAGACTCGTTTTATTCATAACTTAACATAATTCGCAATAACGCATATAAGCTTGAAAAATGCAGAAAAAATTGTATGAAAAATCTGTTTGCTTGAGAAATACACGAAGATACCTCAAGGCTACTTAAATGACATATATATCTGTCTGTTTCTCTTCTTTGAAAATCCGAAAAGAAATTTAAAATCGGTTAATATTCAGCTAAAATATGCTATATATGCCAATATATAAGCTTATAAATGCCTGAAGATGCCTGGTTCTTTACCCGTAACTCGAGATTTTGGAGGTGTTTCGAAAATTTCAAAAACATATCCTTCTTCTGCCATTTTTTGTCGCACCGTGTAATTTATCTTTTAGAAGTACTAATTAATTCCGTTCTTTGTTTTAGCTCGAATTAACAAGTGAATAAAAATATTGTCCATTAAAACTGACAACTTCTCCCACCTCTCTGGTAATTTTCGAATCTCGTCTCGAAAAAACTCCTCGCCTTTTGAGGCAATCCAATTTTAAAGCAAATTTTCAATTTCTTTGAAAAAAGTAAAGCGGTGGCCTGCCAAATCGTGTTGTAGACGTCGAGACAGCAAGTAGAAGAAGCAATGTACGGAGAATTGGGAGGACGCAACCAGGTATCTAATTTGATCACAAATTTTCAATTTCATAAGGCCATGGGTTTCGCGCGGATATTTCTTAAAATTTGTAATAGTAATGGATCAACGAAAGCTTTGTGACATCTGACATGTGTTTGGGATCGTTATCTTGATAAAATTTGCTGTTGTTTGTGGTACTCAATTTCTCTGCACTTTACTTTGCGTTTTCCTCTCGAATAGAAATGTGACCATTGCAATTTGCAATTTACTTGTACAGTGGTAGACATTTGTTTAGCCGCATCAATTTTTTTTACTTTTTTTATTTTTTTCATGTGATATATATTAAATAAATATCACTTATTTTGTTATTTTCTGTAGACTAAAGAATAGGCTTAACAAATCAAAAAGAATAACTGACCTAACGGTTCAAGAAAAAAAAAACAAAGAATGCATTTTTTTAAAAATCATAGAGTTTTTTGTGAGACATACGTTTGAACGCAAGCTAAAAGCAAATTCATTTACATCGTAAATCTGGTAGTGTGATCACGTTTTTTAGTAAAAAAAGCAAATTAACATTAAATTGAAAAAAAAAAATATTTTTGATTAATAATAATAAAAGTGGTTATTAAGGCAAAATGGGTTCTGGAAAACGATTAAATGAAACTGAAAAAAATTAACTGAAAATTTAAAAAAAAGTGCAAAATCAAACAGAGAAATTGCGAGATTGTTGAACCGTTCCGAAAAAGTTAGAAACTTTTTAAAACTTGGCACCAAGTATGGTATTAAAGCTCTAACGAGGAGATCTTCCAATTTAAACAACCGTCAAAAGGGTCTATTTCGATTTGAAGCGTCAAAAAATCGACTAACGTTCCGTGAAATAAAGGAAAAACAAATCCTTCCAGTGTTCAGGCGAACTATTCGCGTTTTAAATAAAACTTCATCAATTAGATCGCAAAAAATTAAATCTAAACCCCGATTAGCGAAGCTACATAAAGAGAAAAGGCTTACTTTTGCAAAAACACACATGAAAGATCTTTTCTGATGAAAAAAATTAAATCTGAATGGACCGGATTGCTATAGCTGTTATTGGCATGATTTGAATGAAAAAAATGTTGTCAGGTCTAAACGAAATTTCGGTGGCGGAAGTGTTATGGTATGGGGTGCATATTCCTATGATTTAAAGCTTCCAATATGTTTTGTTACTACAAAAATGAATTCACAACGATATTTAGAACTCCTTGAAGATGTCCTTGTAACGAAATTGGACGAAAAACCCGATGAAGAATACATATTTCAACAGGAAAACGCTGCTATACATGTTTCCAGGCTATGTAAAGATTGGTTTACGTCTAAAAATCTAAATTTATTACCATGGCTGGCATGCAGTCCGGATTGCAACCCTATAAAGAATTTATGGGGAATTCTGGCGTCAAAGGTTTATGAAAGAGGAAAACAATTTTCATCGGTTAATGAACTGAAACAAAAAATCAAAGCACGTTGGTCGAAAATCGACATAAAAACGATACAAAATCTAGTTGAATCTATGCCAAACAGAGTATTTTAAATTATCCACAATCAAGGTGGTCACACTAAATATTGCGTCCAAACGAATGTCTCGGCATATTTTTCTTTTTTCCAATGTTTTGTTACTTAATTGAAATATACTTTAAGTTTGTTTTTATTTTTAAGGAATTGTTAAAATAAATCAATACAAAACAAGTTTTCCAAAAAAGTTCAATCATTTACATAAAAACGACAAAAAGTATGGTGCGATCAAACGAATGTCTACCACTGTATAACGTTTATTTTATGTTAGTTTTAAAAAAAATTTTTTTTCTGTTTTGCTACTTTTTGTTAATAAAAGAATGTTTATCGTTCTTAAAACGGGAAATTTAAATTTGCCGATTTTTTATCCTGAAGTGCCAATAATGCCGATTTTTTATTTCAAATATGTCGATTCTTAATCAAGAAGAAATTCATCTGGCACCCCTGCTTGAACGTCTCACAAATAACGTGAAAATCATGATAGATCGAAAGAGATATCCACACTTGAGCAACAATAACTTTTTCTATTTTTCTGTATATAAATATTGAAATTCAGTGAAAGGGGCCTACCAACGCCGGCCTCAAACGGCAGATGTAAAGTTTTTTAAGCGTAGATACTCATAACCAGTCTCTGTTGTGAGGTGATACCGCTGTTGAAAATAGTCGGATGGTGTGGCTTGTTGTTGAGCCAAGACTTCTTGATTGGTAAGCTGGGGTCTTACCGAACATAACACACTGGCATACACTATTAAATACGTGGTGCATGCATTTATGTTTCTACACATGTCCTCTGAAGTGTGAAAATATTTGGAAATCGATGGAAAGTATAAGTCTAGATATATTGAGTGTCCTTAAATACTAAATTGAAAAGGCTCTTCGACACCAGGAATTTTTATTAACCACCTTAAATATGTTAATGAGATTGACGTTATTGTTCATTAAGGAAAACTTAATTCTATACCAAGTAGTTTCTAGTCGCTAGCAAGTAAAACTCTTACAAAAGACGCCGTAAAGAATTAATCACTGGATAAAATATTAGTTGCAGTGTCGATGAAGAAATGTCAGTTAACTTGTCAGTTACTTGTTAGAAACTACAACATGGGACGAAAATTGATCAATTTTATTTGCTAATGCAACAAGAATTGATAAGAATTTTATTTTAATAACAGAACCGGTTGTTTTATAAATTTACAACCGAAAACCGCTATCAACAAATTGCAACTGCAATTTTTCGAATTATTTGAAAACCGGTTTTTGAAAAAGTCGAATAGTATATTTCCCTATTGACGCACGTGGGAGTCTTGGGTTCGATACCAATAAAATTATTTTCGGGTTTTCAACCCTTTTATTCACAGGCGCAGATGACGTGTACAAAACCATAACATTATAAACACTTTATGTAAATACTGTAAGACTTCATCATAATTGAACAAAGCTTTTTGGGACCGGTATTAATGGGTTACATTTTTTCTAGCATCTATTGCTTTGTTTCAGTTTCTTTAATCAAATTGATATTTTAAGCTAAGTAGATGATTAATCCGCTGTAGCTTCCTCCATATGATTTTTTTTCTTGTGTAGTGGTGAAGATCCTTGCTAATTGGCGGTGATCTTTACTTTAGCATTGTAATTTTTTCACAGTAGGTGGCGCGTTTTTCCTGATCATTCGCCTGATGTTCGTCATGATCACAGGTATGAGAGAAGGGTCAAGGGGCTTCTTTCTTTATTTTTTTTATTATTAAACATTCGAAACCACAATCAAATTTTTTCTTAGTCATGTCCTCTGCTGTGGCTCGAACCTGGGTCGTTTGTGTTGTTATGTGTGCTATATCACGCCACCCCAATAATTATGTTCATTATTTATCGTTCCATTTGGTTTCATTGATAAAAATACTTTAAAATTTGTGTAATAATTTAGAGCTTTCAATGAATATGTTTCTTAAATTCGAAGTTTAATACATATTGAAGAAAATTATTAAATTTTTTATTTAAAATCGTTTTTTTTTTTTATTAAAAAAAGTTAACACACAAAAAAAATTCCTTTAAAATATTGATTTGATCAGTAAAATGTCGAAAAAAATTATATCCTTTTTTTTATTTTATAATAATTTAAACGGCAAACAAATACGTGGAAAAGGTGAAAGAAACTGGTAAAAGGTAGAGAATATAATACTGGTTTTCAGTTAAATGAAAGGTAAAGTTCATAACAATACAGCTTTTGGTTGAAACTCTTTTGGTATTTCTAACAAATCTTTCAAATATAGGGTATCCCTATATTTGAAAAATGCTACGAAACAAATTTTTCATAGATTTTCCATAGAAAGTTTCGTAATGAATTTGATTTTTTTATATATTTATTTAATTTTTTAGAATAATGCTTAGGAAAGAGTTTTTAATACGTTGACTACTTCTTTTGCAGGATCACTCAACCAGATGTCATTTAATTTAATATAATATTTCAAATCACATTGCTGTAAAAGGAAGAATTTCGATAGTCATTAAGTCACGGATTTTGAATTTGAATTTAGTGTTGTTCAGTGACGTTATCGGGTGGAAATTATACGAACGTGAAATTTGGTTTACAATGAGTTCACTTCTCCGGTGGCTGTATGATATGTGACACCTTCATCATCAATAACATGCCAAAATTAAGCGTGAGCTACATTTATTGTAACCGATTACATACTTACATACTTATTATTCCATTATTAATGATAATAATTCTTATTTAGCCAAACAAAATATTCTGTTATATTTTCTACTTTTACGTGAAGCGTAAAGGCCAGTTACAGACCGATTTTTACCAAATTTACCATTATTTATTCTTATCGAGGTAAAAAAAATAATGTGACCTTCCGATCTATTGCACAGCCCTCCATCTATATAGGGTTTCCCTATAATATCTTCCCCAATCTCGTATGTCTGACGAAATTCAGGATGTCGGTTGTTACCAACCGCGATAAATCCCTATATAGAATCTGATAGACACCTAGAGTGCATCAATGTCTTACATGTACCTAGTACGTGCTCTGGTGACAGAATCTGCACATCGAGCTTGAGACTAATTCCATTTTACTCAGATGTCCCTTTAGCCTGGAGTTATCGGTCAAAAGTCCGTTCAGTATCCTCAGGTTGTGTTTGGATATTCCTATGCAGGTTTCGACTTGTACGGTCAGAGAAAGGTACTCGCCTCTCATTATCCTCATTATTGTAGAGTATGTCCTTCCATGGCTTATTCCCTGTCCACAGGGGTTCAGGCCTCATGGTTAATTAATCGTCCCTTTCATTCCAGAGAATACCTACATGACCCGGGACCCAGCATAAGCCGACCCTATTGTCCCCCCCAGCTGGTTCACTTTCCACAAATTTATCTAATTTACCATAATAGTGAAAAGTTATTAACTATATTTTGTAGATTTGCCATCGGATCACTTTTTTACTATTGTCACCCTATTGAGTTTGAAACAAAGTTATGTTCCCAATTGGTTGCTCTGCGCGGCTAATGTTTAGAAAATACCTCATCACGCACTGCTCCGAAACCCTATTACTTAGTACACCGATAGGAATTAGTGAATCTATAAAGAAGCTGGAAGAAAACATCAAGATGGCTATCAACGACGCTACTTTGCTTTCCCGCCAGATTAGAGTTAATAGAATACACTTTTCAGATAAAAAATCTGCTGTAATTCAGAAGAACTGCTTCTCTAAACAGTTACCTTGAAAATCTAGATGTGGCTAACTTATT
The DNA here is from genome assembly GCA_023159175.1 of Wohlfahrtia magnifica. Lineage (NCBI taxonomy): Eukaryota > Metazoa > Arthropoda > Insecta > Diptera > Sarcophagidae > Wohlfahrtia > Wohlfahrtia magnifica. Next base: position 292,956 of record JAKWBJ010000058.1, on the reverse strand, counting down.
TGTGGGATATTTGAGGCAGGTTTTCATCTCGAATATCGCAGTTCACGTTGTAGAATTATTACATTTAGTACCGCGGTTTCAGACAGTCTCGTCATTATGATTTAAGTTGCGTGAGATTGAAAGCGTTGTGAGCGATCTAAGTCTCAAGAAAGCACCTGGAGTTAATAAAATCAGCAAAAAAAAAACATTACAGAGATGCCCTGTTTTACGAAAAGGTTAATTTTCTTCATATGCAGTGCTGTTTTGCGCTTAGCTCTTGTCCATGAACATTGAAAATTTTATTTATCTCATAAAAAGAACCACAGAGATCATTAATCTAGTTGTCTAATATATCCATTCTGTTCGAGAAAACTCTAAATCAAAAGTTACATTCAGTAGTGAGTGAAGTCCGTTGTATTCCAAATATCAATTTGGATTTAGAAGCCACACAGCACAGTCGGACACGTACATTAGTGAGTAGATTAGTGAGTGCCATAAGAAGGGCTTTTGAAGAAAACAAACAAAATATTGCTTCGCTGTCTTTATAGACATTTCACAGGCGTGATATACGATATAAACTGAGACAAAATTTGCCACCAAATATCTGCAACCTATTACGAGAATATCTAACTGAACGTAAGTTTAAGTTTAAGGAAGGCACTTACTTAAGTAAATCTCAGACTATTAAAATCGGAGAAGTACAAAGAATTATCTTGGAATCTATGCTATATCTAATGTGTACCTCTAAAATACCAACATGCAGTCATACCCATACCTTAGCATTTGCCGATGCTACAACTATCTTAGGCATCCATGAAGAGCCACAGAAAGCAAGTAGGTATTTACAAGTTCATAGAATACAGCTGGAGGCTTGGTAGAAACAATGGGGAATAAGGGCAAAATTATTGGGCAAAAATATACTCATTAATATCATAGTACGTAAAAACTGGCTTCCTGAGCAGAATTTTCTTTGGTTCGCTCGTTTTATGACTCGTGCTCGTAAGTGTTATTTTTTAATTCGTGAGCACTAATCGTATTTTTTGCTCAAAATATTTTTTTCTCGACACGCGAGGAAAAATTTAAAATTTTCATTTTTAAAATTTATAAAACGAGTTTTTTTCTTTAACTCGACAATTATAATTTATATTGAGAACAAATTAAAAATGAGCAAAAAAATCGAAAACGAGTAATTCATTTCTGTGAATGTTGTTAATGTAAGATTAAATGCCTAATACCAGTGCATACGTATGTGTGTATGTATGTATGCAGCTACGAATAAGTATCACACACACTTAGATGGTAGGCATGTTTTATATTACACAAACATTTACTAAAAAGAATTGCTCGTTCTCAACTCGTTTTGATGCTTTTCGACTCGGTTTGCATTTGGAGTTTTATTTTTTAATTCTTTTCTTTTTGATTCTTCTCAGGAGTCGTATTTTAAATTCTCTTAAAATTCGGCTCTAAAGGGGAATAGTTTTTTACGAAGGAATTCAATTCGAGCACTCTTGGTACTCTGCGTAATATTCACACTGCGTGAACAGTCATCTCCACCTGCTCGAATAAGCAACCAAATTATCCCCCGGACTTCTGAGATTAAATATTTAGGTGTACATTTTGATCGCCGGTTTACATGGAAACTCGACATAGGTGCTGAGTTTATGATAATGAAATTGAAAGCGATACAAATAAATTGGCTTATTAATAGAAACTTGATCTTAACTTGGACTGCAGGATCCTGTACATGCTGAGCTGTATATGAAAAAGTTAAGGGTCGACCTGAACCCTCTAGCCCGCGCAATCTTGAAAGATATCCGATTGAAAAGTAGAAGAAGAGTGAGAAGAAAGTCAAATTAATTCCATGAAGAAATGTAATTTGGACTAATCTAGCATAATAATAGGATTAGTATAGTTTTTAAACTCTTGAGACCTGAATATGAAGCGACTATGATAACAGTTTGTTTTTTAATTTATGTTTCTTTTTGGTCACTATAAAAACACTCGTGGGCTTATTAAGAAAAAGGTTTAAATTCTCCATATGTAAAAAAAAATGAAAAATACTTTTGGCAAAAATGCCATCTGTTGACATTTTAAGAAACCCTGGTGTCTCACAAGTCTAGCAGCTTCCTAATAGCGTTGCTGGGGCCTCAAGAGGTTAGGATTTGCATACAAGGCTCACGCTCAAAGGTCAAGCTTACATTACAGTAGGGATTCAATTTAAATAAAACTGAAAAAAACGATATTTTGCTTAAATTAGTAAAGTGTGGGCAAATTTGAGGTTGGAAGTAAATTAGCTTAAAAACCAAGGTTGGCAACCTTATCCGGCTGGGTTTTTTTTAATTTAAAGCTTTTTGTAGTTAATCTAAAACAAAAATAAGTATAATTTAAGTATTGCGAGTACGAATTAATTCGATCAACTTATTAAGAAAATGTATTAGCAAATTTGTCAAAATAATAATTCACCATGTCGCTGATCACATCTTTTCGCCGCATCTGAGCCAATTTCCAAATCCCGTCTCAAAAACACTTCTCGTCTTTAAGGCGTTCCAACTTTTAAGCCAATTTGATATTTTTTCAAAGGAAGTAAATTGGTGACATGATAAACTCATACCTCTTTATACGTCCTAGATAGTTTCTGAAAATGTAGGCCGTAAATCGAAATGCCTTAAAACCAGACGAATATGTGTCGCATTTGCTTCCCTTACACTTTTTATTAAAAAACAATGAATCCACCCATGGCTCTTTAGCCGTAGAACGAGGTAATTTACGCCGTAAAGCGAATGTGTTCCATAATTCCAAGAGGCCGTTATAGCGAAATGCAGCTTAAAGAGATATAAGTGTATTGTATCCGTCGTAACAGCCTATATTCAGACGTAGCAATGACTTGAGACGTGAGGCCAGGTGTTGTCATGCAAAAGAAGAACTTCATCATGTCTGTCTTTATATTACGGGCATTTTTCTCACAACTCATGGTTCAAACGAAATAATTGCAGTTTGCTTTTATCACCACTAAGAGTGCAAAATTGCATTATAAGATATTAGGGATTTGAACGAAATTTGGAAGCAGTTATAAAACCCAATAAAATTCAAAAAAACCGAATAAAGCCCAGTGGGTTGAATTTTTTTTTAAGCCGGGGTTTTTGCCAACCCTGTAAAAAACACATTCTTTTTTGACAAATTCAGTTTTATTCATACCAATTTAAAACAAAAATATTGGAATTAATAATGGAATATGATGTCCGGAAAATGTCCATCTCTAGCACGTCGGCAGACGTCCGCTCTTTTCACAAAATTTTGAACCACATATTCAATTAGGCGGTTATTCAAACGTACAAAATATCGCGTATGGGGCTCACAAAATCTGTAAACAGTCCTCGAAAAACCACTACAAAATAGTATGGTTTATAGTTAGGCGGCATCATCAGCTCGCACTTTTTCGAAAATGAGCAAGGAAACGCCGTCACGGTGAATTCTCTGCGCTACCAAACCATAATTATCAATTTTTTGTGGTCACAATTGTCTAATGTTGACATCAGTGACCTTTAGTTTCAACAGGATGGCACCACAAGCCACACAGTCAGCCAAACAATTCAGTTATTCCATAAGAATTTTCCCGGTCGTGTAAATTCCCGATTTGGAGATGTCAATTGGTCGACTCGTTCTTGTGATTTAACGTCGCTGGATTATTTTCTTTGGGGTTATTTGAAAGACCTGGCTTACATGAACAAGCCACAAATAACTGACAGTGTGGAAGATGATTTATGGTGCTGCATTGACGAGATAAGCGAAGTTTTGTTGCAAAGTGTGGTTCAAAATTTTACGAAAAGAGCAGACGTCTACCGACATGCTAGAAGTGGAAATTAGCCCGACATCATTATTCTAATATTAATTCTATTCTATTTTGGTTTGCTAAAACTGAATTTGTCAACAAAAAAAATATTTTTTTTTCCAAATTTACTTTCTAATCTCAAATTTGCCCACCCTTTATAAACCCAGCATTAGCATATTATTATTTAGTAATTAGGGTTATGAACCGGATTTTTTGTTTGTTTAATTGATCAAACAGATCAATATTTTTTATTTATTTAAATATTTATTTATTTACATTGACAAATTATATATAATTTCCTTAACATACCTTGAAGGAACATGGGGACTTCTCTGCACCCGATTATATTTTTAGACTCATTGAAAGGGACCTACAGCTTAACGCCGGCTCCGAACGGCAAATGCATTAGAGAAGTTTTCAATAGTAAGTAGTAATACTCATAACCAGTTACTAGCTAATGTTATGAGGTGATACCGCTGTTGAAAAAAACTTTTTCGTTTTCAGATGGTTTGGTCTGGTTTTGAACCGAGGATCTTCTGGTTGGTGAGCGGATGTCTTCCTACCATACCACAGCAGCATTAAGTGACATTGGCGAATTAATTAATGCTTAATATTCCTTGAAAATTATTCTAGGAATTTCACTGAGATCAACTATGTATTTGAAGAGGGAAAGGAAAAACATTGTAATAAACACAATATACCCATTAATTCTTTAGTCGTTTAGAGTATAAAAAATTCTCTACTTTAACGGACACCCCTATGACTACAACTACTATCACTCTTACAACTAACCTACACCTACAACTGCAAAATAGTTGTGGATTGTTGGGTATTCCTTGTATCATCCATCCTTATATACGAGTATTCATAACTTGTGAATGTATGTAAGTGTCTATCTGTCTGTCTGTCTGTCCGTCTGTCTGTCTATTGGTGTATTCGGTTTGTGTAAATATTTTAAAGGGTGTATTTACTTGAATGCATAACATTTAAAATTGTATAGATTTTTCAAAGGTCAAAGGTGAGTTGAAAAGAAGCAAAACGATAATTTTTATATGTATATACTCGTGTATATTATAAAAAAATATTTAAATATGAAATTATTAGTTTTATTTCAAATTTGTTCAAATAATATTAAATAATAATACCTTTAGAAGAGTCTCAATCTCAATAATAAATCAAATAAAAAATAATATTTAAATTTTTTTAATTATAACTTGCAATCAACAACACAAGGAAAGGGAGAAAAAATTTAAAAAAATATTTCCATTGGACTGCATTTCTTGTGATTTTTCTTATGTTTTGTTCGATTTCCATTGTATGTTCAAATGATAAAGAACAATGGAAAACTAAGAAAAATTGGTAAAAAGTAAAATAGAAAACATTTAAAGGAAACTTTATATGGCAACTTAAACAGGAAGGAAATTTATCTGCACAACATCACACATATTAAAATTGAAAAATAAAAATAATAAAAAAACAAGCAACATTCAAAACCACACTACAATACAATTTAAAGAAAATTGTATAGAATTTAGTTGGCAAGAAAAAATTATTTCAATTAAATAGAAGAAAAAAATAAATAAATAAATAAATATGTTTCTTGTTTTTCTTCTTCTTCTTTTTTATTTCACATTATTTTTTATAAACATTTCCAACTAAAGAAGCTGTAAAAGTGTTTGGCTTTAACAAGAAAGAAAAGTGAAAATACAGTGAAATTGCCTTCAATTAGAAACAAAGTTTTTACATTGCATTTTAAAGGTGAAATATTTACTTTATTAGCATGCCAACATACATATGTATATCTAATAGGGCTTCAAAATAGGATCCCTTTATTAAGCTGTAAAAGCCCACAACACTTTATGTACTTAAGCCATTGCGCAGTGGGGCAGGACAGTACTGTTTCTGGAATCAATAACACCGCTTGATTTAGGTATAAGATATGGTTGGAAGATACACCACATCAGAGTACTTAAAACTTTATTGTGGCGTTTATTCTATTGGTTTGTGTCAAGGCTCTCACTTCTGGGATAATTGTGCGTCTCCGGGTGTTTTTTGGTCGTCCACGATTTCTTGAGCCTTGATGATTCCACTCGAGTGACATTCTGGTGCTATTCTTTTGACTTTTTCGGATGGTGTGACCGATACATCCCCACTTTCTTTTCCTTATCTATTTCAGTATGTGTTCCTGATTAGTCATGCTCCTCAGTTTTGTATTACGTATAGTGTTAGGGCAGAATATTCTGCACATGATTCTGAGGTACTTGTTGAGGAATACCTAACGTTTATGTGTGATGTTATTCGATACAAGCTAGGTTTCACTGCCATACAGCACTATTGATTTAACACATAAGTTGAATATTCTGAATATACTGACTGCAGTCTTCCAAATGACGCACTCGCTTTATTGAGCCTGTTATCTATGTACATTTCTGCGCCACCGCTTTTAGTAATTGTATTTCCTAGATAGCAGAAGCTATCTACATACTCGACTGGTTGACCCTGTAGGATGATGTTTTCCGTGCTCGTATTGTTTATTCTCATTGGAAATCTTATGCGAGAGTAGACAAATGTCGTCTTCGAGTTGGCGTGGGAGACTTCATTTAATTCCTCTTCTTTTTGAGCAGACTTTGCTCATTATGTCATCCAGTACGACGGTGAATAGCTGAGGTGATAGTTGACATCCTTGTTTAACTCCAACACTAGTGTTGAATGGTTGGCTGATGCATCCTCATACATCGCTCTAATTATTCGAATTATCTTCTGTGGTACTCCTTTTGTTCTTAGTGCTTCCAATATAGCCGTTCGTCTGATGGTATCAAACGCTTTCTTGAAATCGACGAATAGTAGAAACAGGTGGATACGCCATTCTATGTTCAATGATTATCCCAAAAGTGTTGGCTTAATCTACGCAGCTTCTATTCGGTCTTTAGCCTGCTTGTTCGTCTCGCAATATGTTGTCTACATTTCAATTTAATCTTGATTTCACCAGTGATGAGCTCGTGGTCACTGCCGATGTAAGCTCCTCTCCTATTTCTGACATCCGATAAAGAGCCTCGCCATCATCTTCTGCTCACGCATATGTGGTCTATCTGATTGCGTGCATTGCCGCTCGGGCATGTCCAGATATATTTTTGTATTTCCTTATGCGGTATGATGGGGCCACCTATGACTTGTTGAAATGTCTGACACAATTCTATTAGTCTCTCTCCGTTCTTATTCCTGACTCCACACGGTGTGTTTTCATAGTGACGAGATGTTAGTATTGTCTTTACCTATCTCCGCTTTAAAGTCACCCATGAGTATGATGATGTTACCTGTGTGTAGAATTCATCTTTATTAGATTCTTTAGCGTCTTCCGGTGGGGCATAGCATTGCACAAGGGTAACGTGTCATCCTACTCTACCCTTAAAGTGGGTCATTCTCACACGATTCGATATTGGTTTCCATCCATTAATTTAACTCCACTTTCGCCACCATTTGTTCTTTTACTGTGGAGTACAGTATTATCATTTGACGTGATAAGTTCGCCATTGCCATTCCACCTCTTTTCGTTTATCCCCAAAGACTTCGATTCTATATACCAACATTTGATTTGCAAGTTGTGCAAGCCTTAATGCTCCACGAAGACGTCTTACATTCCATTGCGCAATGCGCGGCCTGTCCATTATTGTTATTAGTTTGCCTTGCTTCAGTTTCGTTAATAATTTTAGTTACAAGATAAGTAGATGATTAGTCTACTGTAGCCCGATGATGGTGCTGCCACCTTATCGCCATTGTATTGTTTAGTGGTGAGAATCCTTGCTAAGAACGTTGGTGGTGAGAATCCTTTCTAAGTGTGTTGGTGGTGATCCTTACTTAGCAGTAAGGTGGCGTTTTTTCCTGATCATTCTTGTGATGACTGTCGTCGTAGCCAGAGATAAAGCCGGAATATCAGTCGGGGAGACCGAAAACCGCAATTAAATTTTTCTCCTTTTAAATCCTTTACTGGGGCTCGAACCTAGGTTGTTGAAGTTGTCTGCCGCCACTCTAACCACTAAATCAACCCATGTACAAAGATAAAGTGTGGAAATAAAAAGAGGACTGCAAAACAACACCTACGTGTTATTTATTTGATTTAACGCAATTAAAAAGAACTCAAACGTTTTAAAAAGGTTAAATCGTTTGAGAGAAAATTTACTTTTGGTTGAAAAATATAAAAATAAAATAAAAAATCACTATTTGCTGGGTTAAAATCACTAAGCTAATGTAAATAATCAGACAGATTTCAAAGGTTACAATACACATTTGACATTGTAAAGATAAATTATTAAATATTGTTACGAAAATAATATTTGTATACTTTGTGTTACCCTGTCAATTATATAGCACATAGAAAATCTTTACGTTTCATTTGAATTAACGTACGAGGGCGGATTGATATTGAAGCTACCTAAGTAGGAAAAAAATATTTTTTTTTTCAAAACCCATTCATTTCTCAACAAAGTCTCTTTTTAGCTCAATACACTTAGTAAGACGATGTTCCAACTTTTTTATACCATCTGAATAATACGATTTTGTGAACTCCCCAGCTTCCACCCATTGCTTAGAATGATTTTTGGTTTCAGGTGTGTAGCGGTGGACCCACGTTTCATCAACAGTTATTAATATAAATCAGCAGGATTATGCTTTATCATGTCCAAACACCGCTCTGAAGTGATCTGTCGAACTCGTTTTTGTTTAACACTCAGCAAACGCGGCACCCATCTTGCCGATAGCTTTTTCATATGCAAATGTTCATGCAAAATGTTGAACACACGTTCATATGATATGTTTACCATTTCAGCAATCCTACGGATTTTGACCCGGCGATCATTCATAACGATATCGAGGATTTTCTTGATATTTTCTTCAGTAACCACCTCTTTTGGCCTTCCTGTTGATGTTATCGTTGCAGTGCTTGTTCGGCCCCGTTTAAATTCAGCAATACAATATTTTACCATACAATCTGACGGAGCAGATTCGCCGTAATGTTTATCAAGCTTTTCTTTTGTCTCTTTCGCCATTTTACCTTTCAAATAATAGTGTTTAATCACTACACGAAATTCACTTTTTTCCATTTTCCAAGAAACACAAAAGTTGCTTACTTCAAACGACTACAACAAATAAACTAATCGATGAATTTGGCTAAAATTTTAACAGCTGACGTTTGAAAGATCGTAATTTCTAAGAAAGAAAAAGTTTTTGTGTTTGTGCCGCCATCTAGCGCTAGGTAGCTTCAATGTCAATCCGTCCTCGTATATGGAAATGGAAGATGGTTGATATTTCCTGAACCTTCCAAACTGTAGGCAATTAGGCATATAAAGGGCTGTTTTACCTAATCATCAGTTAGTTATCGTTTGGCTTTCGTAAAATAGAGATGTGTTAAAGCGGACATAAAAGTGCTGTATAAACAGTATAAAATTTATACTGAAGTAAATGAATAAAACTGTAAGCAGCAAATGTGGAGTTTATTTTATTTTAACGTATTTTGAACGGACTGAAACATTTTTAAAAGGTTAAAACGTAACAATATTTATTTGTTATCACTTTGTGTTTCATTTGTATTTTCGTTAGTACTTCAGTTAAAATCCATCATATTAGATTATAAAAATAAAAACACATTTTGCTTTCTTAGGCAAAACCACATTTTTGGCATGAGAGTCTTGCAAGTAGCCGTGACCACCGGCTCTGAATTTATTAAAATGATATATAAAATATCTACTAAATACTACATAGCCTTTCGCTATGCTTTCTAACTCTTTTAATATTTTATTACCAAATCCTCGCGTTTCTTTAGACAAAGAACCAAGAGGTATATCTTTGCATCTGTGCTTCACTATTCGTTAGTATTGTGTCACTACGATCAGTAACAGTTTGGTCTCTGCAAAACATGTTAGATTAAGCAGAATGACTTAATCACGAGGAATGTATCAGAGAGACGTTCGACAGTAAAATAGGTTTCAAGCAAGGTGGTATACTATATTCAGCATTTTGTTGAATAAAATCTTTACTAGTGCTGCGGTTAAAAAAATAAAAACAAATTATATTAGAAAGCGCATGCTTTTATTGTATATGTCGATGATAATTGTGTGATTTGTTAGCATTTAAAAGGATTCAGAGAAAGAAGATCTGGCAGTAAATTAAGATAAAACGAAGGGATTAGTTCACTTAATTGTTTAAGATTACAATTTATTGTTAGGAAAATGAAAATGTTAAAGACAAAATTCACCACGTCAGAGCTTATTATGAGCTTTTAGCTAAAAAATGTATTGGCTTGTGTCAAGGCTTAAAAGCTTCTAAAATTATCTGCACTAATTGAAAGTGCTGCCAAGCGCATGAATCGGTTACTTTTTGTGTTATTTCAGAACATTTGAATTAACCTCGATAAATAGAAGATTCATGTCCGTACTAGAACATTCTAAACTAAAGATGAAACACTATAAAAAGCGACGAATTGCAGCAAATTGGTTAGTTTTCAATTGGCTGTCAAGAAGTAAAGTCTGCTTAAGGCCCAAAATAAAAGTGTTGGTAAAGCGAATTTGGTGTATTAAAGTACAGTGGAATTAATAAAAAAGAGATAGATTACTCGTATAAAACAATTAAAAAACAAATAGTGTTTTTTAACGCAATATAAACGAACTCAAACGTTTTAAAAAGGTTAAAACGTAACATTATTTTATTTCCTTTCATTAACAAATTTCGATAATTTTTTTTGAATGTAGCTGATGATGAGAGATGATTTGAATTCTTAATGTTTCAAATAGTGTTTCTAAGTTAATTGTCATAAAATTTTTATGTGTTAATCGTGACATAATTTCAGTTCTTATTTTAAGTTTTATAAATTCCAATTAAAAAACTGTTGATTTACTTTTGCTTTTATTACTCCTCAATGTGGAAACCTAGTGAATTATTATTTTAACAAAAACATTTTTGTTTTTCTTTTTACTTTCTTAGCATTTATTTCTAGTCCAACTAGATTACACAATTGAAAATCAATAAACTTAAATATTCATGGATTTTGTTCTTCTTCTGCATTTAAAATGAATTAATTATTAATGAGACCATAAATACAAAATTAGTTGGTTATTCAATTTCAGTTATATTGTGGTAACAACGGTAACGGAAATAATTAAATGTTTTAAAATTTATTGTATTTATTTGTGCTTTTATTTCTAAGAAATCATTTAAAGGTTAGTTTATTAAACCCTTACAAAACCACCTTCAATTGTCAGCAAGTTAAACAAATTATTGCAGAATTTTTAAATGCTATTGATTTCTTTTTAAATGCATGAGACATGAGACTTTAAAAAAGTAATTTTATTTTGTTCACTTTAAAGAAATCTTCCCTAAGATATAATATTGTACTGTTGTGACAACGCTATTATCATTACTTCAACCATTTCTGATAAACGCGTTTTCGTTTATTTATAAAACGGTGCTCGTAGACTGGGCGTTTCAGAGTCGTTCAAATTCTACCAGGATTATGAACTGAAACAAAAATTGAGTTTAATTCAGGAATGACTACTGTATAATTGTCCTATAGACAATCCAGCTGGGATTTTGTGGGATAAGTTGGACGTGTCCGTATACCCCGACCCACCGGATTATATCGAGTTTTATAACTGCTTACGAATTTCGTTCAAGTCGAAAATAATTTTTGTTTTTATAACAATTACAGATTTTAAATATTTATTATGCAATTTTGCTTTCGTAGTGAGATCAGGACATCATTGTGCACTTTGAGCTACTAAAACTCGGTGATCGGAGCAGACTGTAATTACTTTGCTTAAACCGTGCATTATAAAAAAACGGCCGTAATATAAAGACAGACGGACAGACAGATAAAGTTTTCCTTTTGCATGACAACGCTCGCACTCACTTCGCCAAAGTTAGAAACAATCAAATGCCACACTCGCCGTAATCTTCAAATATTAATCCTTCTGAATATTGTGCCACCGAATCACTTCGTTTGAATAAATATAAAATCAGCTTCAAAGTGTATCGCTTAAACGGGCGAGTATTTTTCGGACATTGGCTCACAGGAGAGGAAGAGAAGTAAGCAGAGTGTTGATAAATCTTACTTTGTTAAGATTGCTAAATCGTTATCTTTTTGAGCTAAAAAACGGAACGAATTAAATTATGCTCGAAATATTTAATTATTTTTTAATTATTTAATTATTTTTAAATATTTAGTTATTTTTTAAATATAAAATATAAAAAATATATATATGATATATACATTTTATATCGGATCCGCCATCTAACGTTTCTTTTAAACTAGTGCTTATTTCGTGAATGGTAACACTTAGCTCAAGTCTGATTTGACAGATAATTAGTTTTATCCTTCCGCTAAACGAATATGGTTATGTATACGCTTCGCTAAGTGGGCCTGCGATCGACTTACAGAAGATGCCGATTTTGCCAAAAAAATCATCTTTTCAGGTGAAGCTCATTTTGATCTTGGCGGGTATGTAAACAAGCAAAATTGTCGCATTTGGGGCACAGAAAACCCGCACGCATACATTGAAAAGCCGATACACCCAAGACGAGTCAGTGTTTGGTGCGGATTTTGGTCCGGAGGCATAATTGGGCCATTTTTTTTCGAAAATGAGCAAGGAGTTGCCGTTACAGTCAATGGCGATAGTTATCGGGTCATGTTGGACGAATTTTTGTTCACAAAAATTGAAGAGGAGGATATTAGCAACATTTGGTTTCAACAGGACGGCGCTACGTGCCACACAGCTGAAGCTACACTCGATGTTTTGCGCCCTGTTTTTGAAGATCGCATTATCAGCCGCAGAGCTGATGTCGTTTGGCCACCTCGGAGCTGCGATTTGACACCGTTGGACTATTATTTGTCGGGTGCCGTCAAAGATAAGTGTTACGCCAACAAGCCAGAGACAATTCACGCTTTAAAGGGCAATATTCGTGAAGCCATTGGTGAAATACAGCTGCACACAATCGAAAATGTGCTAAAAAATTGGACCGATCATGTAGGCTACTGCATGGCCAGCCGAGCCAGCCATTTGAATGAAATTATGTTCCATTATTAACCGGAAGGATTGTAATAAGGAAGGATTATAATATTTTATAAAATAGATTTTTTAATATATTTTATTTATATAAAATATATTGGGTAAACCAGTGGTTTGCCAACTCTGGCATACACACAATAACATCAATATCTGTGTTGAACTCGAGGCGTCAAGAAGAATTGGTTCAGATTGCGGTAGCTTATACAGCTAGCGTAGTAAAAAAGATCTCAGTGAAGCTATTAAACAAAAGGACTACCCAAAAAAGTACTAAATTTAGTATTAAAGTTGTTTTTCGAATATTATTGACGCATTACTTGTTATTTTGGATTGTGTAGAAATAAAAATGTGAATTCTTAAATGCCATAATACGAGTACGTTCTAAATAAGAAGAAAAAAATAGTTTAAAAGATGCAAACATTCCTTAACTATAAACGACTGATTGTAAACGAAAAATTTTTTACAATTTCATTTTTTACTATCTTATTAACAAGAAATAATAAAATTCAAATGAATTAGACTGAATTTGTCCAATTACCTTATTTAGAATCCCGAACGATTTCTATTATTTTTTTTTATGATCGATACATAATTTCGAGTATTTCCTATATGAATCCCGAAGTAACATCTTCAGCAAATCTTCTATTTATATTGAAATAGTCTAAAAAGGATTTCTTAACATTGTATTCCAAAATTAATTGATGTTCTAGAATATCATATAGTCGGGCTTGTCTTAATTTTTTCATATTTTCAATTCGCATATACATTTTTCCTTTTGGTTTGGCATTCCACTACTGGTGTAGGTAGCTTTACAAAAAAAAAAAAAAATCCCATCAGGTATTCGCATCCGATTAAAGTGTATTTTTTCCTTGTTTCTGGGTTTTGTGAAAAACGCATACAAATTATCTGCATTACAGATGTGCTGACTACGTGTGTGACTGTGACTACGACGAGTATTTGCATGCAATCATACGTATAAATGTAAAAATATTGCAACAAGGAAAAGCATACCCAGTAAGCATTTAGCAACATACAATCCTGTCACGTGGAAAAAAAATATCAATTAGAAACTGATTACAAAGGGTTGCATACCAGAAAACAGACTTTAGCTAAAAAAAAACCAGTCGTAGGTAGATTAGTTGATTCAAAAAAGGCTACTTTAATGTGCAAAAAGGGAATTATGAAAGGGTTGAGAGTCGATTAAGAGTCGTGTTAAAAGCAAATATTGCTTGCAAAACTATTGGGATTAGACCAAACCAGATCTCAGATTCGTATGCATCTAAAAGCTTTGAAATGAAGTGAACTGTATCGAACACAAATGACTCTTTTGAAGAAAGTTTTGATCAACAAACAGCCAAAATATTTGATTATGATCAACGTTAAAGTGGAAAGACAATTTGTAGCTTATTACAGCAGCACTAACGATAACCGAAATTAGGATAGAAAAATTTTCGACCAGAAAATATTCTGACAACGCCCACCGAGGACTGGGTCAGCAATAGAAGATGGAGACAGGTTTCTTCTGTAGTCTGTTTGATTTGAGGAGACCTAGTCAGCTGGTAAACCTACCAAAACGAATGATTTTGGTTGTGTTGGCTATGCTTTCGGCCATTGTCTAGTAAGCAGGCATGCGGTCCGTCTTAAGCATAGTGAATCAACGTTGTGCAGCTATTGTTGTGAGCAGGAGGTAGTAAGAGTGAAATACTTGCTTCTGGAGTATCTGGCGCTATCGAGGCCGAGGTTAAGATCCTGGCAAGGCACCTTATGGACCCGAATTGCAGCTGAGAGTACAGATGGACTGTATCGGTCGCTTTGTTATCGAAGCCAACTTGGACTCGGTGGTCATATAGTTTTGATTTTCTTTTTCCACGGTCATTATAGTGTACGGCATCAAAATGAACTTTTTGGACTAAGTGAGATGGCCTTAGTACCAGCTGCCGATTTTAACGTAACCAAACCTATTTGTTTCATTCAATTTCGAACACCTTTGCTTCGACATGCATGACCTCAAAATAAAGTAAATTATTTAAGTATCTTTGTAAACAAATCCATAAATTATATGAATGTTAGAAACAAAGTCGCAGCTTTCAATGTCTAAATACTTCGAGTAAAATGCATTTAATTTAGCTTTATATTCAGAATTAATACTATTTATTTTAGTAAGAAATTAAATTCGTTTATTGGTACAGTAAGCCCAAATCTAGTAAAAATTTTTAAATTCGCACAAGTGTAGGTGACAAATATATTACCTTGCGCAGTATTTGAGCGACATTGTCACTATGATATTTTGATCAAAGAATCATTGTCACAATACCAGTATCACTTCGAAATTTGTATGAAATTATCGTAAATGAAAAAGTTCATTGATGAATAATCATGAAAATGACACAGAAAAAGGTAATTACCATACTAAAGAAGCTGAATTTTAGCGACATTATCTGTTATGTGTCGACTACATGCTGAAATTTAGCGACAATGTGTGTTATGGACAGACTATATGCTGCACGATGTAGGATTTTGCCTGCTACAGCTTCCCGTTAATGAATAAAGAACTAATGATAGTCGATGATATTGTCTATTAGGACTCACTAATGAATGGACGCCTGAAAGACAAAATCAACTTCTGTCATCCATGGCAATTTGGATAATTACTTTAAAAATTCATATATGATATCAATTAAAATTCATAGTTAGTCATCGATGATGTTAATCATTGTCACTATGACGTTCGCCACAGGGTATTTTAACATTAACTTGAACTCAAGTTTGCTGGATTTTGGTTGACAATTGTTTATTGTCTTAGAAGAAGATAAATATTAAATAGACATTTATTTAAATTGAATAGATACTTCGCATATGCATTTCAATATGAGCATTTAGTAGTTTTTGTTTAACAATGTTGGCTGGGTTAATCATTTAAAACGTTTTCCGTTATGGTAGTTGTTGTATATTTACGTTGTTTACTTAAGCGTATAACACATACACATCGTTTAAAAAAAACGTACGCACTTATGCATGCACAACACATACACAGACATGTGATAAACAACGATTTACGTTGTCTTTCTCTCTCTCTCTCGCTCTATTTTTTTTCTCCCTGTGTTTCCCTTACGATTTTCATTACACTTCTATAAACACGAAAAAAGAGAAAAAAACAAATAACACACACATACACACATATACAAATATTTACAAATAGACAAACGTAAATGTAAGCATGCATAAATCCTATGCATATACCCACATACACATGTATCTCTTAGTGCATATCAAAACACGTATGTAATTTCTTTATATACATGTGTATGTGTGTTTTTTCTATATGTGTGCATACAATTTCAATGACCTTGGCGTTCATTCAGGAAAAATATACAAAAAAGAAAAGAAAAAAACATTTAAAAATGAAGCAATGAAAGCAGCAGCGTTAGACAAGATATATTAAAAGTAAATCTGGCTTGTAAATAAATAAAAACAACAATAATAATATGAAATATTAGAAAGCAGCAGCAGCAGCTGCAGCAGCAACAGTATATTTGTAATTTAACAACAGAATAAGCAACAAAAACAAAAGAATAATATTATTTTTCTCTCACTTTAATTTTAAAATAAAATAAGAGAAAAAAAAGCAAAAACATTAAAAAAAAACCTTAAGAAATAGAAAAACACAAAATTGCGTCTTCACATATTAATGTGAATAGAGAGAGGTCTTCTTGTTGTTTTTCTACACATGACTGCTAGAAAGAAGCACAGACATACACACACTTCAAAAAAAAAAATCATTTAAAGAGAAATTATACAAAACATATGAAAAAAAAAATAATAATAATAATGAGAAATTATAAAGAAAAAAGCATTTCCGTGTTAAACTTAAGTGCTTATGAACTTAAAAAACAAAAAATAAAATGAAAATAAAAAGAAATAAATAACGGCAACAATAACAATACACGTTATAACAGCTGAAAAAACTTGAAATAGTAATATACTATAGTCTTATAAATATTAAATATGCTAAACAAAAAAAAAAAAACAGCTAGAGCGAGAGTCAGAGAGAGAGAGAGAGGGAGAAAGTGTGAATGAGTGTATGTTAGGCGGGAGTACTTGGATAGGTGAATAGGGAAATTTGAATTTTTAATAGTTTCACATGACGTATGAGTGATATTTTTTATCTATTATTGTTATATTGAAATAAACAGATTACTCATACGCCATGATTTACTTGCCATTTCTCGATTTTGCATAATTTATGGTATTTCTTGCATTTCTCCTCATTCATATGATAACAAAACAAAACAAAAAAATTATGTGGTAGAAGACCTATCATTGAATAACAAGGAAATAAAAACAAAAGACAAAAATAAAAAAAATATATTGTGGCAATGAATTTAAATAATTTATTGAAAAAAATAATAATAAAGAATAAAAACAATTGTAAATAAGTGTACAGCTTTACTTTTTGTAGCCTGCTGGCAAATTAACAAGTTCAGTCGGAAGACGCATTGTTATGTCTCTAAAACAGTTTCATGCATTTGTACATGCGTTGATCAATCAATCAATGGACGTGTCATCGTTCAGATGGATTTTGCGAAATTTAAATAGTTTATAGTTACTTCTAGACATTTAGAGAGAGATACAGTTTGTAGACAGCCGTTTAACTGTCTATAAACTTTAAACAAACCTATGTACATACATATAAACAAAAATAATTTAATTTTTATATATAAAGTTCAGTGGAGGACATTGGGTTAGCACAGGGGTGAGCAACCTTTTTAATCAACGGGCTAATTTAAATTTTTAAATTTTTTGGAGGGTCTTGCATGCAGTAACACTTTTTAATAATTTACAAAATTTTATTTATAATAAACATTAATATAAAAAATAAAAAATTAAAAGGAAATAAAGATTTCACACACAGATTTTAATGCAAAAAAAGCCAAGTATTTTTAGTGAGAAATTTGGCAATCTTTTTTCGATACAAACTGATCGATAACAGTTGGAATTGATGAGATGGCTACACGTACGCAGCTTTCTTATCGTGCATCACTTAGTCTTGATCGGTGGTCGTTTTTGATAAATTTCATGGTTGAAAATAATTGTTCGCAAACATACGAGTACGTACTTCCAAGCAGAAAAAAAAGCGTAAATTTCTCAGGGCTCACATATGATTTATAAAAGTTTTCGATGTTTACTGAAAGAAATACATTTTTTAAATCGGTATTATTCTGCATGTCAATCACTTCCATTTGAAACGCTTTGGGAACTGTATCCACAACGATATTAAATGGTGAGGAAAACATTTTTAGTTGAATCGCTGCCTTCTCAGTTTTGAACATTTGGAATCGTAACTGCAATTCGTTGATTAAAATGTGTATATATGGTGCGTATTTTTAAGAAGTGGTAACGTTTTTTTTTTTCTAAATGTGGAAAGTGAGACATATTATTCTGTAAAAGATGCTGTTTCCACAATTTTAATTTGCACTCAAATCCCTGAATTTTATCATACAAGTTATGAATAAACAGTCCTTTGCCTTGAAGTTCAATATTAAGATCATTGAGATGCTGGGTCATGTCGATAAGAAACCCAAAGTCGCACATCCATTCTTTATTACCAAAATGAGGGAAGTCATATCCCTTCACATCAAAGAACAATTGTATTTCGCTTTTTAAGTTGTATACTGTTTTAAGCATTGCACCTCTACTAAGCCAACGTACTTCGGCATTAAAAACCACATCGCCATATTCAGTTTCTAAATCACTTAGGAATTCTTTAAACTGGCGGTGATTTAACACTCGCGATTTAATAAAATTAATTAATTTAAATATTGGTAATGTGACATTTGGCATATACTCAATCTTTTCGCACACAAATTTTCCTGGTGAATTACGAAGTGGTCAATGAATATTTCCCTTCCTGTGGCCTTCTTAATGTCTTGAAACAGCCTTCCGGATACTCCAACCTCTATACTTGACATTGCTCGTGCTCCATCTGTCGATACACCCATAATCTTTTCTAATAAAATTGAACAATTTTCCAACACAGACTTTAGTTCATCGTACAAGTCTTTGCCGGTTGTAGTTCCTTGCATAGGAATCAGTGAACACAATTCTCAGGCCGCGTGTTGCTTATCCCTGGGTTAGCACATTGCATGCTGCATGCTGCATTGGAAAGCGTATATTTTTTTCTACGCATTCAAATTGAGTACAGTATTTACATACCAGTGTTTTCTATGGTGTGCCCAGTATGTACCGTAACTCCTTTTCATTTGTTTTAAATTGGTAAAGTTTGTGAGGATTTTATTTTAAAAGTTTTAATAAAAACCATAAAACGATAAATAAAAATGGGTCAAGGTAAATGGTACAAAACGATAAAGTCCTTGGGACATACAACAGTTACAACGTAATCTAGGCCTAGAAAGAAAAACTCGTAAAGTGAACTCCTTTTCTATGGAGCCTTAGCTCCTTAACTGAATTTGTTTTGTCATCTCCTCGAGAACAATTAGAAGAAGGAGGAATGAAAACATAGATTTCTTGGGGTGCATTATAAATCATAAGGCATACGTATCGAAGAAGAATTTTATGTTCCTCTGGATTGGTGAATTTCGATTTTGATCTGATGGAAAATGTAATGTATGGTGTTCTTTAAACATGCAACACAACCGCAGGTAAACATCCATGACAGTAAAACATGGTGCCGGAAATGTGATGTCCTGGTAACGGTGTTGGTCCTATAATCAAAATAGATACACAAAAGGATCACTACGCTTGCAAGTAGATAATTTTATACACAATGACCCTATTTGCAAAGGAAAACATGCCATTTAGATGGTATTTTATGCATTTCACATGCAGTGAAGTGTTGCTTAGAGCAAAATAAAGTCGACATGTTTAATGATTAGATCTCTCTTCTACAGTGAACCTATGGAGTGAATTAGGGCAACATATTACTGTTGTTAAGACAAAAAAATTTAAATGGCTTACGCACAGAAATCCAAGAGGAATGGTAAGCAATACCAATGAAACGTTACATGAGATTTACAGACAGTATTTCGAGATGATGTGCAGCTGTTATAAGAAAAAATATTTATCCCACCAATTATTTAGCTTAAACTAATTGAAATAAGTAGTTTTGTTATTTTTGTTTTGTTTTTTTAATTTGTGCTAAATTTTTTTTCAGTTTTTTTTTTGGTGTTTTGCTCTATTTTAACACAAAATAAACGTTTTGAAACAAACAAAACAACACGGAAATATTCGAAATATGGTAATAAATATGTAAAAAAATTTTTGGTTTCAAAAACGACGCATATGTAATGTGCTAAAATCATATCCATCACTGTATTTGAACTTGAAAAAATTCAAATTAGCTATAGTCGATAGTTAAAATCATGGTATAAGAAATAGAAGATAGTTCCACTCAAAATTGTTTGACAATAAACGAGATTCTTGAAGTTTGTTTTATATGTAAACCAGTGTGACCAGATTTTCAAATGACATAAAGCTAAATCGCATTCAAAAAAAAGCTAAAAAAAGCTAAGAAATTTTGTTTTCGGCTAAAAAGATAAGCTAGGATTGGATATTAGATGAGGTTATTATATAGCACTATATAAATTGTTTTCTTTAAATCTAAAGTAAAAACAATTGTTTAGGTGATAAACTAGATATCACTTTTAAACCTATTTGATCAGCATAAAAGTTAAACTATTAATTGAACAAATTTCAATAAGAAATCAAATGAAATACCTAAATATAGATCATTTTCAGTTTCATACATATTTCAAATCCATAAACATATATTATTATAAATTTGTTTGTTTGTTTGATTGACAATCACTCGTATCTAACTGGACCAATTTTGCTGAAATTTTCAAGACAGAAGAAGATCCAGCCAACGAAATAGGCTATGCTGTTTTTCAAAATTGAACATGGAGAAAACTGCCCAAATAAGTCACATGAATTGTCATTTACTATTAAAAATGTATTAAATTGGCAAACCTAAAACTATGCAAACTATGCGAATAAGACTAAAAAATATGCTCTATTCCGTTTGTTTATGAGCAAATCACGTGTAAAGGACTGAATAGAATATTATCTAGAATTTGGCAGCATAAGTAGCGACGTTAATTTTGAATGTATAATGTACGTATGTATGTTTTTCAACACAGGCTGTTTCAAATAAATACCAAAACATATTGTTACGAAAATACAAATACAACACATTAGTGCTTTAAAACTGTAATGTGCGATTTTGGTATATTTTGTGTCACTGTGTCAATTTGGCAGCACTGTCAAATCGTTCATCTTTACGTTACATTTGAAATAACGAATATGACAATAGAAGATGGTCGATATTTCCGAAACCTTCCAAACTGTAGGCAATTAGGTATATAAAAGGGGCTGCTTTACCTATAAGTTAATTAGTTAACGTTTGGCTGTTGTAAGATAAAGACGTGCTAAAGCGGAAATAAAAGTGTTGTATTAAGACAAGTAGTATAAAAGTTATAATGAAATAAATAAAAACTGAAAACAAATAAATAAAGCGGTGTTTATTTTATTTTAACGCAATTTAAATGATCTCAAACGTTTTAAGAAGGTTAAAACGTAACAATATGTATTGAAATGGGAAATTGAAGGTTTTCTTAAAGGTCTATTTTAAATTGTTGTTTTTTTCATTTTTTTTTCTTTGATTGCATAATTAACATTTTATTTTGCCTTATATTACGGTTTAATGACAGAATTCGAAAAAAAACCAAAGTTATGTGAAAAATTTGATTTTATGAGCAGGTTATGGCAGCATAAATTTCAACATAAATGTCAGTTCGACTTTATTGTCAAATGGTAATATGTCAGAAGCAATGAGAGAGTGGCACTACCTTCCATTTTCTTATATCATGGTTAAAATAATAAAATAAATTATAAAAAAAAACAAATCAAAACAGCAGTTAAAAGTAATAATAAAACTGAGAACTATATTATAAGTATAAAACCAATGATTCTAACGCATAAACGGACATTTCAAAATATAATATATAGTGAGGCCTTATTTATACATTAGAGATTTATTTTTATGAATAATAGGAAAACCAGAATTTGATACAATAAGAACTGTAGTAGTGAATTGTACTTACACTTAAACGAAATCTACTACTTACGAGAGTTTAATCAAAATCTATTATATTTCGACTAGATTTTCCATACAAAACAAAATATACTTCGTTACGAGATTTTTTCGAAATATAGTGGACTTAGTGATGCAACTTTGTTTTTTGTACTAAAAATACCAAAAAAATATAATGCTGTTCTAGAAAAAATTACATTTAATATAATAAAAATATATAAAAAAAAATAAATAAATTTTTTTTGAAAAAAATTTTATTTTTCGGCAAAATAATTTATCGCACACTACACTTGTTCTGTGCAAAACATATTTATGTGTTTCCATTATGCTTTAAGCGTTTTATTTTCAAAATTAATTTGATATTTATGTTGTTAACGATTTAAAAAATGTTTTAAAGGAAATAATAAACAATTAAAATAAGTAAAAACAATAAAACAACTTTTCATCTTTTTTAACAGCTACATACGAGAGCGGATTGACATTGAAGCTACCTAGCGCTAGATGGCAGCACAAACACAAAAACTTTTTCTTTCTTAGAAATTACGATCTGTCAAACGTCAGCTGTTAAAATTTTAGCCAAATTCATCGATTAGTTTATATGTTGTAGTCGTCTGAAGTAAGCATCTTTTGTGTTTCTTGGAAAATGGAAGAAAGTGAATTTCGTGTAGTGATTAAACACTATTATTTGAAAGGCAAAACGGCGAAAGAGACAAAAGAAAAGCTTGATAAACATTACGGCGAATCTGCTCTGTCAGATTATATGGTAAAATATTGGATTGCTGAATTTAAACGGGGCCGAACAAGCACTGCAACAATTCCATCAACAGGAAGGCCAAAAGAGGTGGTTGCTGAAGAAAATATCAAGAAAATCCACGATATCGTTATGAATGATCGCCGGGTCAAAATCCGTGAGATTGCTGAAATGGTAAACATATCATATGAACGTGTGTCCTACACATTGCATGAACATTTGCATATGAAAAAGCTATCGGTGCCGCGTTTGCTCAGTGTTGAACAAAAACGAGTTCGACAGATCACTTTACAGCGGTTTTTGGACATGATAAGTCATAATTTTGCTGATTTTTGGCGTAGATTAATAACTGTTGATGAAACGTGGGTCTAACACCACACATCTGAAACCAAAAATCAATCGAAGTAATGGGTGGAAGCTGGTGGAAGTGCTCCGAAGAAGCAGAAGACAGCGCAATCGGCTGGCAAGGTTATGTCCACTGTATTTTGGGATACACACGGGATATTGCTCATCGATTATCTTGAAAAGGTATCCACAATCACAGAAGAGTATTATCGTGAATTATTGGATCAATCACACCATTAGATACGATGCTAAAACTACTAGAAATCCACTTCGAATTGGTTGATCATCCACCTTATAGTCCATATTTAGCCCCTAGTGACTTTTTCCTGTTTCCAAAATTGAACAAATGGCTCGCAGGAAAAAGATTCATCTCAAACGAAGAAAGAATTACCGAAACTAATGCGTATTTTAAGGAGTTCCAAAAATCGTATTATTCAGATGGTATAAAAAAGTTGGAAAATCGTCTTACTAAGTGTATTGAGCTAAAAGGAGACTATGTTGAGATATCAATGGTTTTTGACAAAAAAAAAAGTTTTTTTCCTACTTATGTAGCTTCAATATCAATCCGCCCTCGTACATACATAAAACATATTTTCAAAACTCTTCATTAGGGAGAGTTGGTGAAAATAAAATAACAGGTCAGCGCTATTATTGGGTTTCTGAATATATATATGTTTTTATTGAAAACCCACGATACGATAGCAAAACGATAACTATACTACGTAGGCAAAGCAGTCTCCTTATATACTTAATTGCCTACAGTTTGGAAAGTTCCGGAAATGTCTCAAATGATCTCATATCTTCTATCCGTTAATTATAAACACGTAAGACTGTGTTACCCAGGGATGGCTTAATTGGCAGTGCTGCCAGATACACAAATAAGTATGGCATTGACAGGGTGACACAAAATATACCAAAATCCGACAGTTTAGACGTTTTTATTCTCGTAACAATATTTACAAATTTTGAAAAAAAATATCCCTTATACGACATCCATTTACATACAATTACAGCACAACATTTTTATTTTCAAAACTAGGTACTTTCACTTTATTGCGAATAAATAACTCCAAAAATACGGTTTATATTAAAAAATGATATTTGAATGACTTAAAGCTGGTATAAGTTGGAATTATTCAACATATGGTTTAAAGAAATCGAATAAGTCAATTCAAAGTTATCATGAGATGTATGAAGCAGCCTCTTAAAAAATCTCATATTTTAGAAAAAAAAAAAAAATTAAGAAAAACGTATCCACAGAATCTAAAATGCTGTCGATTTTTGAAGTTAGGCGACTATAGCACCTCAAAAAAAAGTGGTTATCCAAGGTCAGAAAATTTTGTTTAATTTTTTTGCATAGTGTTTACACATTTACTTTGGTTATTTGAAATTGGATATCGTTAATAACATCAAATTCTATCAAGATAACAATTCATTGCACACGTCAGGTGTCAAAAAGTTTTAGTTAATCCGTAATTGTTCTAAACTTATAGAAACACATGCGTGAAGTCCAGAACGTTATGTAATTGGACGTCGTTGGGAGGAATTAGCTAGGGGAGGTCATCAAGGAAAGCTCAATAGCCTTTTGAAGTTTAATGTGACATTGTTAGCAACAATGAACTACATAGAACCGGAAGTATTTCAAAACAATGCTAAGACACTTAATGACTCTGCTAGATTACAAATGGTGCGCAAATTCGTGATGAAAATTGGTCGATTATTGCATTTAAATAATTCAATAAAGATTCAGAAGACCACCTCTATCCTCTATAATTAAACTTATAACACGTGAGGAGGTTTAGGAATTGCATCATAATTGTGAGTGTAATGCAACGGACTTAAAGTCATTTCTGTCTTTTAATTGTTGTTAGGAATAGAAAACTAAAGCACGTTACACAGATTAGACCACTCTTTGGTCCAATAAACATTTTAAGTTCAATAACTTTCTCGACAAGTATTCGTGGTAATCCTTTCGAACTTAAAGAGAGTGCTCTCATTTTATAGTGAAAATACATTTTTAGGGTTGAAACGAAAACCGGTTTAAAACCAGTTTCTATATACAGCATATGGTTAGAAGTAGTAGCAGGAAGTTATATAATTTTTTTAATAAAAAATCGGAAAATTTTATCGCCATCATCGTATCTTTCATTGCCAAGCCCGATCAACATAAAACATAATGGATTCTGAATTGACTTACAACATTGTTAGCTTATTCTATGGTTCAGGTAGTTGATATATTTTGACCAGGTAGATGATATGCCTATTTTCAACTCAGATAACTTTTCCTGTAAATGCTTTTTAAATGATAGATTATAAGTTTTATCTACTCCAAGGTAGGTATAGCTGTTAACAATTCCTATTATGCCATTTCCATAATGCCACCTTACGACTGAGACTGTATTTAAAAACTATTGACTTTTAGGATAAATTGAAATGAGTGCAACGGGGGACACCGATTAAAGAGGAAATTTAAAATTGTGCATGAAATTAAAAATAATACATTTTTTTAATTTCATAAATATAATAAATTTTTTGAATTTCATAAAAAAATAAAAATTAAATAAATTTAAAATTTCATTAAAAATAATATATTTTTTTAATTTCATTTCACTTCTACTTAAGCCATTCACTTGAATACTTGTACGTGGCAAGTACAAGCTGTATTCGATTTATAATGTAGCCGATTAGGTGGACTGTCGGCACATGAAGCCAAAGATTTTGTGTTAAAATTTTATTGACAAAATTCTCTCTTTATCGAGTGCGAATTCTTGGAATAATTATTACTAAAGAATTTGATTTTAATATTCTCAAAAAGTGAATAAAATTATAAACACATGTGGTTTTTTTGATGGAAATTCAAAAAAGTTGTAAAGGGTCCGCCAAATAAATTTTTTTTGAAAATGGTATAAAAGAAAACTACTGAATATTTTCTCAAATTTCTTTTTTATTTGAAAGTACAATTCTTCCGGTTAATAATGGAAAATAATATCATTCAAATGGCTGCCTCGGCTGGTCATGCAGTAGCCTACACGATCGGTGCAATTTTTAAGCACATTATCGATTGTGTTCAGCTGTATTTCACCAATGGCTTCACGAATATTGTCCTTTAAAGCGTCAATTGTCTCTGGCTTTTTGGCGTAACACTTATCTTTGACGGTACCCCACAAATAATAGTCCAACGGTATCAAATCGCAGCTCCGAAGTGGCCAAACGACATCAGTTCTGCGGCTAATAATGCGATCTTCAAAAACAGGGCGCAAAACATCGAGTGTAGCTTTGGCTGTGTGGCACGTAGCGTCGTCCTGTTGAAACCAAATGTTGCTAATATCCTCCTCTTCAATTTTTGTGAACATAAATTTGTTCAACATGGCCCGATAACGATCGCCATTAACTGTAACGGCCGCTCCTTGCTCATTTTCGAAGAAAAATGGTTTAATTATGCCTCTGGACCAAAATCCACACCAAACAGTGACTCGTATTGGGTGTATCGGCTTTTCAATGTATGCGTGCGGGTTTTCTGTGCCCCAAATGCGACTATTTTGCTTGTCTACATACCCGCCAAGATCAAAATGAGCTTCATCTGAAAAGATGATTTTTTTTTTTTTTGGCAAAATCAAATCAGACATGAGCTAAGTGTTACCATTCACGAAATAAACACTAGTTTAAAAAAAACGTTAGATGGCGGACCCTTTATTTGATTATATATATTTTATATTAATTTTTATTTTATTTAAAATATTAATTTTACGTAACATATTTTACTTAAAAACTTATTGATTTTATTTTTCTCTTCTGCTGTCTGTTCTGAACTAACTTCTAGAAATATCTTTTTATATATATTGCTTAGTTTTAATTGTCATCGTATTATATTCTATTGGTTGCTTAGTTTTTCAAGTCTTCGGGTCTCAGAGTCGCAATATATTGTAGGTTTATAAATTAGTTATTAGTGTTGTTAAAGTTAGTATGTTCGTCCGCTTCTAGTAGTATGTCCGTTGGGTTCACTTCCCACATACATATGCATATTCATACACATACACACCTGAACCTTTCAAATAAACTCAATTGAATATAAGCTGATAGGCATACAATATTTTATTGTATATTTATACCCTACACCACTAAACTTTTAAGGTAAATATGTACATACACATGTAGTACCCAAGGTTATTGGTCAAGAAACTAGATTTTATTATAAAGATCGATTACTCAATATCAATTTTTTAAGCCCATCTAGACCTTCTTATTCAAAAGCGGATCACAATTTAACGAAAATAATAGTGAAAATAGTTCATTATTTCGGGTACTTCTTCCTATGCAACTTGAAACTTATCAAAACTCATATTTTTGCTCGTTTGAGACGTAGTAGGACCGGACTATATCAAGATAGGGCACGAAATCGGCTGATAAATATTTGTAGGTTCCTGAAGGTGGAGTAGGTCAGGTTACAAGTGAAAACACCGAATCTTCGTAGACCTGAATATTCCCCATAAAAATGTTTTCGTTATGACTATTAATAAAGCACAAGATCGAACGCTTCAAAAGGCAGGATTGATTTTATTAGACACTGTATTTTCTCATGCATAGTTGTTAAACATACGTGGCATTATCGCAATTACTACGTAAATGTACTCGTACTGTTTAAAAATGTATTTATTTCGATTTTGGCACTATTTGTTATAATAAAATATATGGAAGTCATTAGTATTTGCATTCAATATTTTCACTTTATTGTGTTACAAAAATGACAAATAGGAGTGCGAAACAATCTCACGGGTCATCGATTCTAAATAAGTTTTCATCAAAAATATTTCGAATCTGCCTGCCGCTATCAAATTTATTAAAAATCAAATATAATCAGTAACTGGGTGAGTAAGACATATTTTTCTTTATATTTACTACTATTCTTATCCAAATCAACAACAAAAAGAAAATGTGAACTAGACAAGACTTTCGCTAATATTCGTATTATTAGGTAAGAAACGGTCTAACACTAAGGCTTGCTTTTGTACTAATTTCTATTAAAAAAAATATTTTTAATCTAAGAACTTAATGAGTTTACAACCTTAATAACAACAGTTAACAAAGTTGATAAAGTTTATTTAGTGTAGTAAGCTTTTAGAGTCCATATTTTGCCCTTAGCTTCTGACAAGATATTTGACATTTTAATAAAATATTGTAACAAATGCGTTTATTACATTGCTGAAAAGAATCAACAAAAGCCGCAAAAACAACTAGTCGTGCTGTTTACAAATAACCAGGATCGACAACAACAAACATTAGCAAAGATAAAGTAAACAAAAATAAAACGGCAGCAACAAAAACTAACAGAAAAGAAAACAAGTAACAGGTAATAACAAACAACAACAAATAATAAGAGCTGCAAGAAGTAGATGTTCATATTCGCATGGCTACATAAGAACTAAAAAGAGAGTAAAAGAAAGAAATGAAATTTACCTGAAATATCGAGTGGTTCAAGAGCTCTCGAAGTGTTGTTTACTCCGCTATATAAAAAGCATACTGATGCGAACAACAGTCAGTTTATTTGGTATAAACTCAGCGAACGTGTTATTGGTTTGAAGTAAGTGTAAAGAAAGTTTGAAGCGGTAGTGATCGAGTCTTAGTTGTAACTACCATCGGGTTAGAAGATCTTTTGGTAGTAAGATCTGTCGAGTAATTGTTGTTGTTTAAAAAGTTGTAAACAAAAAGAGTAATTAAGAATATAAATTGTTATTGCTTTTAAAAAGGTTACAAGCAATGGTGCGCAAAACTGTATAAACAAAGATTTTAATTAAAAACTAAATACGAGATTTATTTTATTTTAACTACAATCTACGAACTCATAAATACACGTTTTTAAAAAAAGTAAAAACGTAACAATATATGGCAGCTTAGGGTATAATATGGTTAATTTAAACAGACTGCAACTTGAATACTTGCTTTGTTATTTTTTTTTCACATTTATTTCAAAATACACGTGTATGTGTTAAATAATACTACAACAATAACAAAAGCAGAAATAAATTTAATAGAAAAATAAAGCTTGTCGTCGGTAAACAATGAGAATAAAATTTTGTGAACAATAAAATAAAATTTATTTAATCAAATTTAATCAATTCGATTTCAATAAAATTGTCGTATAAATCGCAAACATTACTTCAACCGGAAGTGTTAAACGTATTTTATGAGTCTTTACAACATCTTCGTTTGATTTGAAAATAAAAATAAAAAATATCCTTTTGAAGGACTACATAAGTATTTTCATAGGCCTCGAACTGACATCTAAACGCTTAAAGGAAATTAAACTGACTTTTCATTTTGAGCAATTAGAGGTGAAATGTACAGAAAAAGAATCAATTACTTAAAGTAGAGATTAAATTTTATTTAGTTAATTGAGAATTGCCAGTTTTCAACGTAGAATTTTACGAATCTTCGAATCTTGGCCACCAGACACACTAGGATCTGTTGCTAAATGTTTAGGTTCCGTAAAAAGGAATAGAACTCAGGTAATAAGAATCAATAAGAGTTTCTTTAAAAGTGGCTAGAAAGTAGAAGACGCAGTTGATCACTTACGTATATGAAGTGAGATTTCATATTTCCTATCGAATCAATTATTACTGCGTTTAAGTGTTTATTTTTTTTCTTTCAATTCAAACTTAAAATATTTTCAAACAATTTTTTTTTTTTAATATATATAAAGGGTCCGCCAAATAATTTTTTTTTTTTTAAATGCTATAAAAAAACTACTGAATATTTTCTCAAATTCCTTTTTTTTATTTGAAAGCACAATTCTTCCGGTTAATAATGGAAAATAATATCATTCAAATGGCTGCCTCGGCTGGCCATGCAGTAGCCTACAAGATGGGTGCAATTTTTAAGCACATTATCGATTGTGTGCAGCTGTATTTCACCAATGACTTCACGCAGATTGTCCTTTAAAGCGTCAAATCGCAGCTCCGAGTTGGTCTAACGACATCAGCTCTGTGGCTGATAATGCGATCTTCAAAAACAGGGCGCAAAACATCAAGTGTAGCTTCGGCTGTGTGGCACGTAGCGCCGTCCTGTTGAAACCAAATGTTGCTAATATCCTCCTCTTAAATTATTGTGAACAAAAATTCGTTAAACATGGCCCGATGACGATCACCATTGACTGCAACGGCCACTCCTTGCTCATTTTCGACGAAAAATGGCCCAATTATACCTCTGGACCAAAATCCGCACCAAACAGTAACTCGTCTTGTATCGGGTTTTCAATGTATGCGTGTGGGTTTTCTGTGCCCCAAATGCGACATGCTTGTTTACATACACGCCATGATCAAAATGAGCTTCATCTGAAAATATGATTTTTTTCTTTTTTCATTCTGCAACATTACCATGATTTTCAAAGTAATGTCGCAATATTTCCCGCCGTTGTTCAAGCGTATAAACAACCATATTCGTTCAGCGGAAGGATAAAACTAATTATCTGTCAAATCAGACATGAACTAAGTGTTACACCATTCACGAAATAAGTACTAGTTGAAAAAAAACGTTAGATGGTGGACCCTGTATATGCATTAGAGTAGAATCTCACGAATTAGAACCACTTTGTGCACCGGCCAGTTCGAATTTCTGAATAGTTCGAATTTCTGGACGTTTTTTTTTTACAGAAAATGATAAAATTATTAAAAACTGGTTGTGTAAGCTTTATTTTAATACAAAACAATTTTTATTCATTAATATTTAATTTATTGAACATATTAAATTCATAGAAAAACTTTTAAAAAGTTCTTTAATTATTAGGTATTTTATTGGTTTTTAATATAAAATGAGTAATACTTGTTTTCTTTTTTTGATTTCTTTAAACTGGATACAACCACATATATCGTTACGGACGTTCAAAAGGTTAGACATGTGTTTACTTGCAAAAATTTCACTGGTTTTGCACCATTTTTGGATAACGAATAGCTGGCGTTATGTTGACAACATCGACATCGCTGCTATCAGATCCGTCAGTAAACAAATCTTCATTCCATTTATCGATTTCATTTAGATTTACGGAATTGTTTGGCATAATTTCATTCAAAAGATCAAGATTTAGTTGAAGAATTTTATTGCAATCCCGATTTCGTGGATTCAGATGTGCTAGTGGCAAATCATCATCGCTGTCGTAATCGCCTTAATCCCAATTTAATAATTTAGACCAAGAATTTTTTAACACTGTCGGTTGTAGCTCATGCCATGATTGTTTCAACAATATTATTGCATTTCAGATTGAGTGCTTTTTCAAAAGCTTACTAATATCACCACCATCACCAATCAATTGATATGGCAACTTACTTCTGTAAATGAGTTTTGTCATTTTAATAGGATTTTTCATCCATTGGCTGAACTGCTGCTGTTATCTACAAGCAGAAGAGTTTTTGGGGCCAAATTATTGTCTACAGAAAAACGAATGACCTGTAGAACAAAAAAATTAAAAAAATATGGATCTTAAAATACGCATTGGTTAAACATACTTCTTTGATAAATATCTTGTGAAACCAATCATTAGATAAACGGGAAGTCATCCACGCAGTTTTCGAAAAGTCATAATGAAGTGGGTTATCAAATCCTCTGAAGCTTCTTGGCCTTTTAGCTTTTCCAATAACCAAAGGTTTTAATTTATGTGAGTCATCAGAATTAGCGCCTAGTAAAATCGAAACGCGTTCCTTTTGAATTTTAAATCCTTGGGCACTTTTTTTACAAGAAGCGACAAATGTTCTATCTGACAGCCAGCGGAAAAATAGACCGCTTTCATAAACATTATATATTTGCGCTTCCAAAAACCCCATTTCTGCGACTTTTGTACGAAATCTGTGTAGGAATTGAGTGACCCCACTAACATCTCTCGAAAGCATTTCTCCACCAATTTTTAAAAACCGTATTCCATGACGGGTTTTAAATTAGGAAAACCATCCATCACTTGCAGTAAATGCATTTTCATCCTTATCGGGGTACACTTCACTCAATTATTAACTTAGCTTTTGCTTTTAATATAGGTCCTGTTACAGTGTTCTTCTTTTCACGTTGATTTAAAAACCACTTATATGAAGGAATGGAAACCTCATATTCCGCCTTATGCAAAGATTTTTTTTGCTTGCTGATG
The DNA here is from genome assembly GCA_023159175.1 of Wohlfahrtia magnifica. Taxonomy (NCBI): domain Eukaryota; kingdom Metazoa; phylum Arthropoda; class Insecta; order Diptera; family Sarcophagidae; genus Wohlfahrtia; species Wohlfahrtia magnifica. The sequence continues at coordinate 260,769 of JAKWBJ010000058.1, read as the reverse complement.
GGTGCTGGTAACTGCGTTCATTATTTCTTGGTTTTATGACTTTATGCAGCTGATAGAAGATTTTGTCACATTAAAATCTTGAGCTAAACGATTTCCACTCACGCCTTCATTAAGTCTTTTTAATCTTTAAACCTTGGTATTGAAAGTTAAGGCTTTTTTTACATTTATTTGTCATTTTTTAAATTTAACACGTATGAACACTTCACTTTAATTTTCATTTGTCAACTGAAAAAAATTTGTACGGACATATCAACTTTCACACGCATATGATAAAATTGTACACACCACGAATAACTTGGTGATTCCCCGTTTATTTTTATTTTAATGAGCGAAAAAAATAATTTTAGGTAAAATACAAAATAATAATATAATAAAAAACTTCCAGAAGTTAAAACCACTGTTCTAATTTTAGAGCGTCCAATATATTGAAGTGGCCGGTTCTAATTTCTGAACAGTTCGAATTTTGCAATGGTTCGAATTTGTGAGATTCTACTGTATCAATAATCCCTATTCTGCGCTTGAATTCGAATCGAAATTTTCGCCGGTTTGTAAATGTGGTATTCTGCCTTTCGATTTCATTCCGTTTCTTTTCAATTGCATTTTTTTGCATTACAATCGTAGCTACGTTTGTTAAAGTTGTGACGGAGATATTTTTGATTTTTGTTTGTTTAGTCAAAAAAATGTTTTTTTTCCCATTACTCCTCTTGCCATATGCTACGGCTTCCAAAAAGCATCTTCATCTCACACGGTTTATTGGTGTTGAGTTTGCTTCCTTCCATGTTAGATTGTTCTGTCTTAGTTCCTGAATAATTGTGCGTCTCGAGTGATATTCTGCCTAATGGTTCGATAGACATTCTACGTTACCTATATATACAGATGACAACATACCACCACGTCTGTGTGTCAGAAAATAACATTGGGTCTTGCGCGCATTAAAGTCGCGCAACCCCACTCAGATATTTTTGGCAGGTCGTTTGTAAGTGTATCGTTCATATTCCGCCTTTTCGCCACAATCTCCAAAAGGTTCGGCCTACGATCAAAAGAATATGAATGACTAATGTTGCTGTCATCTGCAAAAGAGTAGATAAGATTAGAAGTAAGAAAACGAAAGTCGTTAAGAAATATTATAAATAGAGCTGGAGAAGAAACAGAGCCTTGCGGATGAAACTTGTCGGATGAAATTTCATCTATAACCACTCTTATAGTGCAATTTCTGAGAAAGCTCGATATGGATCTAGCGAAGTGAGTACCGGCAATAATTTTGGTTATGAGAGACTCATGCCAGATTCTGTCAAACGTCTTGGAAATATCCAGGGCCACAACCTTACTCTCACCAAATCCATGAATGGACCTCATCTACCCTTCAGAAGGTAACGCCAGCAGATCATCAGTAGAGCGACCTTTACAGAAACCATATTGGAGATCGTTCAACAAATTATTGGACTCGAAATATTCCACAAGGTGATGATTAATCATACTCTCCATAACTTCGGAAAGTGCAGAACAAACTGCTATTGAGCGGTAGTTTTCAGGGTTACTAGCCTCACCCTTTTTAGGGATTGGCGTCACATTGGCAACCTTCCAGAGAAGTAAGAACTTTAGCACGTAGGCGCTGCGCGTATAAAGCCTTTTTGCGCCTAAGTACTGCGGCACACGAAGATCTCGCCTGTTTGCGTAGCGAATCAGTATAATCGCATTTGTCATTACGCCAATTTCTGAATGCTTCCTCTCTGGATCTGACTGCAAGTTTGCACGTCTGATTAAACCAACATTTATTCTGGATGGGATGAGCTTTCCCGTAATTGAAAACCAAGCGCTTCGTAGCTGTATGTGAAGCGTTGTGAAAAGTGGAGAACGGGAAAAAGGCAGAAATGGTACAATGGTCCGAATTCCGAGAGGTGCAAGGACCTCAACTACATACTTTTCAGGGTATGTGGTAAGGAAAAAGTCGAGGGTGTTATTTTGGCGCCCATCTACACACGATATGTGAGTAGGTTCATTTACTAATTGCGCAGGGTTATTGTGCGCGGCAAATAGCTCCACGTATTGGCCTTCTTGAGTTGTACAGCAACAACAATCACTGCTCAAGTAATTCGCAAGAATACTCGATATGGAGAAAGAAAGAATCAAAGCCAGATATAGAAACCTCTCTTCCCGCGTTTGGTCTTCTATACAGGAACCCGAAATACAAAAGATGTGCCCTGATTCTGAACTTAATCCAAAGAACATAACTTACATTCTGCATCATACATGCCAAGGGTTGCTAGCACTGGTACATAACTTCATCGCGAATGTACACTGCAAAGCCCCTATGAAAGTTAAAAAGGAATAGAAGATGATACCCAGGGATATGTAAATTCTTTGCGAAATTAGAAAAAATTAATTTATTTTATTGTTGATATTTCGCTACGCCTTTTAGTTACATAGACAGGAAGACATTAAATTTTATTTGCATTTTTTTAATATTTTGCAAAAAAAACGAAACGATATTTTTTAAGTCTATAAATAGTACTTTAGCATCAATTTGACCCAGTTTTAAACTCAATTAAAAACTCACACACACAAAATTTTTTCTGACATTTGATACCCGCCTAATATTTGATATCATTCATATGCATTCACACACATACATGCATACATAAAATAAATATCTGTTATACATGTTACATTTCCTAGAAATAGAAAGAAATTATGGTTGAATATTACAAAAAAACAACAACAGAAAACAAGCACAAACATACATACATATGTATATACACATTATTATACCCATAAAATATGTACGAGTAGCAGCAGATATACACACTCAACCAACTGCCGATATAGTATTAGTAGTACGTGTACCAAATACTTAGTATGCATATATGTGTCACGAAGCCCCATTGCAGGCAAAAACATGCATCTCCATATGAAAAGGAGAAGAGAACGAATAAAACTGAATGAGTGTTAGTATGTTTGTACATAAAGGTTGCCTATTTCAGGATCTCTCTACTCTTTCAATACTGTAGTTTATTTTGTTTATGAATGTTTGTCGATATATCGTATATATGTATGAATGTGTGTATATACATGTTTTTGAGAGTTTTTTTTATTTACATGTACGAGTATATTTATGTTTTAATAGATTTAGTGTTAAAAATTATTCGAATTTGCTAGTAGAACAGCTTCATGTGAGTAATTAATTATTAAATTTGTTTTGTTTTTAATTGCATTTAATTTTTTGTTTAAAAAAAATTTTGTTATTAATTTGCATTTTAAAGGGGATAACGTTTGTAGTGAAGGCTTCTTTTTAAAGGTCATATATAGTCCTATAAGAGATTGGTTTAAACTAAAACAGAATATTTTCAAATAAAATTTATGTTTTAACCCTCATATGCATACTCGTAACATATTGTTACGAAAATAATCAATACCTGAAAACATCAGTGCATTTAAAACCGTATTGTATGATTAAAGTCGATTGGTTTGTGTCAAGGCTGCCGATGTGCCACCCTGCTAATGCCATACTTAATTTATGTTATTAACAGTGTCACCAGTTGCGTATGGTATGGTGTTACTGTACCGATTTTGGGTGTTACATTTGAATTAACGTAAATGAATCGGCGCATTATGCATAGACAGTTAGTTATGGTTTGGCAGTCATTGTGTGAAGTTCTAATTTAAAAGTCATAAAGTCGTTTGTATAAGTGTAATTGTGTATTAAGTGGAAATTAGATAAGTTGCTGTATTAAGATAATGTGTGGAAATAAAAAGATACAGTAAATTAAAACAACAAATACATGTTATTTATTTTTTTAACGCTGAAACGTAACAATATTAATTCCTATTACGTACTTATTATATATTTTTGTTATTCTTCTTTAAGAACCATCTTAGAGGTTATGACGTGATTATTGGTTGCTTTTCCCTTACGAATCTAAAACAGAAACAAAAATACCTTTAAAAGCACGTCCTCGTGAAAAGCTTCATATAAATGTTCATGAGAAAAAATTAGTTCCGGTAATGCAATCCAGCCTTTTGAAGAGTTTAGCCTTATGCTTATCAATAGACAAAGCGAAGGCAACGTTTATAGGAAATTTTATTCTTATCATCCTAAAAGACTCAGTTGTATCAGAAGGCGAACGGTTAATTTGGGGTATGCGTACAGTTTTATTAAAATAAATAATTTTTTAAATGATGATGTATTAACACTTCTAAGTAATATTATAATTGCATTATTGTTTGAAATCAAATTGTGAGGCGGTAAGCAGGATGGATTTAACTTAAAAATTCTGTTGGGTACAACTGAGCGTTGAGTTTTCTCCTGTTGATCAGAATCAGAATTAAAATTATTATTTTCTCTCCAAGCCACAAATTGAAAATAAATTTGACGTTGTGAAGCATTTTGCTTATTAATCCATGTGGCTTTTAAAATGGTCGAAATAATTGTATTATAACTACAATAACGCTGCTTTGGTATCTTAAACGTTATAGTAACTTGTTGGAGCTTCTAAATCACAGTTACCCAATTTTAGCATTAATTTCTTAAAAGGCTTATTTGATCTCATATTTAGAGTCAACTTATGCATTTTGTCATAAGACCATAAGGGCGATCATTTTATCGTATTTTTAACAATGGTTGTTCTATTACCGTTTTTCGCAACGGATAACATCTGATGAAAATCTTCACGAAACAGAATTATTTTTTCTCCATGAGCAAGGTTATAATTGATATTGTCTTTTAAAAGGTGATCGATAACGCTGAGTGCACGCCTGGGTACCATAAAATAAAGTTGTGCATATTTTGTGCAAGAGCGAAACAATGAGACCGATGCTACGGTCACATTTATCAAATATTTGAAAACAAAGAAAATAATGTTACGAAAACAAGGTTGGGCACCACAGCGTTTATTACATCGCTAAAATAAATAAACAAATGCTGCAAGAACAACTTATACGTGCTGTCTACAAATAACCAAATCTACAACAACAACCATTAGCAGAAATAAAGTAAATAAAAATAACACGGCAACAAGAATAATTAAACAGCAAAGAAAACAAGTAACAACAAATACTAAGAGCTGAAAGAGGAAGATGTTCACATAGGCATGGCTACAGAAAAACTAAAAAGAAATTAAAAGAAAGAAATGGAATCTACCTGAAATATCAAGAGGCTCGAGAGCTTTCGATGTGTTGTTTACTCAGCCATATAAAAAGCACATCGATGCGAACAGCAATCAGTTTTATGTGTCGTAAACTAAGCGAGTGCAGTTTTATGTGTCGTAAACTCAGCGAGTGCAGTTTGTGTGAAGAAAGTTTGTAAGGAGTAAACTCGTGAAGCTAATAGTGAAGTAAAAACCAGCTTAGTTGGAGCCTGTAAAAAGATTACAAGCAGTGGTGCACATAACTCTGTTGAATAAAGTATTTTTAATTAAAACCAAACACAAAACTTGTTTTATTTTAACTACAATCTACGAGCTCATAAAAACACGTTTTTAAAAAGGTAACAATATTGTTACGTTTAAACCTTTTAAAATGTTTGCGTTCTTTTCAATTGCTCCAAAATAAAATAAACACCATTTTGTTGTTGTTTACAGTTTTTATTTCCTCACTTTATCTTTTATCCGGCTTATCTCATTTTATACAGCACCTTAATATTCGTTTATGCAACACTTTTATTTACGCTTAAACACGTTTTTATTTTATGACAGCAAAACGATTGCTATCCACTTATGCTTAAGGCGTCAGTTTTTATATGCAAGTTAAATTACTTCCAAATGTTCTTGTTCTTGCTACAACATTCGAACTATTTTCGTTAATTCAAATGTAACACACAAAGATGGTCGAACTGGCAGTGCTGCCAAATACACCAATAAGTACGGCGTTGACAGGCTGACACATTAATAGCAAATATACAAATATCGCACAATACAGTTTTAAAAGCCCTGATGTGGTGTATTTTCTTTTTAGGCGTATTTATTTTCTTAACAATATTATTATTATTTTATTGAAATACTATCCTATATATCTCATTAATAAAGGTTTCAATATGTAGAGCAAAGAAATATTTCGAATTTGTAAAAAATTCATAAATTATAATTTAGATAAGTTTTATAGCGCTTAAGCACAAAAAAAGGATTCTACAAAGCGTTATCAATAAATAATTTTTCTATTATAAATTGTCCTATCAAGTTGACAGTGTTTTTGGTAAGTAATTACAATGGTTTAGAGTTTGGAATTAAAAAATGTTTAGAAAAGTTCTACATAAACTTTTCTATTTTCTCTAATTTTCGGTTTATATAAAGCAGTCGTATCTGTTATAAAAACTTTAAATTCATTTGTTTTTTTAAATTTTGCTCAGATAAAGATTTTTATTAATTAAGCAAAATTTCCTGAATTTATTATTTCCATTCGCAGGAAAGTTGGCAAAAAAAAGTACTTTTTTTAAATTGTACCGGGTGGTCTTTATAGAGGTATAAAACTTAAAGTTGGCGGCCATTTTGTCAGCTGTCAAGTGGTTAGTTTTTAGTTTTGTTTCGCATTTCAGCCTGAATAGACTGACGCCCGGGGCCAAGTGAGCACAAAACAAGATTGCCGTTGATCCAAATTTTCATATGCGAATTTTGCTTAGCGATGAAGCTCACTATTGTTTGAATTGATACGTCAATAAACAAAACTGCCATATTTGGAGTGACGATAATCCTCATGTTGAGACACCGTTACAACCAGAAAAACTAACTGTTTAGTGTGCTTTATGGAATTATTGGTCCGTACTTATTTAAATACGATGCTGGTCAGAACGTTGCAGTCAATGGTGACCGCTATAGAGCCATGATTACTGACTTTTTTGTTCATCAATTGAAAAATCATGATGTGCAGGAGCTGTGGTTTCAACAAGACGACTCGTGCCACAATCGATTTATTGAAGGAAACGTTTGGTAACCACATACTTTTAACGCCGCTAGACTATTTTCTGAGTGGATATATGAAATTTCTGATCTACGCCGACAAGCCAGAAATATACGGCCGTAAATGTTGGCAAAAGTCATCGAAAATTGGACCTCCAAATCAGACTATGTCCGGGCCAACCATAGCGGTCATATGCCACAAGTCATATTTAATTTACAACGCCAGAAGCTTATCTTTTTCATGTCAATTAAAACATGCATCTTTTTTTTTTATTCCATTTCGAAATTCTATATATCTATAAAAAAAACACCCTTTATTAGCAATTGTGCAAATATTTAATATAAATATTTATCGAGCCCTTAATTTCTTAAGAATTTACTGACGGCCTTGGTTGATTTTTTTTTTTTGTATAACACTTATTCATTTATCTCTGCGCAAGTACTTACATACGTATGAGTGATATTGTATTAGTGAAAGAGCAATATTACTCATACGTGCGTACTTACGTTTTAATGTGACCCCACTGTTCTTTTGTAAAAAACAATTTATAATTCAAAAACCATCAGATCAAAAAGATATTTTAGCCTTACTTAAGTAATTTTATTGTAGATTTTAAGTTTTTTAGTTTATTCAATAAACTAAACCGTTTTTGGGTTACGCAAATATATGTTGCGCAACCTCCCACATTTTCAAAATAACGGTATATCTCGAAGACAAGAGCTAACCTAAAAAAACAGTTAGCACCACTGTATTCAGTGTACTCGAACTAAGTTTATCGCTTGTCGGAAAAAAGTGTTAAATTCTAGCACAATGTAATTATACGATAATATTAACTGCGATTAATAGTGCTACTTCTGTAGCGTTGTTCTTGTTGTTAAAATCATGACCATTATTGTTTTAACGGATAATTTTGCTAACACTAACACCAGCAACAGCATGAACAAAAACACGATTATTTCTGCACATATACAAACATAAAAGTTTTCATGTAACCAAAATTGTTTATTTTCTCTCTCTCTCTCTCTCTCTCTCCCAATTTTTTTTTTCTTTTTTTGTAAATTCTTCTCTTCTCCATGATTACATGAACAGATGTTCGTTAGTGTTATTCTGTAATTACAAAAGAACAACAACATCAATAAATGAAAGTGAAGAATAAAACAAAAAATGACGAATAAACTCATATCGTATCCTTCTCTCATACTTATACACACACATATGTTGTAACGTAATAATGTGACGAGATAACATTTTTTAGTTGTGTGTGTGTTAATATGTATATGAAAATATTAAAGAAAAAATCATGTTGCTGTTATCTCTGTTATGTTGTAGGTGTTGTTGCTGTAAATAGTAAATTCAATTAAAATTTTACTTGTACGGCTATATAACAACAACAAGCAAATCAAAAGATTTACCAATAAGGTTAACTGTTCTCAATGCAACAACTGTTTTAGATTTGAAACTATTTAAGAAGTTTGTTTCAAAAATTTATTGCAATGGGGTTTTCAAGGTTATTTAAACGACATATACAGGGTGTCCCCCGGGAAAGTATTCAACTTTATTTTGCCGGCATTTTGGTAAACATTAGTCCTGACAGTTCATATTTGGCGGTCGTGAAGTAAAGACGTTGCAAACTTGTTATGAAAAAATATTTAGCAAACCAACGTGTTGTAATTGTTAAAACAGCTCACCCATGACAACCCCGATTTTCATGAAAAAATCAAAATGAGTGACGAGGCACATTTCCATTTGAATGGTTATGTGAATAAACAGAATAGTCGGTTCTGGACAATGGAAAATCCTCAAATTATTTATCAGTCACCTTTGCATCCATTAGAAGTGACAATCTGGTGTGCAATTTGGTCAGGAGGAATCATTGGACCTTACTTCTTTGAAACTGAAAACAGCGTAACGGTAACTGTCAATGGGGAGCGATATCGTGATATGATTGAAAACTTTTTAACGCCACGACTGCATACTTTGGGCTTGACTAACATGTGGTTTCAACAAGACGGTGCCACATCGCATAGAGTCAGGATTACAATGAAATTACTGTGAGACCTCTTTCCACTACAAATTATTTCAAGGAATGGTGATGTTGATTGGCGTCCACGGTCGCCTGATTTGACTGCAAACGAACCAGAAACGCTGAAGTAACTCAAACAAAATATTCGTGATGAAAATAATGAAATACCGCGTGAAATGTGTAGGAATGTAATGAAAAATCTGCACAAAACGGCTCCCATTTGTGAGGCTAACAGAGGCGGGCATTTAACTGATATTGTATTCCATATATAATTGCCGGCATTAAACCAATCATTATGTTGGGCCCCGAGCCATAAGGGACACCATGGATAAGAAAGAAATCAATCAACGTTATGTTAGTTTTTGGACTTGGGACAGCATGGCTGGACTCTTCTAAGGACCTAACGTGAGCAAAGAAGTTGAAGAGCTATGCTATAAAGGAGCTTTCCTGAAAATACCAAAAAGTCAAAGAAAATAATTAATATAAGATCCATTCTCTTTCATAAAATCAAAAATTATAAACAAGGCAAGTAGTATACCTTCCCAGCGGACACCCTGCATATGATATAAAAGACTTGTATCTCTTCTTATCAAATCCGAAAAAAAAACTAAAATCCGGTAATATGCTGCTAAGTTATTAGCCTAAGCTCCGAAAAGTCGGTTTTTTACCCGTAACTCAAGATTTTGGAGGTGTTTTGAAAACTCCAGAAACAGATTCTTGTTCTACTCGACAGCGCCTATTAGAAAAGTAGCATCGTTTCGTTCGTTTTATTGCACCGTGTAATTTTTAAAATTTTCAGTCGCCCTCTCGTACAAGTTTATTGTATTCAACGTCCTAAGCAATACGAAACGCCCCCAACCCTGTATCAGCAGCTGTGTATCTTAGACAAAAGCTGCCATTTACTACAGCGATAATATTTCATAATGAAGACGGTTCTTAATGAACTTTCTAATGAAGAGTCTGACTCTTTTGGTTGAAACTTTTTTTAACACAAAATTATTATTTGAAAAACCATCTGTAAAAGCTGATTTGGCTTTCATCTCAAATAATTTTTAATTTAATTGTCAGAAGCTTATCTGTCATAAAAAACGTCAAATAATGTAGATCAGGTTGAACAATGAGCAGACAGTTTTTCAATTCTCTTTAGTTTTTGTCTAAAGCTTTCATTCTTGTAAAATTAATAGACAGATATAAAATTTTTAACTTCTATTTCTTTCTCTTTCTTTTATACGCATGTTAACCCAACTGTATGAAGTAACGAGACGAAAATTACGAAAAGTAGTAAAGAGAAACAACAAATGTCCGGTACAAGTACTTCACTGTTTCACAACTCCTCCTGCAAACTTCGTATGTCTGCCCATCATTCAACCAACTGTGAAAAGGGTCGAAGCATAATAAGCCATAGAAATATTGGCTGAAAACGCTGACCAAGATTAAAAATAATTTATATTTAGAAACTTATTAATAAAAAGAAAAAGATGAATATATTGACACACTATCCCCAAGTAAATTATTGGATTTTAAAAATGTTCCCGTAATTTCTGCTGATGTAGAACGAATATTTTCAATGTATTCTACAGTCTTGTGTGACAATCGAAAATTGTTTCAATTTGAGGACTTAAGAAATATTCCAATAAAAATTATTACACCATATATACTTAAATTTTTTTCTTTTTTTTCTTGCTTTTTTAAATAATTTTTGTACTTTGTTTGCCTGGTCATAACATTAAACCAGTCGTGATTATGTGTTTATAACTTCAAAACTAACAACAAATATTCTTTTGGAAACAGCCTGCTATTTTCTATGAAACCAAAAACTTTTCCACCTTTTTCTTCTATTATACTGTTACGAGGACAAACAATGCCCAAAGAAAAGATACACCAAATGAGTGCAGTAGTAGTATCAGCTATAAACTTTATTATAGTATTTATTCAATTGGTTTGTGTCAAGGCTCTCAATGTATCTGTCACTGCCATAATTATTTGTGTTATTAACAGTATTACCAATTGTATGTTTAACGGTGTTGCCAGTTCGATCTCTTTTGTTTTTTTAACGTAGATAAATATAAATTGGTAGTAACTTCAAGAACATTCGAAATTGATGATAATTTACTATAAAAGGAAGCATATTTCCCCTAGTTAGTCAGTTATAGTTTGGCATTCATAATGTGAAGGCGAACTAAGTAAATTGGTTAAGTAAATTGGTGTATTAAGCGAATATTAAATAAGTTGGACACTGTATAGTTATTATTGTGTATATAAACGAATGTATAAAGTAAAGCATTAAATGCGCTGCATTGTTTCTTTATAATGTAATTTAAAAGAACTTAAACGTTTTATAAAGATTAAAACGTAACAATACCATAGAAATAGAATCTGCGATTATTTGTAAATTATTGAAGTAACATTTATTTTAATGGCAATCAATTTTATTTAAGTATATATTCGTTACTGTTGTTATAACTTCATACAACTTGAACAACAAAAACTGAGACAACAAACTGTAAAAAGAAAAATATAAAAAACACTTCTCCTTTCACACACTGAAATTTTTTTTTTATAGATTATGAAGAAATTTCTGGGGGAGGAAGTACAGACACTTTTACCCTCAAATTTCGTTAAATATTTCTCTTTTTCACCAATGAGTAAACAAAGGAAGGCACTTTGTAAAATAAAACTTTATCCATCTGAACACATCAGAAAAAATGAAGATAAATATTATGAAATTGGCCAAAGTAAACTTTCCATATGTAAAATGGTCTTTTAATTTCTTTTAGAACTTGTTGCAATGAAACATTTTTTAAAAGCAACGAGTAATTACAATATAAGGTGATTTAAAGAAACAATTATAACACGTGAGTAATAAACAATAAAATTTGAAATCGGGCTTATGTGTGCTAAGTTAAGTGAATTACGATGTCTTGCATTAAGTTCTTGCAGTCAAGAAGTAAAGCCTCAAGCCGTTTGCTAGACGCAATATTAGTCACTTGATATTATGAGCCAGACAATCACAATGGCAAAGAACCTTGAAAGGAAAAAATAAGTGATTGGAGGATTGAAAAAACATAGCCAGAAGTGTATTGATTCCGAAGAGCATTATTCTAAATGGGGCAAAAAAAGTGTTGATGAAAAAAAGAACTTCGATAAAATTAAAAAAAAAAATCTCATTACTTGAACAAACCCTGTTTACAACGTTTACCTATATGTTTGCCAAGGTAAACAGCAAATATATTGTTACGTTTCAACCTTTTTTAAACGTTTGAGTTCTTTTAAATTGCGTCAAATAAAGTAAGTAACAGGTAGTTGTTGTTTTATTTTAGCCTATTTGCACACCAACCTTATACAGTAACTTATTTAACTTCCTCCTTATACACAAATTAGTCAATACTTTTATTTACGCTTTAAAATGACTCTACTTTATGACTGTTAAATTACAACTGACTGAGCTAAGCATAAGGCGTCGCCTTTTATATACCATTGACATTACTTCCGAATGTCCGTGTGTGTGCTAGAAATTTTTATTTATCACAATGAAGTTTCATAGCTCTTTTAGTAACAATATTTACAAATAATGAAATACTTCTCGCATTGAAAAATCATATTTTTTTCGATCTACTAATCATTATTATTATTATTTTTTTAATTCATTAATATTTTCTCATTAATAGCATGTTCAGGCGACAACATTTTTTCTTAATTCGTTTCACTACTTATTATGAGCATAATTCTTAAGCAAAATTTGGGCTCAAATTTTATTTAAATTTTAAAACTCTGTTAATTACTAAAAGAAAATCAATGCGATCTCAAATTTTTATTGATTTTTTTCATCGTCAACTGTCAAGCATAAAACTTAGGTCATTTGAGTTTGGCATACTTTTTAATTCTTCTCTGTTTGTATTACTTATTTGAATTATCACGTTCAGACAGCATTTTTTTTAACTGCTAACAAAAGGAATCAGTGCAGCAAATTTGTTTTTTTTGTTCATTTTATTTTTTTGCTCTTGACAGCATACTTTAGAGTGGTAAATTCAATAAATTTGCGATGATTAATCTGTAATGAAAACATTTAAATTAAGAGCTAAAAAGTATGTCAAACTCATATGATCTAAGTTTTATACAAATTATAGATGGCACTCATTATAAAGTAATACACATGGTAATAGAAATGTAATAGGTTATATTATGAATGAGTGAGCGTATGATGGAAAAACGTTGCCGTGCGAAAATAGCGTAAGCGACAATGACACGTGAACTAGGGTAATGAGTGTAGCGAACAACAGAATTCAAAGCTAAGTGTTAATATGCCATAACACCCAGTATATCTCAAGCTGTTTTACTGCAATCTCATATAATGCTTCTAAGAATAGAAAAGTATGTGAGAAAAAAGTATTTTCAGAAGGACATTGAAACTTTTAAATAATTCCATTTACACTTGAATTTTCTTCGTCTTTTTCATCTTCTTGATTTCCTTTAGGATCCTGTTTCATTTTGTTTGTTGTTATGGTTTTTGTTTTTATTTTTTTGCGACTATTTAATAGAAATAGTTTTTGTTCATGTTATAGCTTTAGTTATCGTTATCGGTTTTTATGATTGTTATTTATGTTGTTCTTGTTTTTTCTTAAACGCCTACATGTTTGGCATAAAAACGACAGCAAATTGTAAAAGTTTTTGTTTAAGTAAGCTTAGGGGAGGGAAGTAACATAATTAAACTGTATTTTTATGAAAAACTTCTTTTATGACTTCTTTAGGTATTTTAGAGATAATGATAAGAGTTTTGCTTAATTTTTATTTAAGCCACGCCCATAATTATACATTAAATTATTTCTTATTATTTTTTTGTAAAATATAAAATAGACTTGATTTTTTAAGGAGTTTCTAGAAACAATTACTTTAAGGCAAAGTAGTATGCTAATTTGTCAATTTGTAAATGTGCGCCTTGGTGCCAATTGCTAGTAATGACTAGAATATAATTTTTAATGGCTTTGTAACGGATCTGCCATGAGTTCGCTTAAAACAATGAGAGTTAAGTTTTAAGCCTCGAGAACATCATAAAATCATTAAAGTAGTCAAAGTAGTATTAGGTTAGGTTAGTTGGTGGACCACTACAGAAAAATGGCAACCAAGTTAGGCCAGAGGTTGGGCCCATAGCGCTAACACAAGCACAGAAGCTAACTCGTTTATCAAACAGCTTCCACAGAAAACATTTTGACACCAAAATAATTCTCCCTATTGCTGTAACCTTCTTAGCGGGATTAGTTGGCTGTCTTCACAAATTCAATATAAGGCAGAAAATGAGTCGTAATTATATTGTTTTGCTCAATCTGATATTGCTGCCCGTATTGCTGATTAATGGAATACGATTTCTGAAATAGAGTACAATATAATCTTGGCCACTGAAGTAATTTTAGCAACATCTAAAAAATAGACCAACTTGAACTTTTATTGAAAGTATCTTTAGATCATTTAAACAGTTTTGCTGTAATATTACATATGAATTAACGGCAACTGAATAGTAGATTATAGAATATACTAGAACATTCGAAACTAATGTGAAATGAATACAAAAGCCGGTACACTTGCCTCAGTCAGTCAGTTATAATTTAACAGTCATAGAGTAAGGTCATGCTAAAAGTTGAGTTTAATAAGTCCTGAATAAATTTGTGTATTAAGTGGAAGATAAATCAGTTGGACATGGTGTATAAATAAAGACTGCATAAGACAACTAATTCGCTTCGATTATTTTATTTAACGCAAAAGTACTCAAACGTTTTAAAAAGGTTGAAACGTAACAATATGAAAATATCAGTACACACCGTTCGAAAAACTTACTGCTAAAAACACCAGATGAAATCGGTCTTCACGTTACTTCAGCTACTCTAGAGGGCATTAAATAAATTCGTTGCAATCGTACATCCAGATTAGCCTTTAGGATGAGAATAAAAAATTTCAAAATAACTGCAAATAGTTTTGCTTTCTTTTGCGAAAACCTAACGAAAGAAAGTGAGTGGGCGATAGAATGATAAAGGGTGTCCAAAATTGTGCTACGAGTATCATTTTAATTTTGCTGCCATTTGTTTTCTACTTGTCATTTTTATTGTAAATTTTTATATTAATATTCTAAATACCTTGCGGTTAGTTAATATCGACCGTTATACGAAGAAACAACGTATTTTAATTATTAGAACATTTTTTGAAAATAATCAAAGTTTTCACGATGTAAATTGATGTGGTTTTTTTTCCGGAAGAATCATTGGACGAAATTTTTTTGAAAATGAAAATGGAAACGCCATTTCGATCAACGGAAACCGCTACAGGGAGATGATCCGAAGCTTTTTGTTGTGGAAAATTGATCATTTTGACGTAGAGAATATGTGCTTTCAGCAAGATGATGCTACTTGTCACACAGGAAGAGAAACAATGGATCTTTTGAAGCCTGATTTTTGGGAGCCTGCCGAGCCAGTAAGGGGAGTCACTTCATCGACATTATTTTTCATTTGTAACCAGAACTTATTTGTAATAAGCTGAAACAAAAATATTTTTAATATCTGAAAAGAAAGTCTTTTTTATTAAAATTAAAATGATACCTCAATTTTGGACACCCTTTACTAAAAAGAGGAATACTAAAATTCAATCTGTTATTCTTAAAGTTGATGTACTTTTAACCTATGCTAGAGAATAATGATGCTATGGTTGATTTAAAACCTACTGTGAGCGTCAAATGAAAGTAAACACCCTCATTCTCAATAATTTAGTTAATATTTCAGTCATTTAAAATACGAAGAATATAAACATATTGTGACGTTTTAACCTTTTCAAAACGTTTGAGTTCCTAAATAAAATAAATACCGCTTTATTTTTGTTACAATTTTATTTATTTTACTAACCAATAACTTTTATACTGTTTGTCTTAACACTTAATTTTCGTTTTTACAACTCTTGGTATAATGGTAATATTACCATTATAGTAATAGGCCTATTCCTCCACTTTCTAAATCTACAAAGAATTTTAAAATCATTTAATATTTAACTTATAATATTATATTTAACTTATAACTTATATATTATATTTAACTTATAAGCGCTTGGAGACACGAAAAACCGGGTTTTTTAACCCGTTAATTCATGATTTTTGTGGTATTTTAAAAATTTCAAAAACAGTTTCTTGTTCTACTCGATAGCACCTATCGGAAAAATAGTATCACTTCACAATTATTTCTACTCTATTCTTTCTTATCGTATAAGCTTTTGCCTTCCATACTTTCATTTGACGCATAAAAAATAGTGTCTTTTCTTTTTTGTTGTATAACTCTAGTTGTTGTAAGAATTTTGTTGGAATTTGTTGTAGATTTTGTAGAGCCATGAATAAAATATATAATATAAAAATATATAATACTGTTACGAAAATAAAAATACAACACTGCATTGTGGGATTTTGGTATATTTTCGTGTCACCCTGTCAATTTGGCAGCACTGCCACATCGACCATCTTTACGTTACATTTGAATTAACGTATATGGAAGATGGTCGATATTTCCTGAACCTTCCAAACTGTAGGCAATTAGGTATACAAAGGGCTGCTTTATCTACACGTTAGTTAGTGATCGTTTTGCTGTCATAAGATAAAGACGTGTGTAAGCGGAAATAAAAGTGTTGTATAAGCGAATATTAAGTTGTTGTAAACTGTATAAAAGTTATTGTGTAGTTAATAAAAATATAATGTATGTAGTTAATAAAATATTTTAACGCAATTTGAACGAAGTCAAATGGTTTAAAAAGGTTAAAACGTAACAATTAGTGAGATTATTCGACTTTTTTCAGAAACCGGTTCTCGAATAATTCGAAGAGGAGCACTTAAAAATCGGTTTTCGGTTAATGATAATTTAAAAAACCGGTTAACCGGTTCTTTTATTTAAATTAAATTGTTCCTAATTCCTGAAGCGCAGAGCTGGACCACGTCGTTTTAAAAATAAGCAGAAGCTGATGGAGAGCTTAAGGTTAAAGTGGAAATCAATACTAGCAATAATTCTAAGAAAAAGTATGCAATAAAAAGTATGCCAAAACGGTGTGCGAAGGCCATAAAAAACTAAATTTATTACACAAAGTACTGAACAAATTTTAAGTTTCGAACAGCTACTCAAGGAGCTAATTTCGTTTTTGTTGTATTACTTGGTAGAAAATGGAATTAAAGGCATGTTATTATAGTTATAATTGAGGTGCCTAAGATAATAAAAATTAAATGTTTTGCTTTAAAATAAATCCATTAGTAATATACGAGTCCTTAACTGCCTCGACAAGAAAAGTTGCTTAGATTTCACGCAGCACTGTATGTAAATTTATGCACCACGTATTTAATAGTGTGTGTGTCACTGTGGTATGTTGGGTAAGAACTCACCTTCCAACCAAGTAGTCGTCGGTTCAATCCCCGGCCACACCGTCTGACAATTTTCAACAGCGATATCACCTCACAACATTATTAGCGATTGGTTATGTGTATTTACGCTGTGAAAAACTTCACTAACTAATATATCTGTCGTTCTGAACCGGCACTTGTGAGTTTTTTGGCTTTCAATGAGTCTATTCATATATAAAAATCAATATTTATTTACTAACGATGAGAAAAGGTTATTGTTGCTCAAGAGTGCATATCTTTTTCGATCTACCTTGGTTTTCACATTCTTTGTGAAACGTTCAAGGTTGTCATATGTACAAAAATAATTAAATTTATACAAATAGTTAAACGATGACCATATTTGCAATAAGAAAATATACAAACGTACAAAAATTATACTTATTTAAATTAACCGGTTAATCGTGTTAAATTAACCGGTTTATTCGGTATTCGAAAAATGAAGGTTTTGAAAAAATCGTATTCGACAAAAGCAAAACAACTGGTTAAAGCAATACATAAAACTTAAGTTATCGTTTTATTTAAATATATTTTTCCACCGTTTTAATTTGGTCACCCCGTATGCGTATCATTGGAGAAGTATCCGTGTTTCTCTATGGAATGTTATGCGAACTTTTATTATGTATTATTACTAGCTGAAACCCGACATACTTCGCTACCCTATATTAATTATTATTTTAACTACTATTTTATTTATCATTTTTTCCTTCCAGTTCAAATCCAAACATCTAAGATAGCCATCCAGAAAGACACTGTAAAATCCGCTATTTAACTGTATGGAGTCTTAAAATAAACACACATTCTTTTTTATAAAGTGTAAATTCTTCCCAATGTGCTTTGTTCACAGAAGCTTTAATAGTTTAATTGTAAAAAGTTCTCTATTTAGTATGAATGTAAGGCGCCATGCTCTCTTACCCCATCTCCCCCATTTTTTATCTGATGATTTGTGTTGACCACTAAGTCGTTTTGGCCAAATTCAGAAACTTTAGCTTTAACCGTTCTCAAGATTTATGGGAGGTACCATGGCCACTTATCTAGTTCCGCCCACATTTTTACTGATGATTTGTATTAACTATGAAGTCATTAAGGCCAAATTCAGAAGCTTAAGCTTTAACCGTTCTCAAGATTTACTAAACTAATATGTAGTTTGTATGGGAGGTACCATGGCCACTTATCAAGTTTCGCCCACTTTTTGACGGACGATTTGTATTGAATGTCGAGCTATTTGGACCCATAGTTCCTTCCGGACATACAGATAGATATTGTAAAAATTTCCAGAAAATCTGTTCAGCCGTTTAGCTGTCTATAAGGCAAACAAACATACATACATATGTATACATACAATACCTACATAAGTACATATATACAAACATACATTCATTTTTATATATAAGATTCGCTCACATTGAAAGTCGGGCAATTCATTACAAAAACTTTAGATTTATTTGACATATTGAAGAATAATATAAAGGAAAGTACACGCATATTGGTTATTGTTGAAAATTTGGATTTAAAATTTCGAAAAATTGGTTGTTGTCCAACTTGCCGAAGGTCTTAAAAGCGCCTTCCCCAAAGTCCCAGTTTAAATATCGGGTCCGCCATCTAACGTTTTTTTTCAACTAGTGCTTATTTCGTGAATGGTAACACTTAGCTCATGTCTGATTTAACAGATAATTAGTTTTATCCTTCCGCTGAACGAATATGGTTGTGTATACGCTTCGCTAAAAGGACCTGCGATCGACTTACAGAAGATGCCAATTTTGCCAAAAAAAAAATCATCTTTTCAGATGGAACTCATTTTGGTCTTGGCGGGCAAAATTGTCGCATTTGGGGCACAGAAAACCCGCACGCATACATTGAAAAGCCGATACACCCAATACGAGTCACTGTTTGGTGCGGATTTTGGTCCGGAGGCATAATTGACCCATTTTTCTTCGAAAATGAGCAAGGAATGGCCGTTACAGTCAATGGCGATCGTTATCGGGCCATGTTGGACGAATTTTGGTTCACAAAAATTGAAGAGGAGGATATTAGCAACATTTGGTTTCAACACGACGGCGCTACGTGCCACACAGCCGAAGCTACACTCGATGTTTTGCGCCCTGTTTTTGAAGATCGCATTATCAGCCGTAGAGCTGATGTCGTTTGGCCACCTCGGAGCTGCGATTTGACACCGTTGGACAATTATTTGTGGGGTGCCGTCAAAGATAAGTGTTACGCCAACAAGCCAGAGACAATATTCGTGAAGTCATTGGTGAAATACAGCTGCACACAATCGATAATGTGCTTAAAAATTGGACGGATCGTGTAGGCTGGCCCTGCAAGCGGAGGCAGCAATTTGAATGAAATTATTTTCCATTATTAACCGGAAGGATTGTACTTTCAAATAAAAAAAGAAATTTGAGAAAATATTCAGTAGTTTTTTTTTTGTAGCATTAAAAAAAATTATATGGCGGACCCTTTATTACTGGGTACTTGAAGGATGAGCTTGGATGTCGAATGCAGAATCGTTCGTGTACCAATAAAGAGCAATTAAACTCACATTTCAGAAAGAATGGGGCTAGAAAAGTCCTAATGTGTAAAAAAAAATGTTGAATTCATCCCAAGGAGACTGTAGGCTGTGGAAAATCTAAAAGGATATAAAAGAAAATAATAATTTTCATAAGTGTCTGTCCGACTTTCGATGTGAGCTCATTTTGGTTTGTTTTCTAAAATTTTATATTACAGTTGGAAATTAATTTTTTGTATTTTTTTTTGTTTTTTTTTTTTTTATTGCTTAATTAGTGTAAATTAATTAAATGTAATTAAAAAAAATTAAAAAAGTTTACTTTTGTTCCTTTAATGTGCATCTAAAGTTTTTGTAATGAGTTATCCGACTCTCAATGTGAGCGACTATAAGTATTATTAGACATTCAAGAATTATTAATTTATTTCTAAGTGTTTATTAATACCAAGTGATATTTCATCTCCACTAAATGTAAAATATACTTTTAATTGTCCAAAACATCTGAGACATGCTTTTAGAAAATATTTAATGCTTTTTTGCTTTATATACAGGGGTGCCAGATAAAAAATAAGCGAAAAATCGGCAAATTAAAATTTTCCATTTTAAATACGATAATGATACTTTTATTAACAAAAACTAACAAAATAGAATAATTCATCAATGTTTATAATTAACAAAATAATGTAAAAATAAGAAAATAAAATTAAAAAAATTATACAAACAAATTGCATTTTATTGTTAGTACAGTAGAATCTCACAAACTAGAACCACTTTGTGCAGCGACCAGTTCAAATTTCTGTAAAGTTCGAATTACTGGAATTATAATAAAACTAGTTGTGTAAGCTTTATTTTCACACAAAACAGTTTTTATTCATTAACATTTAATGTATTGAACATATTAAATTCATAGAAAAACTTTAAAAAAGTTCCTTAATTATTAGGTATTTGATTAATTTGTAATACTTGTAAGTAATACTTGTTTGCTTTTTTGATTTGTTTAAACTGGATACAACCACATATATCATTACGGACGTCCAAAAGGTTAAACATGTGTTTACTGGCAAAAATGTCATTGGTTTTACACAATTTTATAACATTATTGATGCCTTCAAGGACTTTTGAATGAGGAATAGCTGGCGTTATGTTTATATTATCGACATCGGTGCTGTCTGAAGCCTTCTCATCGCTATTCTCTGCATCAGATTCGTCAGTAAACACATCTTCATTCCATTTCTCGATTTCATTTAGATTTACGAAATTGTTTGGAATAATTTCATTCAAAAGATCAAGATTTAGTTGCAGAACTTCATCGCAAACCTGATTTCGTTGATTCAATTGTGCTGGTGGCAAATCATCATTGCTGTCTTAATCGCCTTAATCCCAATTTAATAATTTGGACCAAGAATTTTTTAACATTGTCGATTGTTTCAACAATATTCTTGCATCTTGGATTGAATACCATATCGATATCTCCACCATCACCAATCAATTGAGATGGCAACTTACTTCTGTAAATAAGTTTTGTCATTTTAATAGGATTTTGATCTATTGGCTGAGTTGCTGCTGTTACATTTGGCGGCAATATATTACCATCCTCACTTTGAAGCCTATCAACTGGTGCATGAGCGGAACAGTTATCTAGAAGCAGAAGAGCTTTTGGGGCCAAATTATTAAAAAATATGGATCTTAAAATACGCATGGGTTAAACATACTTCTTTGATAAATATCTTGTGAAACCAATCGTTAGATAAATGGGAGGTTATCCATGCATTTTTCGAAAAGTCATAATGAAGTGGGTTATCAAATCCTCTGAAGCTTCTTGGCTTCTTAGCCTTTACAATAACCAATGGTTTTAATTTATGTGAGTCATCAGAATTTGCGAATAGTAAAATCGAAATGCGTTATTTTTGAATTTTAAATCCTTAGGCCATTTTTTCACAAGAAACGGCAAATGTTCTATCTGGCAGGCAGTGGAAAAATAAGCCGCTTTCATAAGCATTATATATTTGTGCTTCCAATAACGCCATTTCTGCGACTTTTGTACGAAATCTGTGTAGGAATTCAGTGACCCCACAAACATCACTCGAAACTATTTCTCCATCAATTTTTAAAAACCGTATTTCATGACGGATTTTAAATTTGGAAAACTATCCATCACATGCAGTAAATGCGTTTTCATCCTTATCGGGGTACACTTCACTGAAAATTAACTCAGCTTTTGCTTTTAATATAGGTCCTGTCACAGTGTTCTTCTTTTCACGTTGATTTAAAAAACACGTATAAAGGCATTTTCAATTTCTTCATATTCCGCTTTATGCAAAGATTTTTTTTTTTTTTTTTGCTGATGAGTGCTGGTAACTAGTTTTTTGACTTTATGTAGCTGATGGAAGATTTTGTCACATTAAAACCTTGAACTAAACGATTTCCACTCACGCCTTCATTAAGTCTTTTCAATTTTTTAACCTTTTTTCTAAATTTCACACTTATGAATACTTAACTTTGATCTTCAGTCATCAACTGGATCAAATTTGTACAAGCATATCAAATTTCACACGCGTATGGCAAAATTGTAAACACCACGAATAACTTGGTGATTCCCCATTTTATTTTTATTTTAATGAGCGAAAAAAATAATTGGTATTGAAAATAAAAAACAATAATAATAATAATAAAACTTCCAGAAATTAGAACCTCCTGTTCTAATTTCAGAGCTTCCACTCCATTGACATGGCCGGTTCTAATTTATGGACAGTTCAAATTTGTGAGATTCTACTGCACAATGGTCACATTTTCTTGTCTCAATATTCGAGAAAAAAAAAAGTAAAGTGAAGTGCAGGGAAATTGCCTACAGCCAACAACAGCGAATTCTATCAAGATAACGATATGAAACAACGTCAGGTAGCTAAGGGAGTCCATCAAAAAGAGTAGTCAGCTTAAAGCAGGGTTGGCAAAAGCTTTTGTTTGAAACCCAGCTAATGTTTTCATTGGGTTCTATTGCTGCTTTTAAATTTCATGCAACTCTACAATACATTTTTATTTGTCAGTACAAATAATATGTCTTATCCTTTATTATGTTTTATTATATATTTTTTATTTATTAATCACTGTACACACTGCAATTACTTTACTTGTACCTTGAATAATGAGACAAATGGACGTGATAAAGTTATTATCTTGTGTGACAACGCCCGGCTTCACGTCGCAAAAGTTGCGAAAAAAAATGTAGAAACCATCAGATGTGATATCTTACCGCATCCGCCTTATTCTCTGTACATTACTTCTTCTTACTACTTGCTATTTCGACGGATACAACATTTAAAAATTGGATTGCCCCAAAAGGCGAGATGCTTTTTATAGACGAGATTCGAAAATTACCTGAGAGGCGGGAAAAAGTCGTAAGCACTGATGGACAATATTCTTAAAAAAAATGAATAAAAAATTTGGAGCTAAAAAATTAATTAATAACTTTAACTTTTTGTAAATATACCATGAAAACTTTAAAATTTTGAATTTTTTGTATGAAAATTGTTACTACTTGACCGATTATTGTATTTTCAGTATTCATACGTTACTGTATCAATTATGCGTTCAGTTAAAAACATTTGGTTATATATGTAGCAAGTATTTCAGTGTTCTAAAAAATTCTAAATTTTACTAAAACAAATAAAGTGTTTTTAGATTTCCACGAAAAATCGGCATTTTTGAAGTAAAAATCGGCAAATTGGCATTTTATTAATTTTAAGGCAAACAATCGGCAAAATGCCGATAAATCGACAAATATGGCAGGCCTGTTTATATACCCTCACAATTATTAGTATTTTTAATACTCATACCGAATACTATGGGGGGGATGCGTTGCGCTATTTATATAAAAATTGTTTTTGTAACAAAAACAAATTTTATAATTGTTTTTGTAACAAAAACAAATTTTATAGAAATGAAACCACCTACTGCTCGTTCATATTGTTCAGTTTACGAAGTTTTCGGCTGTTTATTTATATTACAACCAGGATTGCTAAAAGAAAAAAATTTCTACCAACAATTTTCCTGAAATGTACCAAAATCAACTGTATCACTAACCTCTATTACATAGTCTTTAAATTTAAATATCATACAGTATTTACTTCTATTGCTTTTATAATTCCTGGAAAATTGTTTTTGTGTTATTTTCCTATAAAAAACTTAAGACAAATTGAACAAATTGACAATGCTAAAAAATCTTGTATTAAAAAAAACAATACGCTTTGTTTACATTATTCCAAACGGCAAATATAATGACAACAAAACATGTGTTTGAGACACAAATTTTATTCAGTAGCTTGTTAGCAGTAAACGAAGAAGGGCTGTAGCGCATATTTTTGTATTTTTTTTTTTTTTTAATTTCAAAGAGATTTTTAAGAGAGCTAAAATCTTGTTTTCTACACCGCGATGTGCTAATAATAAGTTACATTAATTTATGCATGTTTATACTTTGCATGAATATCTATTTTGTACAGCATTTTGACTCCAGTGTATTTATCACTTTAATGCGTAACGAAAAAATAGAAAAAGTTTACATTTACGAATTTACATGTAAAATATTGTTACGAAAATAAAAATGCCTAAAAATAAGTTACACCACACCAGTGTCTTTATAACTGTATTGTGGGATGGTCTTTTGGTTTGTGTCAAGACTGTCAATGTGTCACCCTGGCAATGTCTTACTTATTTATGTTTTTGACAGCATTTTCAATTCGACTACCTTTGGGTAATACGATATTACATTTTTTAAATTAACGGACGAATGGAAGATTTGATAGGGTTTAAGACTCTTCCAGAACTTTCTCAACTATAGGCATTTAAGTATCTAAGGGACGCTGCTTCGTCTACGTGAGTTACATAGTTAAAGTTTGGCAGTCATTGTGTAGAGTTGTTATTTAAAAGTCATAAAACCGTGTTAAGGCGTTCGTAAAAGTGTTGAGCAATTTGTGTATTTAGTGGAAGTTAAAGAAGTTGCTGTACAAACATAAAGTGTGGAACTAAAATAACAGACTATAAAGTAAAACGTAAATTTGCGGCATTTATTTTATTTAACGCAATTTAAAGGAATTCAAACGTTTTAAAAACGTTAAAACATACACAAAATAATAAGATTTTTTTTCCAAAACTTTTTATTTTTATGAAATACATATGCTTTTTTATTTCCAATTGTCATTCTACCTCGTAGAGCGTTTCATTTTTAATACGAAAAAGTAAAATTATAAAGTATAAGTATTATTTTAGTACTAAAAACATACTTTTTGTTACAAAACACATATTTTTATCACTAAATTCATAGATTTCAACAAGACTTCGAAAAAAATTCTGTGATGAAGTAGATTTTATTTATTATGAGAAATCTTGCGGAAATCTAAAGGATTTTATTTATTTATTATTTATTTTTTTTTATTATGCCTGTGGACCAAAATCCGCACCAAACAGTGACTCGTCTTGGGTCTATCGGCTTTTCAATGTATACGTGTGGGTTTTCTATGCCCCAAATGCGACATGCTTGTTTACATACACGCCATGATCAAAATGAGCTTCATCTGAAAAGATGATTTTTTTAGTAAAATCGGCATCTTCTGTAAGTCGATCGATCAAAGTAATGTCGCAATATTTCCCAGCATTGTTCAAGCATATACACAACCATATTCGTTCACCGGAAGGATAAAACTAATTATCTGTCAAATAAGACATGAGCTAAGTGTTACCATTCACGAAATAAGCACTAGTTGAACAAAAAACCGATAAAAAAGACCCGATATTAAAGAACAAAAAAAAAAAAAAAACAAAACGAATACGAAAACGAGGTAAAGTGTAAAAAGTTTTGATATCTGATGTATCTTCTTATTAAATTAAAATGAAAAAACTTGAAGACAAGTGTAAAGAAATATTTTGGAAATTATTTCCTTTTATATAACTAGACTTAGATTTTTTGATATTTAATTAAATTGTTAGTTTAATAAAACGTTTATTTCACCAGAACAGAGTTTTTTATTTCAATTTGAACAAATTAGAATTTTATTTTTATATCCCAATATTTTAAACTGTTTCACTGTTTTAAGAAATAGCGATTGGTAATTTTTTCCTTTAATTTTTACTCTTGTTAGCTGTGTTTGAACGGTGCCGACTCGTTTCGTTTATTTGAATAAAATGGCAACACTGTTTGTACAAATATTTTATTTTGTTTTCTTTTTTTTCATCTTTTTGCTGCCTTGAAAGTAACCCAAGATAGATGGGTTCGATGAATTTTACATATTTTCTGCCATTGCATTATAATGTAATAATTCAATTGTTAGAAAATGAAAAAAAGAAAAAAATAGAAAATATCACTCCCCTTTCTGTTTTTGCTATTCAAGTATTAAAATGATTTTCAAATAAACTTGTCATAATCATTTATTCTTCTTTATAGAAGGAAGGATAATAAGAACCTGTTTAAATTTTAAAGACTTAAACAAGAAACACAAGAACACAAACATATAAAATCTCAAGGGGAGAGAGAGAGAGAGAGAGAGAATGAAAGTAAAAAAAACAAAATTCAACTGACTTCAAGGTTGTTTTAAAAGAAAAGAAAAAAGGCCTCGTATACAATTTAAGGACACTTTTAAAGTTTTTTTTAGGAGATGTTTTATGGCTTACATTTTTAATAGTTAGACTTGAGGATGGTCAATGGCGAACTTTTTTAAGTTTTAGGAGTGTTAGGGTTATATCAGGTTTTTATTAATGTTTGGAAAGCCGTCTTTTAGTAAATATGCTATTTACTTTAAATCTTGTAAAACTTTAAAAAAAAAAAAAACTCATTTGATACAAAAACCATATTTGGTTAGCAAATGCTAGTTGTACACGCCAACCAACGAGCAAAGTTATGATCAGTCACTTTAAAGTTGTAAGTAAGTTAAGCTGTTCAAACCATGCGCGTAATCTATATCGGGGTCTCATAAAAATAATTCATAAAAATTTAGTTTTAGAAAAACTTGTGTAAGTAGGACTTATAAGTTTATATTTAACCCATTCGGTACGGGAGATGTTTAGTTAATTATAATGGACTAGCTTAACAGAAATATGCATATTAAACTTATTTATAGGTTTTTGTGTACTCCTACCCTGGAAAGAGATTTGGGAGGTGAGACATATAAGTTTCACCAGGAGTTTGGCCTGTCCAATCAGTCCAGTCTATAAAAAAAGAGTATATACATAAATAAATAATATTTATTTTATTTTTAATTTTACATTTTAAAAACAAAAAAGAAATAAAAAACAAACTTTTGAAAAATATTTGTGAAATTATGCAAAACAATCTTTGCAAAATGGAAGCTGACATTCTTGACATAAAATTTCAATCAGTTTTTCAATTTTTTTTTTTTTGGCAACCTGTACATCGACGTCTCGTAGTTTCTTCTATTGGCAATTGAGTAGCAGATAGACCATTAGATTTCTTATTTTTGGAATGGAAATCACCATAACCAAGGCTTCTGCTAACGGCAGCAGTTTGCTGCTGTTCTGCAATAAGACCTTCTGCTAGCAAGCCTAGGCCTCTTGTTGCTCCGTAAATAAATAAAGGCTCTGGTTAGATAAATAAGACCCTTTTTTCTTATTCGAGAAAGAGATTACGCAACGATGGGAAGTTCCGATCTTTTCTGTCACGAAAGCGGTAATATGTCACCTTAAATATAATAGAAGTATTCATATTGTTACGAAAATAAAAATGCCTGAAAAGCATTACTGTATTGTCTGATTTTAGTCTATTGGTTTGTGTCAAGCTTTTGAATGTGAACATTTAACGGCATTGCCATACTGACTTGTGTATTTGACGGCATTGCCAATTCCACCATCTTTGGATAACGCAATCTTACATGTTTGAAATAAACGGACATAACATAGATGATGTGAGTGCGTTTGAGAAATTTCCAGAACTTTTCAAACTGTAGGCAATTAAGTATATAAGGAGGCTGCTTTGTCTACGTCGATAAGTCGTATTTAGGCGTAAATAAAAGTGTTGTAACGAATATTAAGTGCAAGATAAATAGGTTGCTGTATTAAGATAAACTGTATAGAGGTAAAGTGGGGATATAAAAACTGTAAGACAACAAAAAGATGGTGTTCATTTTATTTTGATACAATTAAAAAGAAATCAAACGTTTTAAAATATTTTAAACATATCTATTATATTTTCTGTGAGCTAAGTTTTAGGGTTTGCAGAAGCTAATTTAAAAAAGTATTTTTGTATAGGCTGCATTTAATATAATTTACCAATTATATACTAACCAGGGAAACCGAAATACGCAATTTCATGTTTTTTCCCATGCAACCAATCAAGTCGGATGTAATATATTTTTCTGTTTCCTGAATTTTGATGAATTTTGGCATCGAATTTGTTATTGGATATTTTTGCATATTCTGCTCATAACTGAATTTTTAATCATACTTATTTCAGTTTGAAGAGCATGCTTTCGTCATATCTTTCATATTAAAAGACCATTTTAAACCTTTTAACGCATGTTTGGATTTTTTGTGCTCCAAAGTATTTTTACTATAATAATACTCGAGGGTCGTAAACAATTTTTAGAAGAGCATATTATTAATTCCTATAACATTCCATGAAGGAACATGGGGACTTCTGTCAGTCAATGGGCTGCACCCGATTCTATTTTTAAACTCATTGAAAGGGACTTACAGCTTAACGCTGGCTCCGAACGGAAAATGCATTAGAGAAGTTTTCAATAGTAAGTTATACTTATAACCACTTACTAGCTAATGTTATGAGGTGATACCGCTGTCGAAAAACCTTTTCTTTTTTTAAGATAGTCTGGCCTGGATTTGAACCGATGACCTTCCGGTTGGTAGGCGGGCGTCCATACCACAGCGGCACTTAGAAAAGCTTACAACCTATTAAATGTAATCAGGAGGCATTTAACGTTCCAACTATGTTTGTATGTTAAAAATTTATATCAAAAATGCTAAAGTGATGCTAATGATGCCACTGACAAAGAAGGATCAAGCCAAAATTCTTAATTGGGCAAAACCAATCACTTCTCAATTGCACAACTTTTTGCCAATTCGTTGAAGATATTGGACGTAAATTTAAACTTCAGTTTGCTTTATACAACAGACGCTGCTCTATATATAATATAAGATGTCTATGTCAGCTACAGTTGACCCTAAGCTAACGCACGTTACATGCATTTCTCATGTACTGCATCGCTTATGCGTACGTATTGAAGTTCAAACAAGGAAACTGCCTATAATATTAGTTGAGCAGTTTGACGTTTTAACTGAGACAGTTCAGATTACTGGCAAGAACGTAGATTGTAATAAAAAACTGAATATTAATACTAAGCCAGCTAACTTGTCCTTAATATATGTACCCATTATATGTATCAGTGGGCATTGATATTTTCAGTGTATAAATGTTTGCTCAGATGTCTATGCAAAATTGAAAATTTATTTTACTATAACAATGCCAATAAAAAATCTGCTCTATGGTACCAAAAAAAATGTTAAGTTATGTATTCAGATCTCCTTTGAAATTTAAGTGAATGATAGTCCAAACTTAGGCACAATGTTAATTGTGAGTCACACCTTAAAGTCCAGTTTTTTGTCAAATTAATTTGACATTTCATTGTTTCAGTGTTTGACAAATTCAACCAGAGAAAGGTACACAATTGAGGAGTGCGTTAAGATTGTTGAAGCCTTTTACAAAAATTGGCCTTCAAATCAAAATGCATTCCATGCACTTCGTGAGTTTTTTGGTCAGCATAATCGACCAAATGTGCGCAAAATTTCAGCAAACCAGATCTGTAGGAAATGTGGAAACACTTGTGTATGCTTGCTCAGTTCGTTCTGTGGCAGATAGTGTGGCAGAAGAGCCGTCAATCTCGACTTGTCGTGCGGACCAATTTATCATCTTACGAACACCACTGATGCGAATTTAACAGACAGAAGTGAATGGTGACTTTACAAAGAAAATCATCTTCAGCGGTGAGGCACACTTTCACTTCGGTGGATTCGTTAAGAGAATCCACGTAATAGTGAATGGTGTTCGCTACCGTGAGATGAAAATGGACTTTTTCTGGCCAGATAATGAGGGTATGGACTTGGACGATATGTGGTTTCAACAGGATGGTGCCACCTATCACATAGCCAACGAAACAATGGCCATGTTAATTGGCCGCCACAATTATGTGATTTGACACCGTTAGACTTCTTTCTTTGGGGATATTTAAAAGAAAAA
Organism: Wohlfahrtia magnifica; assembly: GCA_023159175.1. NCBI lineage: Eukaryota > Metazoa > Arthropoda > Insecta > Diptera > Sarcophagidae > Wohlfahrtia > Wohlfahrtia magnifica. The sequence continues at coordinate 230,693 of JAKWBJ010000058.1, read as the reverse complement.
GTAAACGTCAATAAGCCGAGAGCAGTTCAAGTGCTAAACGATAAGATAGTTCGGCTCATTAACGACATTGAACCTCAATTATGTGTCAGAGTCATTGAAAATATGAACCGACGGATATGGGCATGCATAATTGTCTTAGATCCTTATCTTCTTTCTTTATATATAAAAATCAATGAGTGTTTGTATGTACGTATGCATATATGTGTGTTTGAAGTCTATACACTAAATCTTGAAATTTTTATAGTATCTCTCCGTATGTCTGGAAGGAACTACAGGCTATATAAATTTCAAAAATTTCAACTGGGCGCTGCCACGCCCATACAAAATAAATATTCATTTTTTATATCTTCAAAATGGTAAGAGAAAAAGTCTCTAAATTTAGCCCAAATAGGTATTTAGTCAATGGAAATCTTGAGTCAAAAAGTGAGCAGAATTGGACAAGTGGGCGTGATACGTCCCATACAAACTAAATGTTGATTTTTGTATATCGTAAGAACGGTTAAAGAAAAACTTCTGAATTTGATCTAAATGGCTTCATAGTTAATACAAATCGTCAGGCAGAAAAGAGGCGGAATTGTATAAGTGGGCGTAGTGTATATAGTGAGGACGGTAATGGTAAAAGTTTCTAAATTACGTTCAAATAACGTCTTGAACAATGCACTTCATCAGTCTGTAGCTGGGCGAGATTGGATAAGTGGTTCTGGCACCTTTCATTCATACAAAATATTGCATTTTGTATATGTGGAGAGCGACAACTATTAAAGGTTCGTTACCTATCCTCATCAGCCGAAAAGCGGAAATTGTAGAAATCACGCTCTATAAAAGCTGTATAAGTATGTATATACCTATACTATATAAAAATAAATGTGTGTTTGCTTGAAGACTGTATACAGCTAAAAAGCAGAATCTTCTGGAAGGAACAATTGATTGGATTTTGACCGCAATGGAACACAATGGGGAAAAAGGGGAAAATATTAGGATAATTCTCTAAGATCCTTTTGTTTTACAATCATTGGTTTCTATTCTGTTGTATTGCTTAGATATTGAATTCTTGATAAACTTCTTCTTCTTCTATTAACAGAGAAGAAGTTTTTGTTTTTAGAGCATATTTTTAAAATGTTATGACACAATTTCATATATTTACTGCATAACACTTTGTTTCAGGTGTCCCTGATAATAACTATAAACGTGCCAAGCTTGATCAAATTAACTTGAAGTTGTGGCTTATGTTGTTGTGGAAAAAAATGTTGCACTTTGTGTGTTAATTTTATCAAAAATTTATTATAATGAAAGGGTGCTGTGTTTACCTTTCAAAATATTGTCTTTAAATGTCATTGATGTTTCCTAATTTTTGACGACGATTTATGGCAAAGAACAAACGAAGTGTAACGTATTTTGTCAAAAAAGAAAACGTCATAAATTATACCGCATAGAACTATTGTTTTTTATTTGATTGAAAATATTAAACCAATTGAGGAATATCCTGTCAAAAATTTCTTTTCATTTTAAATTTAATTTTTTCATAAAAATGACTGCAAAATCTTTAAATTCATTTCATTAAAGTTAATTTTTATTAAAAAATAATATAAAAAAACAAATACAAATGAACAAATAAATGAATATTTTTGATTTCAAATTTATGAAAATACAGGTTGGACAAATTTGAGGTTAAAAAGTAGATTGGCTGTTAAATGATGAAATGTCAAGGATTGAGCTGTCAACCTCTGACACTTATTTAGTACAAAAAAATTGTGAAATTTAAACTATGGAACGCTACACTCTTGAAAAAAAAAATTTTAATTGTGAAAATTTATTATCAAAATGGTGATAATTTAACTGTATGACTTCGTAAAATTCGAGCAGCTTTTCCTCGTAATCAGGCTCCATTTGAGATCGCTGTGCGTAATTTAATTGCTAAATTCGAGGCTCACGGTACTGTTGCTGATAATAGATCAAAACATTATGCTCATAATGGCCGTGGTGATGCAAACATAACCGCTGTACAGCAAAGTGTTGATAATAAGCCTGGAACATCAACTCGTCGACGTTCGCAAAAATTGGGCATCACCAGAGGAACTTTGCGCAACATTTTGCATAATGATCTTCATCTTTTCGCTTATAAAGTTCAACTCGTTTAAGAATTAAAGCCAGCCGACCATTGTGTGCGTCGAACGTTTGTGAATTGGCTGTTTGAAAAACTGAACGAAAACAACGTATTTTTTAACAAAATCATCTTTAAGGATGAGGCTCATTTTCAATTATGCGGTTACGAGTATATAAACAAACAAAATTGTTGCACAAACAGTCCTCGAAAAACTATTACATCCAAAGAAAGTGGCCATATGGTGCGGTTTGTGGTTAGGTGGCATCATCGGCCCGTATTTTTTCGAAACGTCATAACCGTGAATTCTCTGCGCTACCAAACCATCATAACCAATATTTTGTGGCCACAATTGGCTAATGTTGACATCAGTGACCTTTGGTTTCGGCAGGACGGTAAAATTAAGTTTATTTTAACATAAGACCGGCACCCGGGGGATGGCCGCTACTCATGCGGTGCATTGTGCTGGTACTTGGAAAATAGGAAAGAGGACAGATGGAGTAGTGTTTATGGACGTTTGATTTAAATTTGTTCATGTCGTAAGTGGGAGGAAATACTTTCGTTGGAAGATTATTCCACAACCGAACAGTGCGACCAAAGAACGAAGTCTCCCTATAATGCGTTGTGGGACTCACTGGATAATCAGCTACAAACGGATGCGCTCTGCAAGTAATACAAGCACTACGTAAAAATATATGATTACTAGGAATTAGTTCCTTAATTTCGTCAAAACACATTCGTTATAGTACCGACTGAACAATTAAACACACGCCACATTGCGACGATGCTCTAATTAATCGATAGAGTTGTCCACCCTACCGTCATTAATGAGCATCTTCGGCCGCTCCTGTACGCGGTCGAGAAGCTCCAAAATTGACTTTGAAACACCGGCTCATACATGAGAGTTGTATTCCATTTTTGTCGGATATAGGTCTCGTAAATATTAAAGAGATCAGATGGAGTGAAGTATTTCTTGCACCATCTTAAAAACCCAAAGTTCTCGAATGCTTATTTCGGCACTTGAAATATGTGGTCATTCCAATAAACGTCACAGTGAATTCTCATGCCCTGAACATCAATAGCATCTGATTCCCCCGTATCTACATTACCCATGGAAACAGATGACAACACACCACCACGTCTGTGTGTTGAAAAACAACATTGAGTCTTGAGTGTGCATTAAAAACGACCCTGTTCGCACAACCTCGGAGATTTTCGCCAGGTTCACTCGTCTCGCCCTAATCTCCAAAAGGCTCGGTCTACGATCAAAAGAATATGAGTAACAAATGTTGCTGTCATCCGCAAAAGAACAGATAGGATTAGAAGTGAGAAGAAGAAAGTCTTTAAGAAATATTAGAAAAAGAGTAGGAGAAGGAAAGAACGGAGCCTTGCAGTACCCCTGAGTTTATCCTGAACTCGTCGGATGAGACCCCTTCTATAACAACTTTTGTAGTGCGATCTCTGAGAAAGCTCGATATTAATCCAGAGATGTGACTACCGACACCAAAAGCATTAAGTTTCGAAATGAGAGCCCCGTGCCAAACTTTATCAAACGCCTTTGGGATATCCAGAGCCACAACCTTACTCTCACCAAAACCATAAATGGACTTGTTCCACTTCACCAAGAACAACGCCAGCAGGTCGCCAGTAGAACTGCCCGTTCGAAAACCGTACTGACGATCGCTAAGCAAATCGTTGAACTCCAAATATCTCACAAGGCGGTGATTAATCATACTCTCCATAACCTTGGAGAGTGCGGAACAAACTACTATTGGATGGTAATTCTCAGGGTTACTAGCCTCGCCCATTTTGGGGATTGGCGTTACATTAGCAACGTTTCAGCAAGATGGAAAAACACCGGCGCTGAAAAGGTGAGCTAATGAACGCGCAAGCGTAGAAGAGCACTGCTTCAGGACCAGTGCTGGTATGCCATCCGCCCAGAAGACTTGTTAACGTTGAGATTTGCAAGGACCCTTTTTAGAACATGGGCTCGAAAGAATATACAAGCCATAGTTATTGATACTTTTTCAAGCTCGGGCTGTGGCTGAACACTCTCCGGCGAGTGAGAATTACTTACCCGGTTTACCTTTTTAACCGGGCTTGTGAATGTTTGGTCATTCCTTATAAAGACAGGAACCAAACTAGCGCTGTTCCTCAGCCTTTTAACGAATGACCAAAAGTTTTCACTTCAGCGTGGAAAAGTAAGAATTTTAACACGAAGGCGTTGCTCGTATAGAGCCTTTTAGCGTTTAACTACTGTGGCACATGAAGATCTCGCCTGTTTGCGGAGCGAAACACATTTATTATTGTTGCTAATTTATACGTCAGATTAAACCAAGATTTGTTTTTAGGTTTAATCGAAAGCTCTTTGGATGGGATAAAAATATCCATCCCCAGCCTTATTATATTTACTACCATTTCTGCCATGGCATCGACGATTGAGTCAAGGAAACAAACTTTCTAATTAAAATGCCTAAATGCCATTGAGCTCAGCCCAACAATCATTTTCGTAATTAAAAATGTAGCGTTCCATAGCTGTGGAGGGAACCTCACGAAGCGGAGGACAAGAATGAGGCAGAAATTATGCAATGATCCGACTTATTGCATGAGATATTTCCCGGTCGCGTAATTTCCCGATTTGGCGAGGTCGTTTGGCCGCCTCGTTCTTGTGATTTAGCTAAACTGGGCTATTTTCTCTATTTTCCCTTTGAAAGACCGGACTTACATCAACAAACCACAAACAACTAACTCTATGAAAGATGAAATTCGGCGGTGCATTGACGACGTGCTAGAGGTGGACATATGTCCAACATCAGATTCCATTATCAATTCCCTTATTTCTATTTTATATTGGTATGAATAAAACTGAATTTGTCAAAAAAAAAAAAAATGTTTGCCCACCTTTTATATAAATGTTTTTCTCTAATTTCATATTCTTTTACTTATATTTTATTTAAACATATATGCTGTACTTACCATTATGTGTATGTATGTGTGACCTTAATTTTACATTTCAAGCATTTCAACAAATTTCAAAAAATCCAGCCGGAAAAAAATCACCGAAATCGAATTATATTTTTACTCTCCGAAAAAAGCGGATGTTTAATGGTGTTGCGGTTGTAACAGGAATGAAGTATTTGCTAAACAGCCGTTACCAGTTGATAAATTAACAAAAACACATTAAATACACTCAATAAATACGCCCAGTAATTATTATTAATTTGTTATTAATGAAGTAATAAAATTTGGCACATTCTGCGTAATTTTGGAATTGAATTTAAATAGTCTTGAATATTTAAATATTAGTTTTTATTTTTTTTTATATATGTATGTATGAATAAGTTTATAAATGTTTTTTTTTTCTTTTTTTATTGTTACGTTAAACACAGGTACATATTTATTTTATAAACAAGTGTCTTCTGTAAATATAATTAAAAGTGATTAAATTTCAAATTATTTAAAAACAATTTTTCAAATATATGACATATTGCAAAATTATTATATGAAGGCGTAAACGTAATTATTTAAAAAATATTATAAATATATATATGCGGGCGGATTGATATTGAAGCTACATAAGTAGGAAAAAAAACTTTTTTTTCAAAAACCATTCAGTTCTCAACATAGTCTCCTTTTAGCTCAATACACTTAGCAAGACGATTTTCCAACTTTTTTATACCATCTGAATAATACGATTTTGGGAACTCCTCAAAATACGCATTAGTTTTGGTAATCACTTCTTCGTTTGAGCTGAATCTTTTTCTTGCGAGCCATTTTTTCAAGTTTGGGAACAGGAAAAAGTCACTAGGGGCTAAATTTGGACTACAAGGTGGATGATCAACCAATTCGAAGTAGCTCTGTGAACCGGTGCATTGTCGTGAAGAAAGATCACTTTTTTCTTGTTTAAATGTGGTCGTTTTTCCTTGATTGAATCAACCAATTGATCCAATAATGCACGATAATACTCTCCTGTGATTGTGAATCCCTTTTCAAGATAATCGATGAGCAATATTCCATGTGCATCCCAAAACACAGTGGCCATAACCTTGCCAGCCGATTTAGCTGTCTTCGCCTTTTTCGGAGCACTTCCACCAGCTTCCACCCATTACTTCGATTGATTTTTGGTTTTAGGTGTGTAGTGGTGGACCCACGTTTCATCAACAGTTATTAATCTACGCCAAAAATCAGCAGAATTATGCCTTATCATGTCCAAACACCGCTGTGAACTGATCTGTCGAACTCATTTTTGTTCAACACTGAGTAAACGCGGCACCCATCTTGCCGATAGCTTTTTCATAGGCAAATGTTCATGCAAAATGTTGAACACACGTTCATATGATACGTTTACCATTCGATCATTCACAACAATATCGAGGATTTTCTTGATATTTTCTTTAGTAACCACCTCTTTTGGCCTTCCTGTTGATGGTTTTGTTCGGCCCCGTTTAAATTCAGCAATCCAATATTTTACCATATAATCTAACGGAGCAGATTCGCCGTAATGTTTATCAAGCTTTTCTTTTGTCTTTTTCGCCATTTTGCCTTTCAAATAATGGTGTTTAATCACTACACGAAATTCACTTTTTTCCATTTTCCAAGAAACACAAAAGTTGCTTACTTCAAACGACTACAACAAAAAAACTAATCGCTGAATTTGGCTAAAATTTTAACAGCTGACGTTTGACAGATCGTTATTTCTAAGAAAGAAAAAGTTTTTGTGTTTGTGCTGCCCTCTAGCGCTAGGTAGCTTTAATGTCAACCCGCCCTCATAGATTACTCATACTACATATTCTAGTGCAATGTAACTCTCGTATTAGAGCTGCAAAACAATCGATAGTACTATCGATAGTATCGATAGTTTTGTTTTTGGCTGACCATCGATAGTTTTTTTCACTTTCGTTACTGTCGTCAATTTCTAAGTGTAAATACGGAGGAAACTAAATGTAGCCAAAGTCACATTTGCAAAAATTTGTTCGATGCACGTGTTAGTCATCTGAAACTTTTGTAGTTACATGTAGGGGCACTGTTTAATACTTTTTTAAATGTTTACTTATTAAACTCAAATACAGTAAGAATTGTAACTAAAATATGTTCGTACATACTATACTGCATTTGACGCAAACAAATTATTCTTCATTTCGTCAGACAATAGCACATTGCTCTCACGTTGTTTTAAATATTACGATGCAGGTGCTGCTTTCGTTTACTGAGAAATTATACATTTCGAGGACTCTTATCCATAAGTCTAGTTCCTATAAGTTTCTTTTTTCTTATTGTGCGACTTGAAATAGGAGAATAAGTTCATTTTTGAGGCTTTTTGATAACTTGAAGGGACTAATCTTTGAAGTACGAATTAAAAGTTTATCAAACTGACAGTTATTCTACGTTTCTTCCCATGGTCTCTGCAGGTTTATTTCACTGGATCGCATTAATTACTATAGTTTTTGAGCACTTCATGGTCTGAACAATTTTCAATGTATATGAAGATTACTCTTTCATCAAAAAACTTCAATACAACAAAATTTATGACATACTGGAACAAATAAAGCGTCCCTATTATTTGTTTCAACACTGTATATTTATTATTATTCTTTCCCTTTCCCTTAAATCCTAATATTGTTGTCACAAGTAGCACCTTAAAGAATACGATAGTATCGATTGGATCGATAGTTTTTTTGCAAACTATCAAAACTGTCGAATGGGCCGACTATCGATAGCCTTGCAGCTCTATCTCATATACGAATGTCAGTTAGCTTTGGAAATATTCAAAATAATCCCATCTACAAATCAAAAGACTCTTACAAAACCTTTTACTTTAAATTTATTGAGAATCTTAAAAAAAGGTCATGTTCTTTGTATTCGAACAAATAATCAAATAATATTGCAAAACATGCATGTTAAACACCCAGACATAAATCTTGATCTCCGTTTAGTGTAAAAATCTCTCTATATGATCTCTTCATCTTTAACTTTTACTTACAAAGATTCAAACTTATTTTTCGAGCTTAATCCTTTTGTGGCATCTATCGCTTTAAATTTGAACCAGCGGTTATTTCGTATCTGGCAATACTTATGTCATTTTATTCTGTCACAAAATTCAGTCTATATCTCCACTGAACGAAATGAATCGGAAATTTGGAATTTTAGTTCTAAAACAAAAACAATTGGTTGGAAATTGCAAAAAAAATCAAAAAGAAAAAATCACAAAAATTGCAAAAATCATCATAAACAAAATTGCCTCATTTGTGGCTCAGAAAACCCAAAACGTGGTCTTACAAAAAACAATGCACCTGGTGCGTCTTGTGGAGCGGAGGCATGATTGGCCCGTATTTCTTTGAAAATGAGGATGGCGCAACTATTACGTCAATTGAAGCACCTATCGCGCCATGACTGACGTGAAGTTGAGCATTTGAAGGCCAACTTTCGTGATCCCATTGCCAACATACGACCCCATAAACTCGAAAAAGTTCTCGAATAAAATAATATTTCATTTCTAACCGGAACAATTGTCTTTCACAACAGAAAAATTAATTTGGCAAAATTTCAAACCGTATTTGTTTTATTGCATTTTTAAATTTAAACTTTTAAATGGCCCACCCTCTATTTCTGGTGAAGATGGTACAGTATCTTGCTAGCTGTGTTTGGGACTTTTCCACCTTAAACGAACTCATAGTGATCTTAAGTCACGTGATGCGGACGTACTTGACGATAAATCCAAATGTTTAGAAAGAAGTTGTGCGATTTACGGGTCTATTAACATAGAATTTTATAATTTTTTTAATAGAAAATCAATCGGAGATTGATTGATGGTTTGTCAAGATTTTTTCCAATGCATTTATTCAAAGCTTTTCTTACACAAAGTTTTGTAATAAGTCATTAACCATTTAAGCACATTAATAAGGTTAAACGCTTAAGTGTATCTGTTGCATAGTTTAGCTCATCTAAAAAATATCCATGCAAAAAATGCCAATAGTGAAATATTAATGCTTTACTAGTGACATTGGCAGTAGTACTACTGACTATGTGTACCACAGCCAATGTTATCATCTACTGACATTTAACATTAGCTTGTCATTGAACTCTGTCGAGTAATTGTTATTGTTTACAAAATTGTAAACAGAGACGGTAGTTAAAAATAAAAATTGTTGTTGCTCGTGAAAAGGTTACGAACAGTGTAACACAAAACTGTGTTGAATAAAGGATTTTAATTAAAATAACATATACACAAATTTATTCTATTTTGATTTGGTAAATTCTTTTTTTTTTTTTTGTAAAATTTTCACACTCTTGCTGGTTCATTAAAAAATGAAGATTCAGTTAAAAATTAAAAATTTAAATTAAAATTTGAAAATGGAAGGTTGATGTGTAAAACCGCTGGGATTACAAATGGGGAATAGTATTATACACATTTCTATTGCTATATATTTTATGAGTTCAGCACGCTAAATTATAAAACGATCAATAATTTACAGCCACAAAAATCCTTTTGCTCGATAAAGAATTTAAAGCGAATTACGCTTATTATTAAGATTATTTTTTTAGAGTGTGATTTTAAAATTTACTATTAATCTCTGGGATGAGATATTAAAAAAATATATATTCTTTTAAGCAAGACTTAGGAAAAGTGTAAAGAAGAACGATTTAAAAAAAAAAAGAAAAAGTAATTTTTAAACTTGCTCCACCCACCACAAATAAAATCAGCGAATAGGTATACCATACATATTTTCGATAAAAGTAATAATAAATTTATTCCTTTAGAGCATGGCTGGATTTGAAAGTTTTTGAAGAGTATAAAAGAGAAGGTACATATAATGCAAAAAGTGAAAAAAGGAAATCTTCTTATGAAACTGTACAACACAAAGTAAACTTAAATTTGTTAAAAAAAAGTAAAATTTTGTGATTGATATGAATAAAAACTAGCATTCAGTCAACTGTTTAGCCTTAAGGTAAGATCTCACTATCGGGACATTGTACCGATTTTCATATTATTTTATGTACCGATAATGTAAACGCACACAATTATAATTTACCGATTATTTACAACTAAAATCAACTCTTGTGAGCCAATAATGTGAGCACTAATTATATCGATTTTTATCGGCCAAACAGCGCCAATAAATGTGACAACATTTAATTTTAAAAAATAGTGCACAATAAATGTTGCAAAAGGTAAACATATTTATTTTATTAAAATACACATGTAAAGGGTCCGCCATCTAACGTTTTTTGTTGAACTAGTGCTTATTTCGTGAATGGTAACACTTAGCTCATGTCTGATTTGACAGATAATTAGTTTTATCCTTCCGCTAAACGAATATGGTTGTGTACACGCTTGAACTTCGCTTCGCTAAGTGGACCTGCGATCGACTTACAGAAGATGCCGATTTTGCCAAAAAAAATCATCTTTTCAGATGAAGCTCATTTTGATCTTGGCGGGTATGTAAACAAGAAAATTGTCGCATTTGGGGCACAGAAAACACGCACGCATACATTGAAAAGCCGATACACTGTTTGGTGGGGATTTTGGTCCAGAGGCATAATTGGGCCATTTTTCTTCGAAAATGAGCAAGGAGTGTCCGTTACAGTCAATGGCGATCGTTATCGGGCCATGTTGAACGAATCGTTGTTCACAAAAATTGAAGAGGAGGATATTAGCAACATTTGGTTTCAACAGGACGGCGCTACGTGCCACACAGCCGAAGCTACACTCGATGTTTTGCGCCCTGTTTTTGAAGATCGCATTATCAGCCGCAGAGCTGATGTCGTTTGGCCACCTCGGAGCTGCGATTTGACACCGTTGGACTATTATTTGTGGGGTGCCGTCAAAGATAAGTGTTACGCCAACAAGCCAGAGACAATTGACGCTTTAAAAGACAATATTCGTGAAGCCATTGGTGAAATACAGCTGCACACAATCGATAATGTGCTTAAAAATTGGACCGATCGTGTAGGCTACTGCATGGCCAGCCGAGGCAGCCATTCGAATAAAATTATTTTCCATTATTAACCGGAAGTTTTGTACTTTCAAATAGAAAAAGAAATTTGTGTAAATCTTCAGTAGTTTTTTATAGCATTTTCAAAAAAAATTTATTTGGCGGACCCTTTAGTACATTCATTAACGATTACTTAAATAGTATTTAAATTACTTTAGATAATATTTAAGATTCCTCCAACAAAAAGACGACCAATACAACCGACCTCAATACTGTTACGAGACGCCTAAGTTGTAGGACTTTGGTATATTTTGTGTCACCCTGTCAATGCCATACCTATTTGTATATCTGGCAGCACTGCCAATTAAACCATCTCTGGGTAACACAATCTTACATGTTTAAAATTAACGGATAGAGGATATGAAATCGTTTGAGACATATCCGGAACTTTCCAAACTGTAGGCAATGAAGTATATAAGGAAACTGCTTTGCCTACGTAGTATCAGGTAACGTTTTGCTGTCATAAGATAAAGACGTGTTTAAGCAGAAATAAAAGTGTTGTATAAGCGAATATTAAGTTGTTGAAAGCTGTATGAAGGTTATTGTATAGTGGAATAAAAATATAACTGTAACAAGAACAAAAATGGTGTTAATTTTATTTCAACGCAATTTAAACGAACTCAAATGTTTTAAAGAGGTTAAAACGTAACAATACTATATATAAAAATATGTACTCGGTATCAGCGACAGCCATAAACACTATGCTGTAAAATTCCCTTGGATTATAAAATATGCTGCGATATTTTGAAAGTGCAATAATTTGCACTTGTTTACCGTCAACTTTTTATGCAACTTCGGTCTATTGTTGACTTTACTGGAAAACCAGTACATATATGTTTATGTATGCATAATATGCATTGCATGTATTTATAAGTATATTAATAATGTACCTTAAGGTAATTGCCTTTTACTGCAAAAATTGCGTCCCAAACTTCTGGAATAAACTTTGATATTGTGGAGGCTTTTGCACTGACTACATAGCGAAGGGTACAAGCCAAATGCTGATATTCTGGAATTGCTCCTCGAAAAGTAATGTCAAACTTTATGATGTGTGGTGTGATTAGCTCAAAAGAAATACAATTCTTCTGGGATTATACGATTGACGCAATGCACCAGTTATTGGTACTGCAATTCTGACGGTGATGACTTGAAAGGCAATCATGCGACAACAAGGATATACAAAATATGCCAATTGTGTTCTTGAGCAAGTGGACGAAGTGGACAATCGCCAAATCGTTTTCCTTGAAATATTTTAGCCGAAAATAAGAAAATAAGTTTATGTATCTCGCGCTTTTACGTTCTTTTGCTGCTTTTTGACAACAGCTCCTTTTTTTAGCGTTTGTTTTAAGAAAAGAACAACCCAATTTAATAAAGATTAATTTACTTATTTTAAACCCAAACCAACCCGTTTATATTATTTTTTCTATCTCCCATAGAGGAGGTCAATCAATATCATCATTCCTGGAAATAATTTCTTGTGGAAAGAGGTCTCGCAGTAATTCCATTGTAATCCTGGCTGTATGAGATATGGCACCGTCTTGTTGAAACCACATGTTAGTTAAGCCCAAGGCATGCAGTTGTGGCGTTAAAAAGTTTTCAATCATATCACGATACCGCTTGCCATTGACAGTTACCGTTACGCCGTTTTCAGTTTCAAAGAAGTAAGGTCCAATGATTCCTCCTGACCAAATTGCACACCAGACTGTCACTTCTAATGGATGCAAAGGTGACTGATGAATAATTTGAGGCTTTTGCATTAAAATGCTGGTTTTCTTATTATTCATAAAGGACTATAATTGATGTATAATTACGACCCCGAAAAATCTATTTGTTTATTATGTCGTTACGAAAATAAAAATGCATTAAAAAGTTAATTCAATATAAGTACTTTTGGAGCTATAAAACTTCATTGTGGGATTATAGTCTATTGGTTTGTGGCAAGACTGTCAATTAACCACCCTGTCTGTTTCTTTACTCTACATTGGGATCCCGCGGGATCCCAATCTTAAAGAAAAGCGTTTTCGTATGCAAAAATTAGGTAAATGAGGGAGAATTTTTCGGGATAGTTTGTGCAGCTAAGCAACAGTCAGCTGTTTAAAATAAACAATAATAAAGTAAAAAACAATTTTTTTTAATAAAATTAAAATAAAAAATTAATGTTGAATTAAAAAAGATTTAAAAACTTGTTGTAAACAACTAGAAGTTAATTCTAATTCAGTATTTATTTAAAAAACTGTTTTTTTTTTTTTGTTTAATTATCACGCATAAGACAAATTTATGGTTTTTGTATTTTATGTACATTAGCAGGTTGAGTTTCTAAAGTCTTTAAATGATGTTTATAAGCCAATTTGGTTTTATTTTATTTAAGCAGAATAATGTACAATGAATTAATGTATTTGGCACCCGCTGAATTGTTAAAAAAAAAGTTATGTTTTTTGTGTGTTTTTGTCTCTTTTTCAGAGAAATTGTTGTTTACTCTTATTTTACCGAAATTTATGATGAATATGTCGAACTCCAGTGTATGGAAAACAACACCTACGTGTGCATGGGATCACACAAGTACCTACATATGAGTGATATTTTAATAGAGAAACAGAAATATCACGTACGTATGGGTGATATTATGATTATTAGTGGAGCTGAATTATCAGTCATAGGTACGCACTTACGTAGTAATGTGTTCTTTTGCCAAAAACGACTTATTTTTCTAAAACGACTGCGCAATAAAAAAAAATAAATTAGTAAGGGCTAACCTAAAACAACGCCTAGCCGCGCTCGACGAGTGCAGTTTAAACAGTCGTTATAATATGTGAAGTAAAATAATTTAAAACAATAAATTACTTGAATAGATTACTCTCTCAGAATGGGTGCTTGGTAGCAAAAGCAAAAATATTAATAACAAAAAATTAATTAATAAATTATAAATCAAGAATAAAACAAATACTGTAGACGCTCGTAAATTAGAACTCGCTGAAATTCGAATCCTTCGGAAATTAGAATCAACGTTTTTAATACATTACATGCTCAATAATTAGAACCGACAGTTCGGCTCTAATTATTAGGCGTTTTTATTTTTTCTTAGCTTTTAACACTTAAAAATTGTCTCTATAGTTTTTATTTGGCTTTAACATAGTAAAACAATAATATTTATGTAATTTTTATTTTCTTTGCACTTTGTTCATTAGTGTGTGAAATTTAAAACCGTTAGTTACATTTGCGCAGTGAAACTTGAAAAGTGTATATACAAAGTGTTGTTTTTTTATATGAGTGCCAAATAAACGTAAAAAGAAAACTATGTCTTTAGAAACGAAGCTAAAGATATTGGAAAAAATCGACAAAGGCTTTCAGGGAAAGCGTTTAGCTCTTGATTTAAACATAATAAAATCTGCCATCAGCTATACCAAATCAAATAGTTCAGCTATATTAAAAGGAGTTACCAACACCTATCAGAAAGCAACGAAAAAATCTTTACACAGTTGTGAATATCCCAAAATGGAAAGACGGCTCTATGAGTGGTTTCTAAATCAACGCGAAAGAAAATCTACAATGACTGGAGCAATACTGAAAGAAAAAGCAAAACAGATTTTTCAACAAGAATATCCCAAAAATAATGATAATTTTCGAGCAAGTGATGGATGGTTTTCCAACTTTAAAAAGCGACGTGGCATTCGATTTTTAAAAATTGGTGGTAAGATTCTTTCTAGTGATGTTGACGCAGTTAATCCTTTCATTCATAAGTTCCGTGCTCAGGTGGCTGAGATGGGTCTTACACACTCACAAATATACAATGTGGATGAAACCGGATTATTCTTTCGTTGCCTTCCCGAAAGAACATATATGTCTGCCTGTGAAAAAAGTGCTCCCGGATTTAAAATCCAAAAAGAACGTGTTTCAATTTTACTTGGATTAAACTCCGTATAAATTGGTGCCATTGGTAATTGGAAAAGCCAAAACACCGAGGAGTATGAAAGGGTTTAATAATCCTCTTCACTACGTTTTTTCAAAAAATGCCTGGATGACGTCCCGTATCTTTAGTAATTGGTTCCATAACATATTCATTAAGGAAGTAAGGAAAAATTGTCTTAAACTTAGGTTTGATAATTTAAAATTTTGACAAATAATTTATGGTTTTGTTTACCAGGTCATTCGTTTTTCTAGAGAAAATAATTTACCTCCAAAAGCACTTTTACTTATTGACAACTGTTCCGCTTATATGCCAATTGAAAATCTTCGCTCCGACAGTAGCTGTGCAACCAATGGATCAAAATCCCATAAAATTAACAAAACTTATAACCTTCTAAAATCCTTCTCAATACGTCATGCAATAATATTACTCAAGACTTCTTGGTCTAAATTGAAAAACTGGGATTCGGACCAATACGACAGCGACGACAACCTTCCTATAGCCCACTTAGTGCAAAACAATGACTGCGATGAAGTTATCCAAATAAATCAAACGCTTTTAGAAGAAATTGCTTCAAACCATTCCATCAGCGCAGATGAAATCGAAAAATGGAATGAGGAGATGCTTGAGTACTTATCGGAACATGAATAAAGTAGCGATGATGAAAATTTGGATAACGGCGATAAAGATATTGTTGAAGTCACAAGAGTTACTTCTAATGCTTTAGCCACTGAGAGCGTAAATAATTTAATAAATTGGTGTAGAACTAGTGAATTGATTTCTACAAAGTACATGAACAATCCTTTAACCCTGCGCAATGATATTGTTATGACAAATTTAATAAAGCCAACAAAGCAAACAAAAATTTCTGATTATATGATAAAAGATTAGTATGTAATTTTGAAATTTGACTCACTGAGCACTAAGAAATTTAAGTAATCTAACAACACTTTCAACTTCAGACACATATACATATGTGTGTATATTTTTCTTAAATTAGCTGTAATATATTTCAATGAAATAGTATGTTTTATGCTCGCTTTATATAAATAAAATTAAAATATCTACGTAGAAGGGTTCTTTTATTATATTTTCTAAACGAAATTTTATGTTGTTTTATACATATTAAAAAAAACCTTTGGAAATTAGAACTTCTCGAAAATTGGAATCACCCCAGGAACAAAGTGGTTCTAATTTACGAGCGTCTACTGTATAATAAAATTAATCTTGATATGTATGTACATAAATATGTATATACTCGATTTTAGAAACAAACAAATATCAAAACGTATTGAACAGATTTTCAATAGTTGTCTACGCTTAAGCTACACAACTTTATTTGGTTTGTTATATTTCTAAAAAAATGATAAATAAATTTAAATGTGTAGTCTAGTTACTACACAAACAAACAAAAAAGCAACAAATAAACCATAAACAATTATTTTTCTCCTACCTCCTGTATGTATATGATAAAACGCGTTTAAAGCATTTTAATAAAAATTATTATTTATAACCTTCAAAAATTGTTTAAAAAAATTGTAATCTATTGTAAGTTTTCTTAAAAAAAACACAAAATATGTAAAAAGAAAGGTTTTCAAAAATTGGTGCAAAAAAATTAAATTAATTGAATAATATACTATAATACTTTTCATAGAATTTTCCAACAGATTTTGCTTTTTGACGTCTTGGCAATAGAAACAAAGTAACAACAACATAATCTATTCCCATGTAGTAAAACAAGTGGAAACTAAGAAAATTCTTCAATGAGCTGAGCAGAGAACAAGCAATATTTGTTTAGCATTAGAAAAAACAATAGTCAGTTGAAATAATTTAAAAAAAAAATAAATAAATAAGATTGAATTGTTAAAGAAAAGCCAGGAGAATATTAAAAGGCATTTTTTTAGTAAAATAGTATACGAAACACCAAAACCGCCTACAAGAAATTCAAACAGGGAATACAAATAAGCACATACACTCTCACACGTATACGCATAATGTTCTATTTACGCAGAAAGACAAGTGCACACAGTAAATCTCAGTGTACGTGTGTATCTGTGTCTGAAAAAGAGAGTAAAATATGCCAGAGTATACAGGATACCTTTATGCATTTTATAGTTAATATGCACACATATCCATACACATATACACAGCTATTCAGAGACACCAATACTCACACAAATATTTAACCATCTCTTGATACTTCTATATAAAATTTATCCTTAAAAATTTTTGAGAAATACAGAAACTCGTACACTTACACATATGTATGCTCTCATGTAATTACACACACGCTTATACGGCGGAGAAGAGCTTGTATAGAATTTCCCATACATATACACATTGTATAAACAATGTATTAAAATGGCAAACAGGAGGATAAGGAAAGAAAATTTAGCCTTCAATATAGTTTTTTTTGCAAAAGAAAAAAAATGAAAAAAATTCAATTCCTTTTTAATTTTATAAAATTTTGAATTATTTTTAACTAATTTTTGTTTAAATTTTTGCACTTTTTCGTATTCGATGAAATTATTCAAATTTTTTAATAATTTTTTTTCTTATTAATTATATACTTTTTTAAGTTTTTTTCTTTTTTGGCTTTTGGCTTTAGCAGTTGTTGTTTTTAAATTGAAACTTTTTTAATTACTTTTAATAAATTTTTGTTTAACGCGCGTATGTAGTTTGAGCAACATCTCGTAGGCTACTGATTATTAAATTGTTGTAATCCAACTAGACGTATGAGTGACAATGAATTTCTTATTGTTCCCATTTTTTTTCATGTCTGCCAAATTTTTCCCATATTTTCTCATAAAAAAGCTTTTATTTGCTCTCACTCTCTCTCTGTCTCTGTCTGTAATAACATTAAATTTAACAAAAAATATCATTTATGTACATGTGAGGGAGTATTTGATAAGCAGCTTAAGCTTGAAACGGAAATCCGCTAATGTGTTACTGCTGCTATAACATAACATTAAAAAACGAACTTTTGCTCATGACACCCGCACATTTTTTTTGAGAAATAAAAGCTTTTTCTCTCATTTTTACCTCTCTTAACTCTACTGTTTCATCTGTTTGTATTTTAGCCATTAACAGTTTAGTGTTAAAGCATATGTTTTTTGTTTTTGTTTTTGTTTTCGTTTTCTTCGTATGCACACGCTTAAAAAATACACACGTTCAAGTCAGTGTTCATTCATCAACATATTTCGCTATTGTAGTAGTTGTGTTTGTTGTTAAAGCATCCTTGTTTTCTAATTTATCAAATTAGGTAACCTTGTTACTCTTTGTCTTACGCTGCCTTTTTCGAAATTCATTAACAGTAATGCTTCTACTTGCGTATACATACATAAATACTGACCCTCACACACACACATACTAATAGGTATGTTGACACGATAAATTTTACACTATTACTTGTGATTAAAGGTTACCAGAGTGTGAGATTATTTACTTTAGAAAAATATTAAGCGTAAACGATTTTTAAAATTAAAATATGGTTTGAATATAGAAGATAGGATCTTAAAACATATAAAAGAAATGTATAATTAATGCTTTAAAATGCTTAGACGATGAAAGGCTACCGACTACAAGTTGACAAAAATAAAACACACACGTTTATATGAATACGATTATTTTGAGAGCAACACAGCTACACGACAACATTTGCTGCTGTAGCCAACTTAGCCAACTTAGGCTTATATCTATTTCGTTTGGTTACAAAATTTTGTTAAAAAAAATTTTTAATAAAATTAAAATATTATAAAAGCATTGATAACACTACACAATCTTTGATTAAGATTTCAATTCTGTGATTGAAATTTCTGCATCAGCTTTAGTTAATGAAATATGACACGGGGGTTTATCCAGCAATAGTCAGACGTCATGCAGCCCTTACAGCGTTACTGCATGTTACAGAGGTCTTGTTAGCGGGAAAATACTACAGGTGACTGTGCAGAAAGTGTAACTTAATGCTCATATTACATCTAAACCTCTGAAGGTGACTGATCAGTTGTTCAAAGTATTGAGAAAATCTAGAAGTTTTCTTACTTCCAGCAAAATATACTCTTTTCATCCCGTTTTCTCAATCTATGTCAGAGTGTCCGTAAAATTTGATCTTATTTGTGGCCCATCGAAAATTCCCGCATTTATCTCTTCTACACTCAGTTTTAGAAACTTTCTTGATAGGAAAAGAAAACAAACTGCAAAACCTTTTTCAAACCCATTGTGTAAGAGAACACATTTTCGACTACGTTTTGATGAGTCTACGTATAGACGCCATAAATAGCCTATAAACTACTTACATTTTTACGAAATAGATAAATTTTATAGAGCACGAGTGCAACCGTCCACTACGTATGCGCAAATTTTGAGTCTATAATCGGGGTCTATCGGAGTTCTGACCATAAGAACGCATAGCCAAACAATCCATTATGCCAGTCACTTTAGTGTCTGGCACCGAAAAATTTTAAATAACAAGCTTCCTCTGCAACTTCCTTGAAATGCAGGTATCTTGCGATCCAGGGTCAACTAGCGCTAGTACCGTACATTAAATATCCTCTATGTGCACAACACAAATTGTGAAGCCAAAAAGGACTGTGGAGTTACGGGGTCCTTCCAGTTGTACGGAATACGTAAGGAGATTCCGAGCCGCCGCAGATGTTGCTGCAAAACAATCGATAGTACTATCGATAGTATCGATAGTTTTGTTTTTGGTTGACCATCGATAATTTTTTTTTTCACTATCGATACTATCGTCAAATTCTAAGAGTAAATACGTAGGCCACTAAATGCAGTCAATATCACATTTGTAAAACTTTTATATTACATATGGTGACACACTTTAACAGTTTCTTAAATTTGTATTTTTTAAAGTCAAATAGAGTATGAATTGTAACTAAAATATATTCGTACATACGATTTAGCATTTGACCCAAGCAAATTAATCTTCATGTCGTCAGACCATAGCATGTTGTTCTAACTATTACGATTCAGGTGTTGCTTCCGTTTGCTGAGAAATGTACTCTTACCCATTAGCCTCATTTTTGAGGCTTTTTGATGATTTGAAGGGATTAATCTTTGAAGTACAAATTTAAAGTTTATCAAAACTGACAGTTGTTGCATTAATTACTTTAGTTTTTATATAAGGATTACCATTCCATCAAAAAACATCGAACAAACATCGAATTTTATGACATACTGGAAAAAAATAAAGTGACCTTTTATTTGTCTCAAAACTGTATATTTATTATTATTTTTTCTCTTTCACATTCTAATTTTGTTGCCATAAGAATCCGATAAACTATCGAATGGGCTGACTATCGATAGTTTTGCAGCTGTAGGTTGTACCTGATTGTGAGCTGGAATTGAACTTGATTCACGAGGAAGAAATGCTTTAGTTTACATAAACAGCAGCCATGAATACTACTCTTACATTCCTTAAAAACATGAGACATCGCCAGACAGTTCGAGCAACATTTAAGTCTCTTTGATATTCTCTTTGGTATTCTTTCATCAACATTCTGACTCAGAAACGAAGGAAAGAAAGAAGAAAATAACGACAAGTTGATGGTAACGTGCCAATCTTTGTCGCAAAACTCTGAATCTTCTTCGAGTCATCTGATGACTTCCTCGTGGGACCAAAGTCCATAGGTCACTGGTTCATATCCGATTCGAAGGACCAAAATGGTTTTCCTTGAAACATACCCCTCAGAAAATATGGAAAATAGAAAATAAAAACAGGGTTAATTCGGGTTTTTAAATTATTATGAAATATTCTTTATTATATTCGGGTGTTTCTTTTCTAAAACAATTGTACGTACTGTACACTCGGGGTTTTACAGAATAAGTGTTTTAATAAAAAAGAGCAAAACAACATACAAGCGCGAGATGGCAAACTTAACGAAACATATAGATAAAAATATTGACAATACAAAAGGACGTTCACACTATGTACGTAAACACATTTTCTTCAGCAAAATATTTGAGGAGATTTTATAGTCTTGTTCAGTAATAAAAAATTTTGTTTCTTTCTTTTAGCTTAGATGCCAACATTTCTCAAGCAGCCTTTGAAAATGACAGAACTCTGACAAGGTCGTTTAAATCATCGTGTTTAAATAGTTTTGCCGCTTTCAGGTCATATTCAAAATCACTATCATTACTGCCAGTTTTCGCCTCAAAATGCATAGTGATATTTTAGGACTCAAAAATACGTCTATGAGCCAACCGTAAGGTTTCTTCGATTAATGCCAGTTATGTTCACTAAACAAACAAAAAAACAGTAATAGTTGTGGTTCAAGGGTTCAGTCCAGATCACAGCGGTTCGTACCTAAAGCTATTTCTTTTCTTATTTGTCCACAAGCGTAGAAACTCAACGCACGTTTTGCATACCTTTTGTGGAATCCAAGGCTTGTCTTTCATATCCAGCGTGTGGCCAAAATAATGCTGTCACATTCAAACGGTATTACTCAAATATACATATACTCTCTGCAAGTGAAACAAAAATTATTTGGATCATTGACACAAACTCTTCTTGACCAAAAACCTTATTTTCTTAATTACTAACAGATTAACACACTAACACGGCGATTTTTTAGCGAAAGCTATATCTCGTAAATAAGAGCTGCTAGAAAATAATAGAGGCTATATTTGAAATTAGCGACGTCAAATTAGTAAACAACACATGATAAAAGCCAATTATCAGACAAAAGTTGCCAAATTGTTGTGCAGTGTAATCAAGAAGTGTTAAATAATTAATGTTTTGGTTTTTGCATTATAATAAAGAAGTAAAGAAATTAATTGAAGAATTAATTGCATTTTTATAGGTCTCATGTATCGGCTGTTTTTTTTACAGATTCGTAACTTTGAGTTGGCAACACTGCTTTATTTGACAACCGATTTAACAGATGATAGTTGCTTTTTGCTTAGTTTAGTTTGACATTTCATTACTGATAGACTTACGCAGTCGACAATTTGGCAAATGAAGCACAAGTTGATATTGATATTGAATTTCCATTCAAAATTTTGTTCACCGATGAAGTCCATTTTTATTTGAACGAGTACGTAAATAATTCTCGCATTTGGAGTGAGGATAAACCAAAAAATTTTGTCGAAAAGCCATTATATCATTACACAGAAAATTATTGTTCTGTAAGTTTTATGGGCTGGCGGAGTCATTGAACGGTATAGCGATATGATTAGAAATTTTTTCATTGATGTCAGAGTCTTCGCCTTGTATGCCCTAGCCGTAGCAGCCGCATGGCTGAAATCATATTTAGACATTAATGTCATAAGACTGTCTTTTCAACAAAGCCCGTTTTATCGATATTAAGAATATATTTCTTTGTTTTATTATGATTTAAGCTTATGTGGTACTACTGAAATGCGAATGCATTTCTGAAAGGAACAGCTGTTTATATTTTGGAAATGTTTCACCGTTTTGGTAAATTTTAATATATACAACAACAAAAATGGATCTGAACGAAATTCTTATTGAAGAGAGAAAATATTAAAAAGAAGTAATGCGAATGGAAAGCAGTTGCTGAAATTGTAAATTTAAAAGGTAAGATAGTTGCGATCGCAATTTTATAAATGTATGTATAGTCGCACAGAAAAGAATACAAACCCTCCCCCACCAGGGTAGTCATCTTGTCGCGATGCGAAAGCTTACGTGTCAGGACCCATGAGCCCATGCTGGCAAGACCTCCCACACCATAGAGGCTCATAGCGAGCACTGTACTAAGAACTACCCCCTCCCCTGTCTGATGGCGTCTGTCTGTATTTTCCCCAATGGGGCGGCTATCAGGCGTTACCTTCTTGTTTTACTTCTCCAATTCTTGGTCCTAGGATTTCTCCATTTACCATTAAACTGTCCGAAATCCACCAGCTTCTGTTTCCATATTGGGCGGCTTGGTGGTCTTGTCTGCTCCCAGAGGGACGGCAGTTATCTACAAAATGGCGGTTATATACAAAACGCACATTGTTCTGTCCGAAATATGAGTGAAGAGAAACCGTGCCCCATGTATCCGATCGTATTGAATCGACTGCTACCAAGGTTCCTGATGAGTCTGATGGAGACACCAGCTCAGGCTAGTCTGCAGGCTACTGGATTTTACACGGATCTATAAGGCTTTGACCTTCAAACACGATATAATGTAAATCTACGCGAAAAATAAAACAAAAATATACCAACGTAAAGAAACATAAGAAAATCTTTGCAGTATTTGATAAAAAAATTTCCAAAAAAGTATTTTTAACAATTTGTTACTGTTAATTTATACATAATAGAGACAAATTTATTTATTAAATGAGCTTTTCACTTAAAATAGAATTTTTTGTTATAGTTTCACTGTAATTATTGTGCTATTCTTTAGCAAGAGCAGTCTTTAAGCCCCTTTTGCTTTAATTCCGTTTTTGTATACACGGTGGTCCGATTTATCACATAAATTGGGCTTAGGGCTTATTTCAGGCGACTAATAAGTAGAATGAAGCTGTTTTGGAACGTTATACAATACCAACTCCTTTACAATGCCTACTGCAAGCTTTGGGTTATTGCCATGTTGAAAGTACTACCGAATATGTGAAACGATTTATATCGGGTCCGCCATCTAACGTTTTTTTTTCAACTAGTGCTTATTTCGTGAATGGTAACACTTAGCTCATGTCTGATTTGACAGATAATTAGTTTTATCCTTCGCTGAACGAATATGGTTGTGTATACGCTTGAACAACGCTGGGAAATATTGCGACATTACTTTGAAAATCATGGTAATGTTGCAGAAAGAAAAAAAGAAAAAAATCATCTTTTCAGATGAAGCACATTTTGATCTTGGCGGGTATATAAACAAGCGAAATTGTCGCATTTGGGGCACAGAAAACCCGCACGCATACATTGAAAAGCCGATACACCCAAGACGAGTCCCTGTTCGGTGCGGATTTTGGTCCAGAAAATGAGCAAGGAGTGGCTGCTACAGTCAATGGCGGTCGTTATCGGGCCATGTTGAACGAATCTTTGTTCACAAAAACTGAAGAAGAGAATATTAGCAACATTTGGTTTCGATAGGACGGCGCTACGTGCCACACAGCCGAAGCTACACTTGATGTTTTGCGCCCTGTTTTTGAAGATCGCATTATCAGCCGCATAGCTGATGTTGTTTGGCCACCTCGGAGCTGCGATTTGACACCGTTTGACTACTATTTGTGGAGTGCCGTTAAAGATAAACGTTACGCCAACAGGCCAGAGATAATTGACGCTTTAAAGGACAATATTCCTGAAGCCATTGGTGAAATACAGCTGCACACAATCGATAATGTGGTTAAAAATTGGACCGATCGTGCAGGCTACTGCATGGCCAGCCGAGGTAACCATTTGAACGAAGGAAGGATTGTACTTTCAAATAAAAAAAGAAATTTGAGGTAATATTCAGTAGTTATTTTTTATAGCATTTTTAAAAAAAAGAATTATTTGGCGGACCATTTAGTTATTTCAATAAAAACTTTAATGACAATCCTAGCCGCCGATATGCAACGCCAAGCCATAACGGAACTGCCTAATAGAATTGAGATTCAAAAAAACCCTCATATTTGAAAGATTTTTGGCTTAAATAAGCTTGATGAACCTTTTACAACTATGCCAAATTCGGTCAAAATTTTTTTATAATTATCTTTAAAATCGAAAAAGTTAATTATTTTCCTCAAAAAATAAGGGAGTTTAAGATATTCTATATTTAGACTGGATCGATATATAATAATTCCCATAACATTCCATGAAGGAATATGGGGACTTCTCTCAGTCAATGAGCTGCACCCGAATCTACTTTTAAACTCATTGAAAGGGACCTACAGTTTAACGCCGTCTCCGAACGGCAAATGCATTTAGAGAAGTTTTCAATAGTAATAATACTCATAACCAGTTACCAGCTAATGTTATGAGGTGATACCGCTGTCGAAAAAAACTTTTTTCTTTTTTTAAGATGGTCTGGCCTGGTATTAAACCGACGATCTTCTGGTTGGTAGACGGGTGTCTTACCTACCCTACCACAGGGGCATGGAGTGTAATATTGTAAAGTTATTTCAAAAAACTTAATTTCCATTCTGAAATAAAAACACTAAAAGTACCATCTGGCATCCTATTTGTTAAGTCAGCAATTGTTTTTATTTTATTTGATTTTTTTCTATTGCCTTTTCGTTTGCATCCTTAAGCTCTCAGCATGATTTGTCTGATTGCATGTGAGTAGGTGAGTGCTTTGTATACATTTGTGTATGAATATGTTTACATACTCGTATGTAATTCAATGAGATTTCAACATCGACTACACTTCATTCGTTTTTCACTCGCTTGCTCTCATTGTGAGAATAGCAGTACTGCTTTATAGTAAATATGTTGAGTTAGGTTTAATGTTGTTATTATTGTTGTTTTTTTTTCAATTTATTGTGTGTCTGTATGCGTGTGTGTATTTCTTTGTTTGAATTATTATACAGCCATTGTTATAAATCGCTTTTTGAGTAGCATGCCATAACCACAGAAGAGCAGTAGAGGGGAGAGGGAGAGAGAGTCAAAAAGAATATACACAAAAATTACTAACCTTGCCTTTGATACAGGGTTATTGTTGTTGTGTTTTTGACCTTAGATCTCTTTAGAAGAGCAGCAGCACCAGTAGCAGCTGTATAAAACAAGATATAAACCAACACACACATACAAAATTACAATCATATGCTAAATAATTGTAGATAACGACATGGGCGGGCGCATTAATTGTTTACCCATAACATATCAAATCCAGCTGTTTCTAATTAAAGTAAATCATAGTGTAATAATGTGTCTTTTTAAAACCTAATTTTTTAACTGAAAACTAAAGTTTTTTCCCCTTTACTTTAGGGAATAGTTGTACAGCTTCCCTATTTTTTTTTTTTTTTTTCTACTTACAAGGTTATGAATGAAAAGCTCTTTTGTACATAAATTTTTCATATATCTTCGTTATTGTTGTTATTATTTTAATATTCACCAGCCTAGTTTTTTCTGTATAAAGATTTCCTTTATCAAATATTTTTTTTACCTTTTCTTCTATAGTTGCTCTATTTTAAAAAGCATCCGTTTAAGTAACACTTGTTTTTCTCTCTCCCTCTGTTAAGGCAGGCTCACAATAATAAAGCTTTATGTTGCTGTTTAGGGAGAGTGAATTTGAGTATGCATTGGTATTGGTTATTGTTAAATGTTAATTTATGATTTTCCGTTATGCAATTGTTAATAAGACAATAACAACTACACATAACGTACACAATGTTCATCGGAGACAATTTGTTACATACTTTTAGGCTGTAAGTTAAAAGCTTCATTTTTTAATAAAGCAAATGAAAAAGCTTTTTGAAAGAAAAAAATCTCAATTACAGCCACAGAAAAAATATCACTCGTAATATAAAAAATTAAAAATCAAAAAATAAAAATAAAATCCGTCAAAAATACATAAAAAATTTGTTAAAAAAAAAACCAACAAGTCAAACCAGGATATATGATGTGCTATATATCACAACATTCTTTATTAACAAAAAATATTTTTTGGCTTATAAAAGGTAGGACAATTGTTGACTGACTAATCTATGTCCTGAATAAGGGCTAACTTAATTTAAATTTTAGAAGCCAAATTTAACTTACAAAGTTGTAATTTATAATATTATTCAAATTTTAAATTTAATTACATATTTTGAATTTAATTTTATATGTAAATAGCTTTATCCATTCAGCGTTGCCGGAAAATCTACATATATGTGTTAGGCTGGTTCTTATTTTTCAAAATCAAAATTTTTAATTTTGAACCTCTTAAAATGTTTGAAAAGGGATCTACAATTTAACGACGGCTATGAATTGCATAATTAGAGAAGTTTTTCATACGTAAATACTCATAACCAGTCACTAGAAGTTCTATGAGGTGACAGTTAGTTAGTTAGTTACGACGGGTAGCCAGACACCAGTCCAGCTCACCTGGGTCCAATATTGATCCCACTTTGATATCCATAACGGTATCCTAACGTGCGCACCAGCCACCCAGTGCCCAGTAATCACAGCCATCAGAATTCATAACCTATGTCGTGGCATCCCCATAATATACTCCGAGTGAGGCCTATCATACATGGGCCAGATTTGCTTTGATACAGAGTACGTGAGTTCTTCAACCCACCGTAGCTGCCCAACATGTGCCGCAGGACCATAAGTCTGCAAGAAAAAAATTGGCATCCCAACAAAGTGGTCAATCTCTTCGTTACTGAGAAAAGAGCCCACCCTCGCCAGTTTAATCCCCGGCTTTTACACACCAGTAACAATGTCGAGAATGCCGGAAAGCGCCCTGATCGCAGCCGGACATCACAATCATATACCCCATAGTACATCAACCAGTCTGTTGCCATCTTTATCGCCGAGAGATACTGCAGTGGTCCGGCAGTTTAAATAATACTCTTACCCCGTCTGCAGGAATAAAGATACCCCCAAACCCCTTCTGAGGATTTCGATCCATCCATGTATACCTCAACGGAACCGGGTCCAATTACCAACTCTGGTGAGGTACAGCTATGACGTGATACCGCTGTTGAAAATTATCTGATGGTGTGGTCAAGTCTGGTATTGAACCGAGTGTCTTACCTATCATACCACAGTTAGACTGTCACAAAAATTTTTTTTTTTTAATTTTTAACCCAAAACCCTATTGAATAATTTAAACAAAAAATTTTGTGCCGTATAAGATCCAGTCTAATATGTATATTATAATTGAAAGGTAATTTCCCTTTATTTCTAAAATGACTTTAGTCATCTCCCTTTAAGTGACTTCTCTCCTAAAATGACGTTTTCTTTTCAAAACTTTTGATGAAATTTGGAACGCAGATATGTCTAACGAAATAAAGAGTTTGCAATTTTTTCATAATTGGACCTGGGAGAGGTTAAAATTGAAGGAAAACTGACAAAATTAAGTCCGTTTAGGAGTTTGACATGCCTTTTAGCCCCCAATTAAAATGTTTTCAACATCTGGGCCCTGGGAGAGACTTGGAAGAAAACTGACAAAATTAAGTCCGTTTAGGAGTTTGACATGCTTTTTAGCTCCCAATTAAAATGTTATCAACATCGCAAACTTTCTAGACATTTGAAACACAGGTAGGTCAGCTAATGGAAATGTATATTTTTCAAAATTGGTCCCAGGAAAGGTCCATAAATTCGGGGGAAAATGGTAAAATACATGACTTTTCTTATAAGATAACATTTTTTAATTTATTTTATTTTATTTCATTTTATTTTATTATATTGTCACGACAATAAAGTTGCGCACCGCAGCGTTTATTTCATCGCTAAAATAAACAAAAGCTGCAAGAACAACTATACGTGCTGTTTACAAATAACCAAATCTACAACAACAACCATTAGCAGAGACAAAGTAAATAAAAAATAACACGGCAACAACAATAATTAAGCAGCAAAGAAAACAAGTAACAGACAATAAACAACCAACACCAAACACTAAGAGCTGAAAGAGGTAGATGCTTACATACGCATGGCTACAAAAGAACTAAAAAGAAATTAAAAGAAAGAAATGGAATTTACCTGAAATATCGAAAGGTTCGAGAGCTTTCGATGTGTTGTTTACTCAGCCATATAAAAAGCACATCGATGCGAACAGCAATCAGTAGATGCGTCGTAAACTCAGCGAGTGCAGTTTGTGTGAAGAGAGTATATAAGGAGTAAACTCGTGAAGCTAGTAGTGAAGTAAAAACCAGTTTTGTTGGAGCTAACTCAGTAAAGAGAGTTAAGTGTGGATAACATCTGGTTGAAAAGGTTGTGATCGAACCTAAGTTATAACTACGATCGGGTTAGAAGATATTTAGGAAGAAAGATCTGTCGAGTAATTGTTGTTGTTTACAAGATTGTAAACAGACAGAATAATTAAGAATAAAAATTGTTATTGCCTGTAAAAAGATTACAAGCAGTGGTGCACATAATTGTGTTGAATAAAGGATTTTAACTAAAACCGAAAACAACATTTATTTTATTTTAACTACAATCTACGAACACATAAAAACACGTTTTTAAAAAGGTAAAAACGTACAATATAGATCCAGCTAACTAAAGCGCAATAGGGTACTTTTTTCAAAGTTAAGTCTCGGGGACGTTAAAATCAGGAGATAACGGACTTATATTCTGAAATGGCACTCTTTTTTCTTTTTAAGCAAAAGTTTTTTATTGCTAACATTCAAAAGATACACTTTGACAGACAGATGGACAGGTACCAACAAAAAACAGATAAGATCAGCTAAAACTAGAATTTAAGACGTCAGATGGATAGGCAAAATGGAAGCTTAAAAACACATCTTCTTTTGACAAATTCAGTTTTATTCATACCAATATAAAATAGAAATATGGGAATTAATAATGGAATATGATGTTGGGCAAATGACCATCTCCAGCATATCGATAAATAACCGCAACAAAGCTTCGCTTATCTCGTCAATT
This sequence comes from Wohlfahrtia magnifica, assembly GCA_023159175.1. NCBI lineage: Eukaryota > Metazoa > Arthropoda > Insecta > Diptera > Sarcophagidae > Wohlfahrtia > Wohlfahrtia magnifica. Next base: position 201,216 of record JAKWBJ010000058.1, on the reverse strand, counting down.
CAGCGCTGTATTTTATCTTTCAGAGTGTAAGTTGTTTGTGATTTGTTTACGTAAACCCATAAATCACAAGAAGAATCACAAGAGAAGTTACGTGACCGGAAAATTTCTCATGCAATAACTGAATTGTTTGGCTGGCTGTGTGGCTTGTAGCGCCGTCCTGCTGAAACCTAAGGTCACTTATGTTATGGCGTTTCTTTGCTCATTTGCAAAAAAAAAAACCGCAAATACGGTCACTTTCTGTGGATGTAATGGTTTATCGAGGACTGTTTGTGGATTTTCTGAGCCCCATATGCGACAATTTTGTTTGTTTACATAACCACCTCATCACAATTTTGTTGAAAAATGCGTTGTCTTCGTTCAGTTTTTCAATCAGTAAATTTTCACAATTAAAATTCTTTGTTCAAGAGCGTAGCATTCCACAGTTTAAATTTCCCAATTTATTTACTAAATAAGTTTCAAAGGTTGACAGCTCAATTCTTGACATTTCATTATTTGACAGCCAATATACTTCGTAACTTCGAATTTGCCAACCCTGTATTTGTCGTATTAGAGAACAAAATTTTTGTTTCAAAATAAAAAGTTGAGGGAAACAAAAATACATGTTCTGAGCTTACTTCTTATTATTATTATTTTTTTTTTTTTTTGCTAAAATAGATTAGATTGATTTATGCGATTAATTTATCTTCAATATATTTTTTTCTTAGCTAATGTTGTTTACCTCTTTTAGAAAATATTAACAAAAACATATTTAAAAATAATTTCATATATCAGTCGGCGACTACAAAATAGTTGATAATATTTAATTATCAAAATGGCACGATTTGTTATTAATCTTTTTAAGAAAATACCCTATTTTAATGGGGTCGTCTCAAGAAAATACCGATTGATAAGGATTGTCTTATGAATTTTGAAATTATTTGTAACAGAAGTTTTACATACACACATGTTATATTAGTAAACCAAGAGATTTCAATTCAAGGTACTTGTTTTACAATAAAATTAAAAATTCTAAAAATATTATATTATGATAACCTATATCTACATATCTCTGCCGATATGGAAGAATAGCTTAAGTCAAAAAATGAGATTTTTGAGATAATCCCAGTTTTGTGTAATTTATATCTTAATTGATTTTGAAAATTTAACGTAACATATCGCTCAATTATTGCAACAGCGTCAAACGCAAAAAACCAAAATTTGTTGAGAGTTGTTTTAAGTTTCAATTTCCCATTACTTAACATTGAAATGGGAATAAACAGTTTGCTCCTGTGCTCATAATTTTATACGAATCGCAAAGAATTTTTCACACAATATACATCACAATGTTCCGCATATTTTGGAATACTTAACTAAAATCACGTTTTTTGACTTGTGACACTGTTGCAATAAATGCGCGATATTTATAACAACCTTATTAAGCAAAGGATTTAAAAGCTATAAAAAAAAATTGTGGTAAACAGTGAGCATACAACGCCTTTTATAACTTAAGCCAATTTTTAATACTGAGTTTTGCGTTTTATTGAGCCTTAAGTTTATTAAGTTCCTTTATTGAAATGCCATCTACATATTCCATAGTTTACGTATTCCATAGATATTTTGTTGAAACTTAAAAAATAATAATACAGTCAAATTATTAAGTTTAAGTCAATCTAAGTTATATAGTTATATAATGATTGACAAATGGGAATATATAAAATATGTACTCGTAATACTATATAAACTTAAGATATTTGAAAAAATGAAGCTAAAAAGTAAACGCACATAAAATTGGCAAAAAGAATGATTTTAAAAAATGGATTAAATACACTTATACGCCTTGACCTCTATAAAGTTTCTAACGCAATAGCTCAATTTGAGTTTATGTCGACTTAAGCTTCTTATCGATGTGGCCACAGATACGTAAAAATAAGCTTTCCATGTTCGTTATTTAATAAGTCGACAATCACTCAACCGATTGACAAGTCAAAACATGCGTTGAAATGATATAATATCACTGATTGTTTTTTCTTTAAATAGGCGGCGCCACGCCCATAAAAATATTTATTTGTCTATATCTTCAAAAAGGTAACAGTGTGAGTCTTTAAATTTGGTCCAAATAGGTTCGTACTCCATTCAAATCATCTGTTAAAAAGTTGGCGGAACAAGCAAGGTGCCTCCTATACAAAGTATATATTGGCTTTTGTGTTGCTTGAGAACGGAAAAAGAATAAATTTCTGAATTTGGTCTAAATGACTTAGCAGTCAATACAATCAGTTTTAAAATGAGCGGAAACGAGTAAGTGGGAGTGGCATCTCCCATATATAGAAACTATTAATTTTTTTATATCTTGAGTATGGTAATAGTTAAAATTTACATAATTAGTCAATAGTAGGGCGAGACTACAAGCTATCTATCTATCCACATCAGTCAAACAGCAGGAGAGATTGAATAAGCGGCTATGTGCGCATTCCCTTAAATTTGTTTTATGAGAAATATCAGGTGGGCCATTTTAAAGTTTACATTTAAAAATGTTATAAAACAAAAACGGTTTAAAATTTTGCCAAATTTATTTTTTTGTTCTGAAGTATAATTATTTCGGTTAAAAATGAAATATTAACTCTTTCATATGGCTGCCGCGGCTGGCCTCACATTACCCCATTCGATCGAAACAATTTTCGAGTGTATGGAGTCGTATATCGGCAATGGCATCACGAATGTTGGAAAATAGTCCAATGGTGTCAAATCGCAGCTTCTTGGCAGCCAACTAACATCATCATTTCGGTTAATTAAGCAGCCATCAAACTCTTGACGCAATAAATCGATAGTGCCATGAAATGTGTGGCAAGTTGCACCATCCTGTTGAAACCAAACATCGTTCGCATCAATACCATGAATAGCGGGTACAAAAAATAGGTTATTATGGTGCGATAGTTGTCTCCATTGATTGTAATGGTTGCACCATCCTCTTTCTCATATAAATATGGGCCAATGATGCCTCCGCTCCACAAACCGCAACGTAATGGGTGCATTGACTTCTGTAAGACCACGTTTAAGTTTTCTAAGCCTCAAATAGGGCAATCTTGCTTATTAATGTACCCACCAAGATGAAAATGAGCTTCACCCGAATAGATGATTTTTTGGCAAAATCGCAAATTGCAATTTTCAACCAATGGTTTTGTTTTGAAAATAAATTTTCGTTAAAGCCCAACGTTGCTCAAGCGTAAATCGATTTATTTTGTTCAGTGGAGATAATTCTGTTACATTTTAACCTTTTTAAAACGTTTGACTTCGTTTAAATTGCGTTGAAATAAAATTAACACCACTTTGTTGTTGTTTACACTTTTTATTTCCTTACTTTTTATTTCTCTTTTATGCAGTTATACTTAATAAACAACTTAATATTCGTTTATACAACACTTTTATTTACGCCTAAAACAACTTTACTTTATGGAAGCCAAACGATAAACACTTGACTTAGGTAAAACAGCCTAACTAATTGCCTACAGTTTGGAAAGTTCCGCAAATGTCTCAAACGCTCTCATATCCTCTATTTTATATCTATTTAAATATAAAGATGGTCGAATTGGCAGTGCTGCCAGATACACAAATAAATACGGCATTAACAGGGTAACACATAATTACCAAATATACTAAAATTCCACAATACAGTTTTAAAGGTGCTGATGTGGTGTATTTTCTATTTTTAAGTATTTTTATTTTCGTAACAGTATACTGAGTTTTGTGACAGAATAGAATGGCATAAGTATTGCCAGATTCGAAATAACCGCTGGTTAAAATTTAAGCCGATAGATTGCTCACCTTATACATTTTATAGGTACATACACAACACAAAGGCTACCAGCAACGCGCAAATTCCGCACATTGTATTAACTACAAAGTAATTTAGACCAAATTCAGAAACTTCTACTTTCACCGTTCTCAAGATATATAAAAATTAATACTTAGTTTATTGGAAAGTACCAAGCCCATTTACCCGATTCCGCCCATTTTTTGACTGAGAATTTGTATTGATTATAAAGTCATTCAGACCATTTTCAGAAACTTTAGCCTTAACCGTTCTCATGATAGACAAAAATCAATGTTTAGTTTGTATGGGAGGTAGCATTTGAACTGATGATTTGTTCTGAATATGAAGCTAAACTATTTGGACTAAATTTAGAGACTCTTACTGTTACCATTTTGAAGATATAGACAAATAAATACTTACTTTATACGGGCGTGGCACCGCCCAGCATTAATAGCCTATATTTCCTTCCGGATATACAGAGATATACTGTAACTATTTGAAGAAAATCGTTTCAGCCGTTTAGCTGTCTATAAGGCATAAACAAGCAAACATACAAACACATGTTCATTTTTACATATATGGTAAGATATGTAGATTTTAAGCCATGTAAATAATCATAAAAAAACGGCGAAAGAAATGGTTAAGTGTTAAGTAATATACATAGTAACACTTAATGACCGTAAAGTCTCTGTAATATTACGATAGCCTTCGAATACTGAATGGCGATCATACATGCGAAACTTAGTGGCGGCAATAAGCGTATGATCATCTTCTTATAACATTTAATCGTTTTAATAAAATGACAGAACTGCAGTAATGCTTAGAGATTCCATTTTAGTTTATACATAACTTCCAATTTATTTTTATTTTTTAATCGTTGCCAATAAAAATATTTTTTAATCGTTGCGTAAAGTCTACAATTTATAAAACAAAACAAAAACTAGACTAAAATTTGTCTATTATACGAATCACCCAATCGATCGTGACTCAGCAGTTCCAAAAATATTCTCAAGCGGCAACGAAACGATGATTCTTCAGATTAAGTGTGCTATTAATAGAGTCTTGATTAGCAATTTAAAATCGTATTTATTTGTGCCATCATTCAAACATTATACAGTGCACATGTAGGTAAACTATTGCTAATCTATTAGTAAAATATTATAGAAATTACCTTCAATGTAATGGAAATAGTGTCACATGGCATTTCTTTTTTGTTTAGATAATAAATTTTATAATGCGTAACATAATTACCTCATCTTCTAAATGCAAAACTCGAGTTCTACCATGATGAAATTTAAAATTATTATCTTAATTGGAAAGCTATTATCAGTAAAAGTTATATATCACATACCCAAATCGATCATTTCCATAGACGCTTTAGAAGTAAATTATTATGAAGCAGCCTATGTTTGAAAATAAGGTTTGAAACTTGACTAAAAACAAAAACAAACTGATCATGCATGGCATATATGAACACAATTAATTAAAAATTAACATGCAACACTCACTCACACACACACACATATAAATACCTGCATTACGTTCTCATTAAAACTAAAGAGAAACTACCGTTAAACGCATACAATTTGTGTGATGGCGGTTGTTTGTTTTTGTTTTTAAATTTGTATACTATAACAAATACTCTTTAACGAAGAACAGTTGATCTGAAGAAGTAATTGAATTTCAAGTGCTTGAGAGACGTATAGAGAGAGAGAGAGAGAGAGAAAGAGAAAATAACAGTGTTTTTTATATTAAAAGAGAATGAAAGTGATAGTGTTAGTAAATGAGAATATAAATCAAGTAATTGCAACAACAATAAGAAGAATAACCATAAATACCGCAGCATTTGGCAATTTTATGGCAGTTTTAGCTTAACCAGTGACTGTTTGAAGTGCAAAAAAATAAGAGTAAAAAAAGGAAAAAAATTAAAAAGAAAAAAAATCAATATTAAATCCGGTTTAATAGTTTTTAATAAATAAATAAGATTTTCTTAAAACAAGAAATAAACCAAGAAAATAAAAATCATATGAAATTAAATGCAATAATTAAATTTAAGTTTTTTTATACAACAAAATATTATGATCTCTTTTTTTATATGTACCATATAAATAAAACATACATTTAAAAAAAAATACAAAAAAATTAAACAAGTTTTTGTGTTCAATTACAAACAAAAAAACATCTAAATAAATAAATAATATATATAATATATAATTTTTATTTGAATAAATTAAAAATTTAAAAAAAATTAACATTCAAAAATGTCTGCCGACGACAGGTAAATATTGATATGACTATATTTTCGTAATATTCTTGTTATTTCTTTAATACACCTGCATAAAAAATATTTCGTGACCCAAACGTCAATGTCACTTTGCAAAAGAAATTGCTTTTTACCATTATTTTGTTTAACTATTTTTGTCTATTGTAATTGATTTCACAAGTTCTTTTGTTTTGATTTTTTTTTTTAATAATTTGTACTTCAAAAATAACTTTTAAAAGGCAATTAGTTAAAGAGGTACAGTGGGTAAAAAAAATTAAATTTATAAAAAATTTGAGCGTATACTGTTTTTAGGCTATTCCTATAAACTCTGAACGTCACAAAAAGTGCCTTATTTTCTAGAATTTAGTCTTTCTAAATACAACGTTTTTAAACATTATATACTCTGTAAAATTCTTACAATTAAAGTAATGCAACAAGAACGAAGGTACTCTTTTCTTTAAGCGTCAAAAAAGTTTAAAATACGAGAAGAAAACTATGTCACAAAAAAAGGAATGAATAATAATATAATACATTTTCGTAACACCTTCAAAATCTGGAATTACGGCTAAAAAACCGGTTTTTTACCTTCAAGCACTTATAAATTAATAACTGAGCTCAATATTAATCGATTTTAAGATTTGTGGTGGATTTGAAAAGAAGAGGAATTGACCTATTATTGGTGTAGCTTTACTTTAGTAAACACATTTTTTTCAATTCATTCCAAATTTTCGGTGCTTAGTCGTGGGTATTAACATATTTTTTTAGACGAAAAATAGGAAACTTTATAAAAAGATTGCAAGTAGGAAAACATTCAATAAAGCTTAGGAACATTGTCCAGCGTAAACTGCCACGAAAAGTTAACTTCTTACCGAAAAATTGGCAGCATTTTGTTTCTCAGAACACCCCAAGCTTATAGCACTTTTATAGCTGTTATCTTTTCTTGTATCTAGGGAATTGCACCAACATCAGACTGAGAAAAACAGCAAAAAACGCCTCAGTGTTTGACGGTTGTGTTAACATTATGAATCAATTTCTTTAGTTGTGGTCTGATAAAGCAATATTCAATTAAGATACATAGATAATATTTGTACTAAAGCCAAAAAGTCTGATCAAAAATATCAAAATAGTCCGGTAAGCTATATCAGCTGGTGTCAGTCCAATTGTCGAGATATACAAAAAAATTAGACTGGAATGTCGCCATTTTCTTCTAAAAAAAATTGATACGTTCCTCAATACGGAACGTGTTAAAATTAAAATATCGATTTGAAATTTTCACAGAATAATTTTTTACTAAATGAAACAATTTAAGAGATTCCCAATTGAAAAATTAAAAAAAAAGTTGAGCCATATACTGCGCGTCATCAGGATAGCGCCGCCCTTTTACTGACGGTTAATGTTAAATATTATCTGAACCAATTGAGATAAGGTCTTAAAATTTCTACAAATTTCTATGTAGTAGATTCCTCTCAATTCCCTTTAAAATAAAATAAGAGTGACATCTGTACCATTTAAGATTGAAAAAATTGGACATCAGGATAGCGCCACCAGTTATAATTTCAATTTAATTAGTATATTACGCAACTATATAGCATTTTAATTCTTAAATACAATATTTTAAACAGTATTAAGGATATTTAGTAATGCGTGGGACCACTTTTGTTCGAAATAATATCGAAATTTGAAATAAATTCGATTTTAAATTGAATTGTAAAGTTTTTCAATATAATTCAACGAAATGGTGGACCAAGTGTGTAGACTCCCTTCATTAATTTAATTTTTGTGTTGAATTGTCTTCCGGACTCACTTTTCCAGCCACCCATCTCCATACGTTTTTGATTATATTTAAGCGGGCAAATAAGGTAGCCATTCAAGCGCGTCAAGTTTTTGGCTATGAATTAACCGCCAGTAAAAGGGGAGCGCTATCCTGATGACGGGTAGTGTATAAGGGCCAGTCTAATATATATTTATATTTAAGCGATATTTAGGAAACGCTATATTCTAACCGTTTTGAACAAAACAAAAATATTAAAAATAAATTTGTTTGCATATATTTCACAAATAAGGCAAAATAAGAGAAAAATTCCTACACTTAGGGGAATAGGAAAAATCTGTCCGATTTTCCCTACGCTTCTATTTTAGTAGCAAAAATACGTACATGTAGGGATTATCCCCTACTTTTGGCAACACTCTATTTCACTTTCCCTGAAATCTGTGCAAATCTTGCGGTTTCTATGAATCCGTGACCAGCAGAAGTTGTAAAAATAAACAGATAATATTTCAACTTTCAAATAGTATGGAATTTTGATAGTAATATTTAGCAAACACAAACATACATACATTGATCTTTTTGCAATATACAAAGCGTACCTATATTTTCTCCAATTTGTTTTTGTTTAAGTGACAAAATCGACATTGACATACCTGTCCTACAATGCCAAAGATAAATATAAAGATAAGCCTTCGAGTGTTAAAAACAAAATTTCTTTAGACTCGATTTTCTCTCTTTAAAAAAAGCAAACTTTATAACTTGGAGAAGGCAACTTAAATATAAACATTTACAGATCATTGATCTTTTCAATTTACCTTATCTATCGAGTGTCTATCTGTTCTACATGTAATATTGTATACAAAACTCTTTGAAATTGATACTTTAAATATGTACGTTAATATTGTATTTCCCTTTGTTTTATAACACATACTTGAACCATATGATTCTCTTAAGACATGTGTGCAGAAAAATTAAAAAAAAATTCATTTGAATATTTAAATAAGAACACGAGTAAATAATTTCAACAAATTTGTTAAAAAATAAACGATTGGAATAAAATAAAATTAAAAATTTCTTTGTTGTCTCTATATATTAGTTTATAACAAATTTAAAAAATATATGCTAACTTAGGCTAAGCGTTATCACACAATTTACAGAGTTATAGTTTTCGACTAAAAAATTATATATTTGTTCAAAAAGAAATGACCTATTCAAAGGCAAAATACAAAAATAAAATAAAATAAAATCTCTTATTCAATTTCTTGATTGCTAAACGATTTTATTAATTATCTGCATGAAATTGCATTTTTTTTTTTTAACGGACAATTAATTGTTTGCAATTGATAAGCAACACACCGTTGTTAAGGACTTAACATTTTGTAGGAAAACGTAATAAGAGATTATTATGGTCTATCAAGTCAGAGTATATAATACCCTACATCCTACACAATGTTACTTTTAGAACACTAAAGTTTAATGCAGCTTAATTTGTTATGCCATGTTCACACGAGACTTTGAATTACTTTGTTTGCTGCTTGAATTACTTATATAAATTACCCAGTTTACATGGCATTATTTTAATTGTTTTTTTTTTTTAAATTGTGTAAATTGATCGTTAACTGAGTAAAATTACGATTTGATTCTTTATTTTGAGGACATTAAAATGAGAAAAAAATAAGCACAAGTATTAAAGTTTATAAGTTTAGCTGTTCATGATACTATTTTATGCTAAATAGTATTTTATGCTAAATAATATCATGCTAAATGATACAAAGTTCGTCACAAAACACTTGGGTGAGTACATCATCACTGCAAAAACTATTAATTTCGATAAAACTGTACTCATACCACTTATCAACCAACTGTGCTTTTCCGAGTAATAAAAACCAATTCCACAGCATTTCCTTCCCTTTAAAAGGCAGGATTGTGTTTACCAGAACTTGATTTTTCTCTGCCAGCATTTGACGACTTTTTAAACAAAGTTTTGTCAAAAGGACGATTGACGTTTTTTGCTTCTAAAATGACGATTTTTGCTGCATGAACAATTGGCAGCTCTAAAAGTATGAATAATTCGTTATAGTTGAGGCAACTAGCTTACTTCTTATGATTTTGCCTGCAATCAATTTAATAAAGCGTAAAGCAATAAAGCGAAGAACTACTTTGTTTGGTATGATTTATACAATTACTCTGACTTTATACCAAACATGTCAACTAAACAAAAAAGCTAACAGTTATTTATATCGCACACCAAATCATAAACGGTCACAACTTAAATTTTTCAAATGCCCAGAAGAGGCAAAAACTGTTTTTAAAACATTATTGTAAAATTAAATTGATCAGTTATGAAATTATGGTAGGTCACCACTAATCGATCAAAGTGTGGCCAACGATTGGTCTGCTACGTTGCAACTACGGTGTTACAATGAGTGACGTCTAACTGAACCTTCAATTGATTATGTTCTAGCGACACAAGTAAGAAGAAAAGACATGCAAACAAAAATTTTGTGACTGTTAGAGATTTGATCTGTGAATTGATTTATGTAAAAACTGCAATTCTGATACATTTTGAGTTGTGACTGTTCTTTGATTATTAAAATAATCAAAGAATAGTTTAAAAATTTGTATAAAGCAAGTACTAAACTTATAAGTCATCGTAGTATTAAAAGTTACTATAAGAGAAAATTGTTTTGAATATAATATAATTTAGAGTCAATACAGTGTTTTGATATTACTATTTAATAAAATTCTAAAAGTTGAGTTAATCGATTTGACACACATTAAAAATGTTGAATTTTTTATATATACTACATATATACGAGTACATTGGTACTGAAAACAAAACTTGAAAACACTGAAAACCTGTATGTTTGTTTGGTACAATTTTTTGACGATTACGATTTTCTGTAATTTTCATCTGGCAGCCCTGCGTACGGGTAAAAAGTGATAGATGTTTACGTCAGAGCCTCCAACATTGTTTTTTAAGAAATTTAAAAAAATTATTTAATAATAAAGTTGTGATATTAATATCATATCATTTATAGCATTTATACCATGTTCACATATAGACCTTAATTAGGCAATTAAGTAATTTACGCAATTAAAGCACTTATTGAGTTCAACTTACCATACAAAAGCACAATTTATAAATTGCATAATAAGTAATTAATTACACAATTAATTGAGCCAAAAATTCGTAAAGTGAGGAATGTCAGCTCTTGTGAAATATGTTTAGTGCGGACTGACAACTAGATACACCATGCAAAATCCGTATATTCAAATGATCATTATATTTGAATAAAATATATATTAAAAAATTAACTTTTTTATACGATTTTATTTCCTTCAACAGATCAAAAAGGCACCTTAATCCTCATTTTTTTTTAGATAAGTAATGTAATTCAAGTAAATTAATTTAAGGTTATACGCATTTGTTTTACTCATTTTGTTCCAAATTCACAAATGTAAGTTTTTACAAGCAAAATCTATCTTAACACTTGTAGCTTTCAAATGCTAATTGATTAAACCTAATTGCGCCATGTGTGAACACCCAATTCGATATCACAATTTAACAATCAATTGACTTAATTCAATTATATATATTTACATGATTTTATATTTATTATTTTCACTTTATTATATGCCAAAAATGTTCACAAGTAGAGCGAAATATTCGCACGGTTTTGTCTAGTACAAAATAATTCTTTTTCAGTAAACAGAAAGGCAAGTAAAAGAAGTGCTAATTGAGCCAGAGCAAAAAACGGGCATTATTTTGTTTGTTCATTCTCTTTTCTGTATGTATATTTTTTGTTTGTTTTTTACTCTTAACAGCTGGTGATGACAATAAACTGATAAAAACTTAGAGATCATATTGATTTTCTAGTAATTTACAGGGTAATAGAAACCAAATTACGTGTAATTTGGTTTATTCGCTCTCAAAATTTTGTAATAAGGACTATATAATTCGGCTCATAATTGTGGGTTAAGTTATAAATGAGAAAGCGAATAACGATAAAAAGTAGTGGTGTGAATATGGCATTAAAGTCATATTCTATTATTCATGAATTATCGGAATCAAATTTAAACTAGAGTTGTATTAATTAAGATTAAAATGTGTGGGGCCAATCTTGACTTGCAGCTTCAATCAATTACATACTGATCTTCAATAAACACGGCGCAAATCCAAAAAGTCATTGAAAACCTAATCCGAATCCAAGAAATAACTTAAAAGTTGATACAGTTTTTACCGAATTTAGCACAACGAAAAAATATATTTTATCGTTTTACGGAAAAAATTATACGACAGATAAGGTTAGTAATGAATAGATTTTCACCAAATTTAACACGATAACAAAATAATGAAAAATCAAATTTTATCCTAATTGGATCTACACTATATGTATTTCTCGAATTTAAATAAGAACGTATTAAGAAAGTTATTTTTTAGTGGCTTTACTAAATTTAGTCTGTATGCTATTTATTTCGGCAGTCTGGTTAAAAATTTCTTCCATGAAACTGTTCATTTACGATAATTACATACAAAATTCGACTTGATATTGAGATATTGTGACGATGATTCAACAATGAAAATATCAAATAGGACACCAGAATATTGGATTTGTTCTTAACCCATCACCCCTATATTTGTGCCAAACTTTGACTACAAATATTTTTAAAATTTGACTTTAAAATATTTTTAAAGTTAAATTTATACAAGCAATGAAACAAGCAATCACTTTCGTACCGATCTTTTAAAATTCTAATTTCACAGTTAACATTTAAATAGTTTTTTGGACTATGTGATGATTAATCAAACAGTCGTGGAATTTGATTATAAAACGAAATACAATTTGACTTTCCTAACCCTTTTCTTTGTCAGGCCAGACTAAACGCATTTATTAATAAGCACCACCCTTTGGTTTTAAAATACATAACAAAAATCAAAAACAAAAAATGCAAAAAACCTTTTTTACAAAAACAATTTCATTGAAATGGTAATAAAATCAAATAAAAATCAACTTAAAAAATTGGCAAGTCATTGAAGAATTAAAATAAACAATTGACACAACAACAAAACAAATACAAATACATGTTGTGTGCATTGAAAAAAAAAAAGTTTTAATAGAAAAATAAAAACACGAAACGATTGACATGTAAATTAGCAGAAAACAAAACAGAAGAGTAGAATTACTTTTTTAAGTCACGTTTAAAGGGTAATTTTTAAAATGTGCCATTCATTTTAAAACACCACTACAAACCGTAAAGTGTGTCATTATTTCCTTTTCCTTTTACGTTCTTTTTACACACTGAGAAAATTGATTCGTAGTTATAACCGAATGCCACTCATATTTACTAATACTTTTTTTTAAACTTCTACTATAAAAATAATATTTAAGTTTTATTGTTGTTGTTGTTGTTGTTGTTTTTGCTAAGTTAAGTAGTTAATTTAAGTATTATCTTAAGTTAATCGATCAATATAACTGCCTCAATAAGTACATTTCGATCATTTACTTCAATACTATCATAGCTCAAGAAACATTTTTCTAGTTAAACATTCAAATATATATGAAATAATAGCATGTATGATAAATTCTCTTTTTCCCAATCCTATCTGTTTTTTGCCACCTGTCTGTCTTTATAAAGAAAATGCTAAGACGATTTTTGACGTGCTCCGCTGATATATTTATATTTATAATTTTAACAAAATTTAATAGGCTTTGAACGACTTTTATAAAATACAACCCATATCTTCTTTGCTGGCTTTTATAAATATTAGATACATTTGGTAGCAGTCCGCGGCACAACTTACTTGGATCTAATGCGCAGGTCTCTTCGTGCTACCATACATACATACATGCCACTTTAAATTAGCCAACCAATTAATCTTATTAAAGTGCGGAGCTTACCTATTCTTGTTGTAGAGTCTGAAGAAATTAAGCACGATTAGCCCAAAGCCTCAAATGTCATTCTATATTTGAGCAGTCTGGCAAATTGTGCGTTACCTGCTCTAAACTATATAGTATTAGGATATGTTCTAAGGATAAGGCGAGATCTATTTTCGGGTGAACACTTTCTCGGTCTATACCGATGGTTCAAAGACAAAAAAAATATTATTTTTTATGGGAGGTGTCACATCCACTCTTACTGTGAAGTTAATTTTTAGCTTAATGTGCAACTTGATAAGAGAGTAGCTGTAGAAAGTTTGAAGGCTCTACAGTAATATCTGCATGGTTTTCAGGAATGCACTATGAACCAATAATACTAATTTTACACTTAATTAAACGCTTATTAAGTTTTTGGTCGTTTCCACCTCAAGCTTAAGATCCAATTTTGAAAAAAAGAAGCACCCCATTGCACTTTCGTTAGCTGGATCTACATACATATGTACATATATGTACATTGGTATTCCAAATTTCAACAAAATCGGTTCAGTTGTTTATGCGTGATTGAACGATAACGAAATAAAATTACAAAGCTGAAACTGGGCGCGCTTCGCTACTCCTATATTCATTATAAACTTAACTACCATCTCAGTTATCATTTTTTACCCTTTTTACCCATTTTATTTCACCGGCTCAAGTCCAAACATTTAAGATAGCATATAGTTCCTGCCAGAAAGACACTATAGATTCACTAATTTGTATCTATTACTAGATAAAACCCGGCGTGCTTCGCTACCCCATCTTAATTATTATCTTAAATGTTTTCTTAGTTACATTTTTACCCTTTTTCCACATTTTGTTCCATTCCGGTCGAAATCCAAAAATTGTTTGGCTGTATACAGTCTTCAAATAAACAGACATTATCTACAATTAATATTTGCGTTCTATAGGGTTAAATTTCCCCCTAATCCTATCCCGCCCAGATTTTATCTATTGTTTTTTTTTTAAGGAGTTGGGATAAGTTTTTATTGCAATCAGTGTAATAGTATTCAAAAATTAATATTTGCTTTCCTCTTTTATATTTGTACGTCTCCCTCTGACTATATTTGCTCCACAGTTATTCCAGTAAATTAGTTTCATAAGAGAATTTAAGGACGGTCGCTATAACAGTTTTTCAGATATACGGTAATTATTACTTTCTTTGTATGGGGTATATCTCTCCCCCTGATTATATCTGTCCTACATTTTTTCCATTAAATCACTTTCATACAAAAGTAATTGGGGCAAACTATCTGGCTGATATAGTTCTTTAAATATGCGATTATTAAAATTTGATTTGTATGAGAGTATCTCCTACCTCTCATTCCAGACATACAAGATACAGTGAAAATTTCAAGAAAATCGGTTCAGCGGTTAGGCGTTTAGCCGTCTATAGACTTTAAACACACATATATACATATTTACATTCACACACATTTTTATATAAATATAAATATATGTACTCGTATATGTATAAATATCTTTTACCCGGTGTGCTTTATGTAATACCCATCATCATTCCCGCTTTTTGGGTAGTGTGGATAGATTACGAAGCTTAATCTGCTGTTTCTCACATTTAAAAAAATTCTGTATTAATTTCGCAAGAAATACAAAAATCAATATATAGATGATGATTTGTGTTGACTACGAACCTATTTGGACCAAATTTAGAGACTTTCGGTTGAGTGGTTTCTCAAATTATTAAATGACGACCATAGGACAACTTATCTATATATATATATATATGCGAATAAAAAAGAAGGCGATTTTAGGCTTCATTATCACGCACATGAGATTTTTGATTCCAACCAAACCAATACCTACTTTATGTATAAGTTTGTTTGAAATACGTAAGTAGCCAGAAATAGCCTCCGTTTTTATATATGAATATATATTCTAAAAATAAATTGCTAGACATTATTAAGTATTCGCTTCAAATATTCGCCAAACTATGTAAATTTAAAATATAAGCGAATGGTATGCGAAAGCCAATACGAACACCCTAGTTTAGGATATAAAGATGACAAAATTAAAAAAGATGTCTTGGATTAAGTTATCCGATTTTAACAACTTATGCAAGATAACACTCTCATTGATTTCCTTCTTTGGCCTGGTTTATTCTTTCCTTTAAGAATTATTTTAATTATTTTATTAATTCACCTCCCTTTTCTGTACGAGTTTTCATTCCTGAACTGCAATAATTTTATATTTACGTTACTTTAAGATTTCATTTGCCTTTTGAAAATATAAGCAAAAATTGATTAGGCGTTACGTTACATTCGGTAGAAATTTTGATAAGATTTGCTAATCTATAATAGCATTCATGCATTTTTGAAAAACGTAAAGAAGAGTTAAAAACGTACTAAGATGGCATAGATGATATAGTTTGGTGTTGTCAATATTGCCATTGTTTATTAGAGAAAACACGTCTTTTTAACATCAAATAGATTTAAAGTACTTACAATCGAACCAGTTAAAACTTAACTTGTTTATACGCTTTTGTTATCAAACATTTACTTAAGCAAAGTATTTTTTTGTAATTAAAATAAATTAAAAGTGGCCATATTGAATAATGTTGAAATACAATAGAAGAGAAATTCCTTATGATTTTTGAAATTTTCGTTATTAAAATCACGACGCTTTCTCTCTGATAAAGTGTTTAATAACCATTTTTAAAATACTTATGTTTCAAGTGTTTCATAGCTTGTTTTTGACGATAAAGTAATCAAAAAATGGCATAAAATTTCATATATCCACCCATTTAAAGAAAAAAGAAAAAATATTTTTCCCATGACGTTTTTTATTTCGAAAAAAATTCCTGTCTGCCACGCTTTATGTTCCATGTATTTCCGTTGCAAATACATACTTCAAAAGAACTTTTTTAATATTGTATTAGAGATGATAAGATGTGTTTCGATTACTAATTGCCATGCTTGTATAAATTGTTATCTTGCTTAGTTTTTATTTTACAATGCAGACAATGTTGTGGGGTGTTATAAATGTATTATTTGTAAGAAAAATAAAAATGTTTTAATTTCTTTAAGTGTTTGAATAGATAACGTGTTCGTTATAATTCTTTTTTAAAATCAAGTTTTGTTATTAGAATGTAGAATTAATATTTTTATTAAACAGCTACATATTTATTTTTCATCTGTATATTCGAAAAGTTTGAGTACATATTAAAGGATAAATAAGTTAAGAGTTTACTCAAAATTACCATGTGTTACATGTAGGGTTAAAGCAAATATTATATTTGAGCCCCACCTTATCTTTTAGAGATAATTTTTCTTTTTGTTTTTTTCTTTATCACCAGAACACTTTCTAAATAAGAAATCATTATCAGAACCTCTTTTTAATTGTATAGAAACCAAATAAATTAATTTGTCATATAAAAAACAATTTGTGCAAAATTTAATTTCATTTTGATCCAAATTCTATCAAAAAACAAAACAATGCCTACACGACATTCGATAAGCGGCTTCAGTTGTTCCACATCAATCACACAGCACTGTGATAAGCAGTTCTAAATTGTTTTATGATTTTGCAAAATAAAACACACTTACAAATACTTCGTATGATACTTTGTTTTCCAAGTATTTTTTTCTATTTTATTTTATCAACAAATTAAAGTAAATAAAGAAATAAAATAATGATTATACATATGTACTAACATTTTTGGGTGAAGTTGTTTTGATTATGACGTCATAAATTATCAGGCAATAGTGATTACTTTTGCTTATTGGACTCTAATCATAAAACATGTGTTAAAAAATTAATGGCCATTAACCAGTGCATCAAACTAAAATAAATTTTAAATTAAAGTCTAGCATCTAATTATCAAGCTTTGTTAGTCTTTTGTTTAATTCAAATAAAAAATTATTTTTAAATACAATTTAGAATTTTCAAAACAGAAAAAGATGACTTTTTATTATCGCAACAATATTTAGCAAAAGTACTTTGATACTTTTGATTGAGAGCAAGTCTAGTGCTTTTAACTCTTACCTAACGCTTTAAATAGCTAAAGTTTTTAACCGTTTTTGATAATGAGTCTACCGACACAAAACTAAAATTGAACATCTACTGTAGATATTCCGTAAAATTTATTTATTCCTTATTGAACGTTTAGCTTTACTATTTTCCAATGACAGGAAAATTTTCAGTGACTTTTAGAGTGTACCTAGTCTCAGCCAGGGTACAACTGTGCATTAGTGCAATGATGACAGAGCACTCTAGTACACAGGGAAAGCTTAATGTCAAAAAGCTGCCTTCACAGGAGGTGGCTGAGTCATTCTCCACTCAACTCTTAGATAGGCTACATCGCTCGCTATCCTCATCCGATGACATTGGTGGACTGTAGACCGACATATCCTCTCCTTGAGTACTAATGCGAAAACAGTTCTTTCTTTTGAGCGCTCACACTAACGATACCCATGGTATGATTAGAAGTGTCACAAACCCACTTCAGCGATAAATACCGCTTACAAGAGAAAACTGTATGCTGCTACTACTCTAATAATTGTAAAGAGCTATCGAGTAAAGATGAGAGGCGTCTTTTAGGACGCAGGAGGAGGAAGAAGCAGAAAAGACGAAAAAGGCGAAGAGGAAATCGAGCTGTTTAAAAACAAAAATAATGCTCTAAAATTATACAAAAGAGTCAAGTGTCTGACTAAAGGTTTTGAGCCAGGAACATCTTCCTGCTGAGACGAAAACATACATACATACATATAAATAAGCTGCATGCAATACTATTTTTAAAATCATTGAAAGGGACTTATAGCTTAACGCCGGCTCCGAACAGCGGATGCATTAGTTAGAGCAATTTTCTCAGTGTAAATACTCATAACCAATCGCTAGAAATTTTATGAGTGGATACCTCTGTTTGAAAATTGTCAGATAATCTTACTTACCATTCCACGTGACACGAGAGGCAAAAGCGATATCATGGTTACGACGACAACACCAATTCCCCCATTAGAAATTTGAAGAAACGAATCCAATCGCTGATGACGGCGTGGAGATTCCGCAGTCAGATTTGACAAGATCAGTGTCGCATACAGTGACTTCAAGACGACAAAGCTATTGGTCCTGACAGCCTGCCCGCTAAATAATTATTAGTAGGTACAGTAGCAGTAGGCAAAACGTTGGTTGGTTGGTGGGTTCACGTAGCCACCCGTAGCCTCTAGGAGTATCAGAAAGTGTTCTCAGACATCGTTTTTAGAAGTGCCACAAGCAACCGAAAAACCGCACGTTGTCAGAAATACCTCATACTCACGCCGTCAGGTTAAAATATTTGAGGAGGTAACTTTGTCCAATATAGGATATCGCAGAGATGTCGAGTAGAAACCACTCGCCGAAGGCTTTACAGCGACGACTCATAAGTGTCGGACATTCACATAGAAAGCGTTCAACGCTCTCCTCCTCCTTCACCTCGCTGCCTCTGCAGAGATATCATGTAGAAACCACTCGCCGAAAGCTTTACGGCGACGACTCATAAGTGTCGGAAATTCACATAGAAAGTGTTCAACAGTCTCCTTCTCCTTCACCTCGCTGCCTCTGCGACAGTGTTCGTTGTACTGCAACCAGCCAGTGCCCAGTAAGCACAACCACCAGTCTGGACGCATCCCTTCTACTAAGACCGATGAGCTATCGGGAGCGCTCTTAATTATAACCAGGTCGCATCTGCTTCGTGATACTGCAAGACCCATCAGCCCTCCAACTGCAGTCCGCCTGATCCCGGCAGAAGTAAAAAATAGCCAACTTCAGTGATTACATGGCCGATGCCACCTAGGCCAGGTCCGCAATCACCGCGCGAGCCAACTCATCCGCTCGCCCATTTCCATAGAAGATTGTCTCAGAAGAGAGGTGCAATGAGTCCCTACAGTTTCTCACCAACCGAGAGCTAGTAATGTTTGATTTAATGGCGAAGATGGCCCCCCAACTGTACTCGCGTATCACTAACTGCCAATATCTCATCCAGGAAAACACTTGATCCATGCGGAAGATTGTAGTGATGATTCAGATTAGCCTCCACTGAGAAGATTTCGAATCAAATACCACACCTCATTTTTGAGCCATCAGTGTAAACCTAGATGTCGAAACTACTGCCGAGCGTATTGTATAATCGACTGAAGCCATTCGCCAACACAATGATTGGACATTTAAGTGCGGTTTCAGAACTGGTAAGTACGCCCTTGACCAGATATTCACACTACTTCAAATATAGGAATAGATCCATGAAAATCAAGTCGATACTCATCATTTTTTTTATCAGCTATAGGGCAGCCTTCGGTAGCCGCACAGGAGATCGCATGTATGCCACAATGTCTGATCTCAGTGTTCCTGCAATATCAGCAGTCATTACCATCAGCAACAACATCAGTCTGAAAATCTAGCGTAGAATCTCTCTTGCCAACAGTTGTTATTATGGTCTCAATAGGCAATTGAGGAGTAGAAACCTCTCTCGCGCAAAAAAATTATAGTCTTCCTTCTTCTTTCGTATGTGTGTATGTGTATGTAAGTGTAGGTACAAAAGACATTAAGTGAAACATTATACCAATTTTTTCTACTTGAAATTGTTCATTTATTTGTGACTGGAACCCACTGTTGTATATCTTAAGTTCTAAGCAAAAGTTATATTTATCACTAAGCAAAAAAAGTTTTTTTCAAATTTTTGTTTTGTGTCATTAATTTTGTCTGCTTCATTTTATTTCATTCGTTTCTTTTTTCCCGGTGATAATAGATTCCAAGTAAATCGTGTTTCCATCCATATACATATATATGTACGTGCGTATGTACATACATAGAATAAATTTTGTTGATGCAATTTTTTTTTTTTATTTGTTAAACAAAAATATTGTTTGGAATATTTATTATTTTTTTGTGTGGTAGTTGTTATTGTGTTGAGAAGATATATGGAGCGCATAAATACAGTAGGAAAACAAAATCGTTATACTAAAGTGAGCATATGTTCAAACAAAAATAAACAATAATTCGCAAAGCTTATTTATAAAACAAATATAAATTCTCATGAGTCAATAAAGGCTATAAAGTACTCTATTGCAGAGGTTTTAATTTTAAAAGGGTGTATTATTATATGTATTAAGAATATTTTTGTTTTAATATTTGAATCATAAACTTGTTTCATTTTTATTTGAAATAATATTTTGTTGTCAACATTTGGATAAACCTAATAGACGTTTATTAAAGGGGTAAATGGCCGAAAACCACAACAATATATGTCGGACTATGGATTTATATATGGCAAAACACCTGATTTTACTAATCAGAGGCAAATAAATTAAAATCAACCTTCTTTTGATTTAGAAAAATAAGCTATTGTTTCCCAAAAAAAAACAAGTAATTCACCTTCAGTATTATATACTATTTAAAATTCATTTAAACTAAATAAAAAAGAAACAAAACATTTAAAATATTCTAATATTTTTAAATAACAACAAATGTACTCGTGCTATAAATAAATAAATATTATTGAAAACAAAAGTTCATTGCTTAAGTAAAATTCTATTGTGTAAAGTTAAAAAAACCGAAGAACATAGTTTTTTTCTAAATAATATTTAATATTTACTATTCAATAAATACTTGATTAATATTTTTTCTATTGTCATGCATATTTTTTAGACTGTTATCAATAACTTTTTTTTATTTTTTATTTTTTACTTTGTCAAAGCAGTAACAGACCACTACAAACTAAGTACTTATAATAGTTTCTTTTGTATATCATGAATGAATGAAATGTTTATAAAGATACACTAAGAACTCGACAAACGAAGTAAAATTCTACACAAATAAATCATAACAATTCACTACAGTGGCGGATATTCGTCTAAGCGCACGAAACCAATAAGTTCTAACTCATTTTGTTCACTAAAGTAACGATAACTTGTATCGAGTCAGTGTCAGAGTCAGAGCGTTTAAAGAATGTGTAAAAATTTTTGGTGATTTTTGAAACTATAATGATTTATAGAAAACAACAATCAAAAAGTTGTTTTCGTTGTTGTTGTACATATTCGATTACACGCACTGATTTAATTCTCTATAGGAACACCACAGTCATATAACTTCCAATAATAAATTGAACCAGAATTGTTATTTATTACTTCAAAAATACAATTTGGCATCAAATCAAGTTTCATTAATAATCAACTGGAGCTTTAACAAAGTTTTGAACAGCTATTTTTGAGTTTTTGTTCATAGATTTTGTATCACATACAGCCTGAAAGATTTCCTTTAAAGAGCCGGGGACTTCTAAGTTGAATTTTTTTGTTGTCGGAAAACATAAGATTGTAGCACTCAGTTGGCCACCGCATGAGTTTTAGGCGAAGTCTAAGATTGGCTAATTGTGATGCGGTTTAACCCGGGTTTTCTTATTACTTTTTTTTCATTTTGCGCTTAAATATTACCTATACACAACACATATTTATTTTAACTAGTGTACTTAACGGCTGCACAATCAGCCGCATTCTAGCACCTAACATTAACCTCCATGTACGTATATAAAATTTTAAATGAGTTTGAAAGTTCAAATTTTTCGTACAAATTTTTTTTGAATAGATTTTAAATACGTTTTATGTTTTTTATATAAACCTAAAAATTTACTAAAAAATTTATTTAAAAAAATCAAAAAAAAAAACATATGCATACGCCACATACATATTTTATTTTGTCTTTTATTTAAAGCCCCTATAGGATAATGAGTAGCTGACTACAAAAATAACCAACTTTAAGTGAGCTTTTATTTACTAACTTTAAGCTATCTATCTACTACTCAATGCAAAACTTACATTAACCAAAGTGTATATGTTTGTTCTTTATTCGGGTTTTCCCCATTTTTTTTCACAATTTTCGCTTAAAAGTTGCTTAAATTGATTAACAGAAAAGTGCATCCAAGAGACCGTCGATATCGAATAAAGTTGCGTACTTACATACATGTTTAAGTTTTTGTATTTATATCTACACTAGCTAAAACCCGGCGTGCTTCGCTGTCCCCAACTTAATTATTATCCTAAACGTTAATTTAGTTAAATTTTTACCTTTTTTCTACACTTTGTCCCTTTCCGGTCCAAATCTTAAATTCAATTAAAATTTGTTTGAGTATGTTTTAGTTAACTATCCGCTTCATTCAGCTTCATACAGCTGTTGGCCACTACATTCGCCTAGCTGTTGAAGCCCTCTACTTCAGTGAACAGCTTAAGCTACGTTCACATTTGTCAAATAAAGGGTCCGCCATCTAACGTTTTTTTTTCAACTAGTGCTTATTTCGTGAATGGTAACACTTAGCTCATTTCTGATTTGACAGATAATTAGTTTTATCCTTCCGCTGAACGAATATGGTTGTGAATACGCTTGAACAACTCTGGGAATCTGGGCCTGCGATCGACTTACAGAAGATGCCGATTTTGCCAAAAAAAAAAATCATATTTTCAGATGAAGCTCATTTTGATCTTGGCGGGTATGTAAACAAGCAAAATTGTCGCATTTTGGGCACAGAAAACCCGCACGCATACATTGAAAAGCCGATACACCCAATACGAGTCACTGTTTGGTGTGGATTTTGGTCCAGAGGCATAATTAAACCATTTTTCTTCGAAAATGAGCAAGGAGCGGCCGTTACAGTTAATGGCGATCGTTATCGGGCCATGTTGAACAAATTTATGTTCACAAAAATTGAAGAGGAGGATATTAGCAACATTTGGTTTCAACAGGACGACGCTACGTGCCACACAGCCGAAGCTACACTCGATGTTTTGCACCCTGTTTTTGAAGATTGCATTATCAGCCGCAGAACTGATGTCGTTTGGTCACCTCGGAGCTGCGATTTGACACCGTTGGACTATTATTTGTGGGGTGCCGTCAAAGATAAGTGTTACGCCAACAAGCCAGAGACATTTGACGCTTTAAAGGACAATATTCATGAAACCATTGGTGGAATACAGCTACACACAATCGGTAATGTGCTTAAAAATTGGACCGATCGTGTAGGCTACTGCATGGCCAGCCGAGGCAGCCATTTGAATGAAATTATTTTCCATTATTAACCCGAAGGATTGTACTTTCAAATAAAAAAAGAAATTTGAGAAAATATTCAGCAGTTTTTTTTATAGCATTTTCAAAAAAAAAAAAAATATTTGGCAGACCCTTTACTTATTTGTCGAAAAAACTTAAACACTATTTTATATAAACATTTTATGAAAACATTTCATTTTCTGTCAGTGTTTCTTAAAAAATTATTAAAAAACAAATAATAGTACAAAAAATATTTAGATATTGAAATTACTTAATTAAAAACTAAATAAATAAATAATAAAAGAAAAAATATTTCAATAAAATAGTGGTCACATTTTTTCTATATTAAAAAGAGAAAAAACATTAACAATTTAAATAAATTATTTTAATCTGAAAGATAAATATAGCAGTTAACTAAACAATAGTTTGTTTGCAGCTAACCACAAAGAATTCGTTTTCAACATGGAAACAAGTAACTTTTTGCTAATACATATAAAACTAATTTACAGTTAATTTAAAAAAACTACTTTAAACCAACGGAAAAGCGGTTAGCTTGCAGCTGATACAAACAGTCAGCTGTAAGTCAGTTGGAAAGTAATGTAGAGTTCAAATAGCTAGTTGCTGCTATTGAAAAGTAATCCAAGTGTCAGTCAGTATTAGTTGGGAAATAGTTAACTTCAAGTTAGTTTTAAGTTAGCTCAGTTTCCGACAGTTTTTTCTTGCTATTTTTTAGTAAGAAAAAATTTTGTAATTTAAAATTCATATTGTGCACATCTGCACAGAAAAAGCTTTAAGCCCATATATATTTTTTTTAATCGGTGCAGTAGAACTGGCGTAAAAGGGGCACAAAGAAATGTGTTAGCCCATTAATCATATAAATAGATAGATAATTATAGAGATGACAAAGATTTGAAAAAAAAATTTCTGCAACACTTTTCTATGGATCAATTTTTACAAAAGCGTTTTTGTGCAATATCTTATTGCATCTTCATATCATGATGTCTCTGAGTATATCTATAAAGAAAGAAGAGTATATCTATTAAGTATATCAATTACGAAAAAATATGTATATACAATATGTATGTATATTTTTCCAATTTTATTTGATTAAAAAAATATTAGAAAGAATATTTTTAGAAATTGAAAGTTAAGCCCGTTATTGAATAAATTGAATAGTTTTTCAATGACTGTGCAAGAAATAATTGAATGAATTTGATAACCATAATTTTAGCCACCTTAAATATTTTGACTCGTGACTCTTTTTTACAAAGTTTTTAAATAATTGTTGCTGACACTATTAATTGAAATCATGAGTTTTGAGAAATTTCAACATAAATTTGTATATAAACATATTTGATATGAATTCAATATTTTTGGCAAAAATTGAAAATGGTTTGTGGCCATAAAATCAATTAAATGAAAACAGAAAAACAAAAGATAAAAAAATATTAAAAAAAAATAAATTTGTGAAAAGAATTTCTCTTCGAAAGCGGCGAACCAACTTAGGTGCTCCAAATCGCCCCAAATAAGTAGTATATGAGAAAATTAATTGAAAGAGAATATTTTTTCACAAACAATAACGATTATCATGTTTTCGATATACTTTTATACCGAATTTAAAAAAATAAGTGGCTCTAGCCTTAAAACAATTTTAGCCCCAAATAAGTATTATATGAGAAAATTAATTGAAAGAGAATATTTTTTCACAAACAATAACGATTATCATGTTTTTGATATACTTTTATACCGAATTTAAAAAAATAAGTGGCTCTAGCCTTAAAAAAATTTTAGCCATTACTACAGACTTTAATATCTGTCTCCTTATCTCTTTTTTCATTCTCCATTTTATTTTGTGCTTTTATATGCGACTACAAATGTCACTGCCAAAGGCAAAGCCTTATTAAAAGCATTTATTTGTTTTAATCTATGATTGTACTTGAAATCATTTTAAAACAAACTTTCATTATATTATTGTTTTTGAATTTAATTAAACAAAATGCTTTGCAATTACATTTTTCTCTTACTGATTTTTATATTTTTTTGCAATGAAACAGAGATCCATTTATTCTTTGTTATACGATTTATTTCATTGCAATTCAAAAGCAATAGATCTTTGATCTTTTGTCGTCTCTGTAAATGAAATAATTTATTTTGTTATTGCTAAAACAATCATGTTTAAAAAATACAATATTTAAAAATGAATAATAAGCAAAACACATGAAGAAATATTAGCTATCATCTTGACAGGGGTTAAAAACCCCCAGATACTAACAGAACCTTAGATTAATGTTAATACAAATGAAATAAAATAATGAAATTTTGAATTTCACAATTTTTGTCAACAGATAATTTTTATTGATATACAGTGTGTCAAGAATGAGTTTACACGTTGAAAATAATTAAGTACTTACAACTTCATCAGCACTAAAAAGCCGGCGAACTATGCTGAGTATTTCCTTTCTGTGGAGTTTAATTCAAGGTAACATTGATTCAGAGTTCCTATTAAGTTGTATAATGCTCAATGTTCCTACTAGACCAACCCGCAACTTTCAACTATTAACCTTGAAGTATTATCGATCAGTCTATGCGAACAACGACTCCTTTCGTCAGATATACTTGAAATTTAATAATTTTTATCACCTCATTGATTTCTGTGATTCTATTGAAGTTGTAAAGAGAAAAATTATTTTATATATGAATTAATGTTTTTGAATTTTCTATACTTTTTTTTACCTTAGTCTGTAAGGAAATGTAATACATAGACCTCATTTAAATAAATAAATAAAATAGCAGTTTTTGCTTCCTAACACTAATTTTTAAATTTATTAAAAAAAATAGAACAAATTCAGTTCAAAACACATAAGAAATTTACCAACAACAAATTTTGCTCACATTTGGTATTTTCAACTAGCTCTCTACACAAAAAATAGAAAATGTGTTTACATTATATTTAGCGGATAATAAAAACATTTTTCAGACTTTTAATATTTGGTATGGCGCTTAGCTACTTTTTTTTAAAACTCAAACATTTTTAATAGGGTTTATGCAGTGTCTATAACTTTAGCGCAGTTATAAAGGAGCCACATCCGCACTATATGCGAACTATTCTTAAAATCTTTGTTCTGATAAAATTTAAATTTTGATTTGTTGTCCCTGAGGAACCATAATTTCCTAGTGCTGCTTATCAAATGGGTCTTTAAAACATCTTAGTAATGCCGTACATCCATTGTTGATTCTATAAAAGCAAAGTCTCCTACGCTTTCCCTTAACCAATATTGACATTTTTTTAAATTTGACATTTGGAATGATAATGTTCTTTTCTAGCGATATTGAGGCTTTCTTCACACGCTTATAGGCCCATCGTTGTAATACTACACCATTTTCATTTCAGCACAAAATATAACGTTATCCCAATAGTCAGAAAGTTGTTAAACGTTCATAATTCGACGAGAAAACTCTTTTCAAGTTTGCTGCAGATAATAATGATTTCTTATGTGCTGCTTTTGATTATTATTATTTATTTATTTATTTGATATTATTATTATTATTTATTATTATTTATAAAACACAAGGTAGTGCCACTCTCTCATTTTTTCTGACATATTACCATTTGACAATAAAGGCGAACTGACATTTATGTTGAAATTTGTGCTACCATACACTGCTCACAAAATCCAATTTTTCACATAATTTTTTTTTTTTTTTTTTTAATTCGATTATTAAACCGTAATATAGGCAAAACAAAATGTTAAATGTGCAAACAAAGAAAAAAATTAAAAAAAATCAACAAAGAAAACAAAAAAATTACAACAAATCTTTAATAAAACCTTCAAATTTCCCATTTGAATACATATCTTTTAGTATATATTCTGAAATAGCCTGGGTTGAAAAACATACATACATTATATATTCAAAATTAACGTTGGTCTTTGTTGCAAAATTCTAAATAATATTCTAAATTTAAAATCTTGATTAAATTACACAAAATTGTAAAAAATTTCTGGGAATATTGATCCCTTTTCTGCATGTGGCAACGCTTTTTTAATTGTTTACATATAAAACAAACTTCAAGAATCTCGTTTATTGTCATGCAATTTTGAGTGGAACTACCTTTTATTTGTAAACTCATGTGTAAACTCATTCTTGACATATAAATTTATAATTTCAAAATTATGTTGTTATTTAAAAACAAATGAATATGTTTGAAAACATATGAATGTACAGTGGAGAGCAAAACCAAGTGCATGTTGATGAGTTCAACTGAAAAGTTCCTATAAAAATTTAAATACTCAATGAATCGAAACAAAACTTTACACATTTATTCATTCTACGTCCTTTCAAAAAAAAAAAAAAAAAAAAAAACACTAACAAACATTATCATATCCAAATAGTTATAGTTTTAAAACTCTTCTCAGAGTTCCTTATTTTTAGTTTATTACCCAAATACATATCTAAGACAAATCTAGTTACATTCGTATTATGTTCGTTGCCAAAGCTCCAAGCCCAGCTATATTTTGTCAGGCACTTTTTTCTATTATTCGAAAATTTTCCATTGGATTGGAATTGTGGAGCTTTATGGTGGCCTATAATTTAAAATTTGACAAAACTAGTGATCTGGCTAAGTTGGATAAGTGGGTATGCCATCTCTCATACATAAGAAATGTTGCTTTGAATATATCTTGAGTAAGGTAATATCAGAAGTTTCTAAATTTTGTCCAAGTAGCATCATAGTCAATACAAATAATGAGTAAAAAATAGGCGTAATTAGATAAGTGAGCATGGTACTTCCAATACAAAGTAAATATTGGTAATAGAGATGTTCCTCAAGGGTCAATACTTGAGCCACTTCTATTCTATCATTATATCAATGACCTAACTGATATTTCTATAAAGAGTAAAGTACATATATATGCTGATGATGTGCAGATTTATAATAGCTCCTATCCCACGGACATCACTTTTGGCGTGGACTTAATTAATGAAAAATTGGATAAGATGAATAGATGGGCAACTGCAAATGGAATTTGTATAAATCCCACAAAATCTAAATGCATTCTCCTTTATAAATCACATCGAATTTTTGAAGAACCACCAATCACAATTAACAACAATGATATTGATTTTGTGACTTCTGCATCTAATCTGCGAGTGGTCTTTAATGATAGACTTACATGGTACCACTTGCTACCCGTATGCTATTCGCAAAAACATACCTGATTCCTTCACTCCAATATGGTTGTGAAATTTTTGCAAATTCTAATAGTATCCATCAAAGTAAACTTAAGGCTGCATATAACAACATCGCACGTTACATTTTCCAACTAAAACGCTTTGATCATATTAAAAGTTGCTTAAATTGATTAACAGAAAAGTACATCCAAGATACCGTCGATATAGAATAAAATTGCGTACTTACATGTTTAAGTTTTTGTATTTTATCTACACTAGCTAAAACCCGGCGGTGCTTTGCTGTCCCCATCTCAATTATTATCCTAAACGTTACTTTAGTTAAATTTTTACCTTTTTCCCACATTTTGTCCCTTTCCGGTCCAAATCTTAAATTCAATTAAAATTTGTTTGAGTATGTTCTAGTTAAATATCCGCTTCATTCAGCTTCATACAGCTGTTGGCCACTACATTCGTCTAGCTGTTGACGCCCTCTACTTCAGTGAACAGCTTAAGCTACGTTCACATTTGTCAAATAAAGGGTCCGCCATCTAACGTTTTTTTTCAACTAGTGCTTATTTCCTGAATGATAACACTTAGCTCATGTCTGATTTAACAGATAATTAGTTTTATCCTTCCGCTAAACGAATATGGTTGTGTATACGCTTGAACAACGCTGGGAATCTGGGCCTGCGATCGACTTACAGAAGATGCAGATTTTGCCAAAAAAAAAATTACAACCAATATTGTTGTGAAATTTTTGCAAATTCTGATAGTAACCATCAAAGTAAACTTAAGGCTGCATATAATAACATCGCTCGTTACATTTTTCAACTAAAACGCTTTGATCATATTTCGTCTTTTTCTTACCGAATATTCCAGTTAAGATTCGAGGATCTTTTGAAATGTAGATGCTTCATTCTTTTGCATAAGATTATTATTACTCAGCAACCCCCATATTTTTTTAACAAAATTGTCCTTGAAAGATCTAATCGTGGAAGGAAGCCTATCCAACGGATGTATAAGAGCCTTTTATCTCAACGATAATTTCTTATTTGCACTATCAGTCTTTGGAACTCATCACCTAATTATATTCAAAATATTAAGAACGCTAGGTTATTTAAAAAGGAGTTATTTAAATTATTTGTTGAGCTTCTCATTTATTTTTTCTTTCGCGAAAATATCACATTTTATAAATTCGTATTGCATTATAAGAGTGTTTGGCACATATTTTGTTTTTTTTAAATTTTGTAATTTTTTATTGTTTTATTGTTTTTTTTCGGAATTTATTTTATTCCATTCTTTATTAATTATTTATTTTTATAATTCTATGTTATTATATGTTTAATTTTAATTTCATTTGCAATTTTATTTTAATGTATCCGCTTAATCATCAGCACTGTCATTTATAAGGTTTTTTGTCTTGTTGTGCTGGATAACTGAATAATAAATAAATAAATAAATAAATAACAAAAATAAATAATAATGACAGTTTCTAAATTTGGTCCAACCTGTACTGGGAGAAAGAGGAGACAACGGAGCATATTCTCTGTAAATGTGTTGCTTTGGCAAATATATATTCGAAGATGAACATTTATGGAGCCCTTTATTAGGCCTGAACAGGTTTGTCGGCTAACCATTGGGGATATTGCAGTCTTCATATGTAAATTAGAGAGACTGATGCCTCCGGACCGATCAGACAGTCATCCGCACATGGCTCTTGGCCCAATGGGATTTTTACTGACTACGGAGTGTTTGTCACTATAGAACTTTCCAGGTCGCAGTTCCGTGGCCAGTTGGGCCTCTACGATCCAATTAAATAATAATAATAACAATAATAATGATAAATTTGGTTTAAGTGACTTCGTAGTCAAAAAATGGGCGGAATTGAATAAGTGGGCATAGTGCTTCCCGTACATAGTAAATATGCGTGTTTTTTATAGAGGTATAGAACTTTAAGTTGGTATTACTTTTCAAGATGGCGACCGATTTAACAGCTGTGAAGTGATTTATTCTAAGTTTGATTTGGCAATTCATCATGAATAGATTCATGCTTGAACAACGCTTGCAAATAGTGCAATTTTATTTCGATTTGTTCCCGAGATTCATAAGCGAATTTTGTTTAGCGATTAAGCGCACTTCTGGTTGAATGGCTACGTCAACAAACAAAACTGCCGCATTTGGAGTGAAGGTAATCCTCAAGTGTATATGGAAACACCGTTACATCCAGAAAAACTGACTGTTTGATGCGCTTTATGAGCTGGTGGAATCATTGGTCCGTACTTTTCAGAAACGATGGTGGCCAGAACGTTACAGTCAATGGTGATCGGTATAGAGCCATGATTACTAACTTTTTCATTCCTGAATTAAATAACCAGGGCTATTGGCTCAATGGGATTTTTACTGCCTTTTACGGCTATTACTCTGGTGCGTCTGACTACGGAGTGTTTGGCACTATACAACTTTCCAGGTCGCAGTTCAATGGCCAGTTGGGCCACTACGATCCAATTAAATAATAATAATAATGATAAATTTGGTTGAAGTGACTTCGTAGTCAGACAATGGGCGGAATTGAATAAGTGGGCATAGTGCTTCCCGTACATAGTAAATATTAATTTTTGTACATGTTTCCTGAGAACGGTAATAGTAGAATTTTCTAAATTTCGTTCAAACAACGAACAACAAAAACAGGGATTGGATAAGTGGATCTGGCACCTTCCATTCATACCGAACACGAAATTTTGTATATTTGGAGAACGGTGACAGTTAAAGCGTAGTTTATCTATCCATATAACACAAATTCTCTTCTTTAACCAAAGTTGTTTGTTTTTTAACAACATTCATTATCCACCAAAACGTGTTGAAGAAAAGTATATTTTCAGAAGTTGCAGTTTAAGGAGCTAATATGGGTCAAAGCAGAATTTTTGGCTCATAACTTATTCCTATCTTAGGAACTATACAATTTTCCGCATGGTAGAGTAGGCGTGGCATTTTTATCAAAGGTGTGTTTTTCACATGACTTTGATCAGGCTCTCAGTATCGGTATTATTACATACATATATATAATTTTAAGAAGGTTGTATAACAGGTTGCACACTTTGACCAGATTTGCAGAAATAATTAATTATTATTATTTTTAGTTTTATTAAGAAAACCACTATAGAAACAACGGTTTTAAAATAATGTTAAAACCAAAATATAAAATCATAGTATGTAATACGTTTGGCATAATCAACTTTAAAAAACGCAATCTGTTATTTTGTTTGCTTTGTGGCGAATTTTCTGCGGTAATCGACTACCCGCAACAAAAATTGTTTTAGTTGCTCGTTCCTTACCGATTTTATAATTTGTTTATCATATCAATTCCCTTTTCGCTTCATAGAGTATCACTAAAGAATTTTTTTTTTCTGTGAATTCTAAAAATGTCGAACTCGATAATGTTGTTCCACATTCTTCGTTTTATTTGTGATAAAATAGCAGAAAGTTTTTCCTTTTAAAATCTATGTTTTGATCAACTTACAGTTTCATTTTTATTTCCAGGTTCTGTGCCCAAATTTCTAATCATATTTTATTTCTCAGTTAGAATACGTTCGACAAAAAAAGCAAAACCGATTTTTGTTTCCAACTGAAACCAAAGTTGCCTTTTGGTGACTACGAAGCTCTTGTTTTTACTTGGGCATTCGGATAAGTGTACAGAAGTTGTAGCATATTCATTCTTTGGAGCACATTTACTTACATTTTCTTCTTGCCAAAATAACAAGTCATTCAATAAGTCCATTGAATAAGTAAGAAAAATACAAAATTTTGACAAAACTCGTTTTTATTATTCAACATAGTTGCCTTCGAGGGCAATACAAGGAGATAGCGATTTTCCAACTTTTCGATGCCACTTTTATAGTACGATTTCCCGGAAATTTCTCGACAAAATAGGCCTCAGTTTCAGAGATTACTTCATCATTGGACTTAAGTGTCTTTCCATCAAGCATTTTCTTGAGATCTGAAAACAGGAAAAAGTAGCTGGGCGCTAAATCTGGAAAATACGCCTCGTTTTCATCGATTTATGACACGGTGCATTGTCTCGGTGAAGCAACACTGTTTTTTAATGCCAATGTGGCCGTACCTTTGCGATTTCAGCCTTGAGTCTATCCAAAAGTGTACAGTAATATTCGCTGTTGATGGTGGTTTCTTTTTGGATATAGTCGTTAAATATTATTCCGTTCGCATCCCAAAATACAGACGCCATCACTTTGCCGACTGTTGCGTCTTTGCTCGCTTGGGATTTGGTTCGTCGATTCTTGTCCACTCAGCTGGCTATCTTCTGAATTTTAGGGTGTAACAGTGAAGCTATGTTTCATCCATTGGCACATATCGGCGATAGAACTGCATTTTATTGCGGTTTAACAGCGCCAAACACTCCTCTAAAGCACCAATTCGTTGTTGTTTTTGATCGACTGTGAGCTCAGGTGGTACCCACTTTGTATAGAGCTTTCACATACCCAAATGTTCGTGTAAAATGGTAAAAACACCACCATCTGATATCTTTACAATTTGCGATCGTTCATAACTAATTTGTGGATTTTTTTAGGAATAACAGCCTCATTTGGGCGTCCACTGCGCTCTGTATGATTTGTACTGGTACGACCACGTTTAAAATCAGCATTCCCCTTCTCTACCATTTGTCTCGATGGAGCAGAGTTCGGATAATATTTATCAAGCCATTGTTTGGTTTCCACTGTATTTTTTTCATCAAAAAGCAAACACGATAGTTACTTCACACAAAATGCCATAACTCACGAATCAATAGTCAGATTTGTGTCAAATTTGTGCACGTATCGTTTAAAGTTTAGTACTAAACGAAAATCATATGGAAAAAATTCTAGTAACGCCATCTGTGCGTCAATCTACGGACTTATTGAATGACCTGTTATATGGCTGACAAAATGTGCAACACCTTCCAATCGTTATAGTTCTTATTGAGGAATTATTAATAATTTACTTTTAAAACGGAATAAATATTATCTATCTTAAGACTTAGTGAGACAACAGCAACACGTGTATTCTTTAAAAAATTTTGATAAAAAAAAATTGAGAATGGGAATATTACCTTTATTATTTGTTTTTAAGCCTTTTTTTTTTGTTTTTATCATAAAACAATTTGGATTTTCTTAATTTGATAATTTTAATTTTTATTATAATTATTTGCCTCTATAATTAATTGTCTTATTAATAATTGTTTACTCTGCATTTAGTACTATTATGTATTTGCTTAATAATTATTATTTTCATTTTATTTATTTAATTATTTAATTATAAAGTTTGTTTAATTTTATGTTATTTTAATTTCATTTTTTATTTTCTATTTACAGAGAAGATGAATACAGTAAATTTGTGCCGCAAAAATTAAATTTTCAAATTGTCGCCGCCTCAAATGAAACTGAGTTGTATCAACAAAGAAAAATTAATAATGGCACGACTATTGGCAGTAATAAAAAACCTGACCGAATAACAATTAGAAGCGGTATCTTTCACCAGGTGGGTAATAAAAGGCGGTATTATTATGAGGAAATTTTGTAGTATTTATTCTTTTTAATCTCTTGTCAGAACAATGAACTACAAATAAACGAATGTTTATTGCCAAATATTTTTTTTTTTTTTTAATTTAATAATACAAAAAAGAAAAAATAAAATTATACTAAATAATAAAAGAAAAACTCTTTGATTAAAAATAAAAGAAAATTCCCATACCGGGAATCGAACCCGGGCCTTCTGGGTGAAAGCCAGATATCCTAGCCACTAGACCATATGGGATACAAATTGAGTTGTAGTTAGTCAGCTTTAAGACAAGTATATCAACAACTAAACGTATTTAATAAAAATACACACAAAAATGTAATAAAACAAAGTTATTTTTAGTTCTATATTTATTTCTGAAAGAGTAACCATCAGTGTTGCCACTGAAAAATTTTATTTATACCAAAATGTTTTCAAAAATCTACCAAAATCGGTACAAATCTGCCAGCCTTTAAAAACCATTAAAAAAACATATTTTTGTTTTGAATAACAAGTTTTACTAACATTTTTAAATGAGTTGGTATACCTTGAGCTGCGAAATAAATTATATACTCTCATTTTCTACCATTTAGTTACAAATTTAGCCTTTTGAACTAAGGTGTGTTTAAACATTTTGTTTCTTTAAAACTGTACATAAAACTTTACAAATAAAAAAAAATGCAGATGAATTCTTGTAATGACCAACGCTATCTAACAAAATGGGAGGTAGTCTATATTTTAAGCGTCAAAGAAGTATGTAGAATACAGCTACATTGATTTGACACTTAAATGGGTGTGTGCACTTTATTCTGACGGTCATAGCAAATTTGCTTTTGTTGTTACTGTTACGTTTTTTATAACAACCAATAGCTCAATAATAAATAGTTAATTAATAAATTTTAATAATATAGCTTTCTTTCAATTTTCAAACTTCTGCTAATATCTACCAAAATACTATTTAGCGTACCATCCTATCAAACGATATATATTCTACTAATATTGGTAGAGTGCTCCGAACAGTGGCAACATTGCTCAGAACCTATGCGTGTAACCATTTTTTACCTCTTACGCACACATACAAAATATTGGTAAAGCATATTTGCCCATCTATTGGGACTTTTAAAGAAAATTTAATCTTAATAGAGAAGATTTAAAAGTTAGAATTCTAAAAAAGTTTTAACAGAAAAAAATTAGTATAATTTGTTCAAATGAAATTGTGGTTTGAGTTAATATACATTTAATTTTAATGAAAACTGTCCATTAGTAAAATATATTAATGAATAAATGTTTTATTTTAGTTAAAAATTTATTTTTTGAATTGTTTGTTTGAAAATTTGATAGGCAGCGAACAATTTCTTTTACGGCAATGCTAAAAGCCGCGAAATAATGTAAACAATTGTTAACGTCAGCTGAGCTGCTTAACTGGCCACCGATATTTCATTAAGAAAAACAGCAACAATACAAAAGTAAAAGCCGCGTAATAATGTAAACAAATGTTAACATCAGCAGAGCTGCTTAACTGTCAATCGGTATTTCATTAAGAAAAATATGTACATTTTTATTAACAGTTTTATTGTTTTCTTTTAAATGTTGTTATATTAATAACTAAATAAATTAAATATTACTTTTAACATTTTTGAAACACTTTTTATGAAAATACAAATCTTGCCAAATAATTTCATATGCAGCACTTACCCTTTGGAAAAAACTTGATTTTTATGCACCACGTTTTAATTTTTTAATACATTTCACTTAAAATTAGTTTAATTAACACTTTAAACGATATTCTTCGTTTTATTTTTATCAATTAATCGTTAAATATTTACATATTTTCTAAATTTATTCACAAACACTTTAAACGGTAAGCTCTTACCGTAGTACCTGACTCATTCAATAACATTTATTCGCTAAACAAGCGCCGTGAGAGTTGCCGCTTTGGTCTGAACGTTGTAAAAAACAATGTGATTGTTGGGTTAGTTGGTTTTACTCTCAAAAAACACTGTATATAATTTGGAAAAAAATTATCTTTGATTTGAGTAAACAATTTCAAATAATGTTTATGCTTTATGCTCTTTCGCTCAGAGACTTTTTACCCTGCCTTTATCAGCTTCCAGAAGACCCATTTTGTTCACATATTTCCTCAAATTATCTTCAAGTAGGTTCAAATATGTTAAGTGATCCATAACTGTACCAATAACAACTTAAATGCGAACCTCAGCCAACCCATATCGAAACTGCTTAAATACATACATATGTACATACTCGTATGTATATGTTCCGTCGTTAGCATCAAGTTTTTATGTCGGATATCCTTTTTCTGCCAGGCCTTTTGTTTGTTGTCACCCTCAAATATCGTATAATAAACTTACAACAACTCGGACAAAGTAAAGATTATATCATATGTTTCTCGCATCTACTCCGTAGGTCGTTAATCTGTAAGCTCAAATGCTACCATACTTTTTCCAGCATTTCTACCAGTATATCACAAAAGTTATCATCCAGGGAATTTTGGCCGGCTTGCCCTTGTATACGAGTGACTTCACGTTACCACGTGTTAACAAAGTCCAATTCTTTCATTTTGGAAAAAAAAACAGTCGGTAATCATCGGACTGAACCTTGTTCCGTTGACTGTAACGTTGCAATTTTCATCATTCTTGAAGAAGTACGATCCGTGTTTCAGAATGCATTGGCAGGCCTTGAACCGCCTCTGACTGCTCTTGACATCAATTCGCCAATTCTGTTTGTTGACATCCCATTGAATCAAAAATGAGCTTCGTCGCTGAAGATAATTTTTTACACAATTCAATACACTTCCCATACAGACGGATTTTGATAATAAAATTCAATGATTTGGTGAAATGACACGAATCTTTATTACACTGAAAAACCAAATAGCAGAAACCACCCGCATAAAAGCGATTTGTTTTCACTAATGAATCCTTAGCAAATTAGGACTGCCATTCAATTCTTTTTATTGAAAGTTTCTGGTTAAAACTACTCTAGTTATTCAACCATTCTTCAACACAATTGTCATCACTGATTCAGTTGTTTACGAGCTGGAGTGTGCAATCGTTCCTTTCTCAAAATATTGAAAATAAACAGACTGTCTCATTAATTTTGTCTTTTATTTGTAGCAACAGAATATTGAAGAGCATAATTCCAATCTTGGGTCAATTTTTCTTTCTTCAAGGTTCGTTCTTGTCCATTCGCTGCTGCCTTCCTTTATGAAAACAGCTTAGTCTACTCTGTGTGCAAAGTATACATCGACTGAGAAATTTTGGCGAATACGTTTTTTTTCGAATCAGGAAATGATTATGAAGGTGTAGTATATAAATACACAAACGTTAATAGAAACCATAAAAATATTTCTCATAAAAGAGTTATGTCTGCCTTTGAAAAGTTATGCAACATGTTTAAAAAAAAAAAAAATATTATATAACTCTTTGTTCAATTGAATCAAAAATGAGCTTCGTCGCTGAAGATAATTTTTTACACAATTCAATACACTTCCCATACAGACGGATTTTGATAATAAAATTCAATGATTTGGTGAAATGACACGAATCTTTATTACACTGAAAAACCAAATAGCAGAAACCACCCGCATAAAAGCGATTTGTTTTCACTAATGAATCCTTAGCAAATTAGGACTGCCATTCAATTCTTTTTATTGAAAGTTTCTGGTTAAAACTACTCTAGTGATTCAACCATTCTTCAACACAATTGTCATCACTGATTCAGTTGTTTACGAGCTGGAGTGTGCAATCGTTCCTTTCTCAAAATATTGAAAATAAACAGACTGTCTCATTAATTTTGTCTTTTATTTGTAGCAACAGAATATTGAAGAGCATAATTCCAACCTTGGGTCAATTTTTCTTTCTTCAAGGTTCGTTCTTGTCCATTCGAAGGCTGCCTTCCTTTATGAAAACAGCTTAGTCTACTCTGTGTGCAAAGTATACATCGACTGAGAAATTTTGGCGAATACGTTTTTTTTCGAATCAGGAAATGATTATGAAGGTGTAGTATATAAATACACAAACGTTAATAGAAACCATAAAAATATTTCTCATAAAAGAGTTATGTCTGCCTTTGAAAAGTTATGCAACATGTTTAAAAAAAAAAAAAAAATATTATATAACTCTTTGTTCAATTATTTAAACAATTAATCATTCCGTCACGCAATTATTAAAGGCACAAGAAACAAAATTATTTATCACCAAAAAAAAAAAAAATACAATTTTCAAAAATGAATGTAAAGAGTGAAATTAAAAGAGTGAATAATATATGTCTGTACATACAATGTAACATATTTTGCAAACTGCAGTCTAAACAATGAAAATCAAGGAAATACTACTTTTTTTAATGTCCAGACTTTAGAATTAAAAAAGAAAACAAAACTTGCTTTTCAAAATAGGAACCGAACAATGGAATAATATTTACAAAAGATTTCACAAAAGAAGCAAATAACAGTAAAAGTGTTTACCTTAAATCTTCATTACAATTGAGAAGAAATAAATAGCATGAATAACACATATTATCTTCCTTCCACGTATATTTAATTTCAGAGAAACTTTTTTGTTGGCAACACTTTCTAAAAAATTCAAATATGTATCCCAAAATACTGAAGTACAACAAAGCTTACAAATTACCCAAATAATTCGGTACTTGCTGTGTGAATAATATATAATTGAAATTACAACTGTAACAGTTAATTTCGCTCTGAACCCAATCATTGAGATAGTCTGTCCATGCACATTTTGATTTTGACTGATTTTTAACACGAATTTGTATGTAATCATACTTTTGAACAAAATTTTGCTTAAATTCGACTTATCTGCTAACTGACACCACGAGATATTGCTGACATTTTGGCTAATTTTGTGTAAAAACTTGTATTATAATTTGCACCAAAAATGGATTGATTTACAACACTTTAAAAGACTTCTGGTACAAATTTGGTTTAAGTTCGACTTAACCCGGAAGAAGTTATTGGTACCTTTATGAAGTTTTACTTCATAAATAACTATTAAGAGTTCTTCTCGACTATTTTTTGCTTTAAGGTTCGTTTATAAAAATTAGAGCATTTGTATGTATGTATGTTTACAGCTTCAACTACATTTGGAATTCTTGGTTTGTTGACTCATCAGATAGCCTTTTTAGTATATGCCAAATCCATGTCCATTCAAGTCTGTAAATTTTATATTCAATTTGCCTACGGTTATTGATCATTCGCGATCCAATTCGGCCAAAAGATGCAAAGAATTTGCTTCAAGCACTTATGGAATCTTTGAAGCTTTCTTTGGGAATTTTGAGTAGAGCACCAGGTGGTACAACCTTACGGATGTATTAATTTGACGCTGCTATTAAAATCTTCAATTTTATATCTGTCAAAACGTCGACAGTAGCACTACCGCCTTTAGCTATGGTATAGATATAAGAAAACGTCTACATCTCAAGTGTAAATGTCGAGATGTTGATTTTAAGTCCGACTTTTGGCATTTTCGAACAGGCTGTGATGTTTCCTCTGGATATACTCAAAACGATGAATTAACAAACAAATATCGTCTGCAGAGCCTATATCATACAAGAGCTCTCTTGTGTTTCATCGGATTCATATGGTACCTCATCGTTTGTCTTCTGGACCGTACAGTTCAAAAACAGTAAAAATAGCGCGTGAGACAGAACACAGTCCTGTTTAACTACTCTGTTTGTCTCGAAGGTAGCACAATCATCTCCTTCTGTACCGTACTTTGCTCTTTGCATACATACTTAGCTATCAGATAAGATTTATAATTTTCGGCGGCATGGCTTCGCCGCTTAACGCATCCCACAATGCTGGTCTAAATACGGTATCAAAGGCGTGTTCAAAATCGAGAATCAAATGGTATAAGCTGCTGTTTTATTTAATGGGTTTTGCTCGATGATGGTTTCCACTATATTTATGTAGTCTACACAAGACCTTCGCGGCCTAAACTCTGCCGGTCTCTTTGAAAGGATGGATGTTTTCCACTGTTGGCGATATGCTATTTAGTATTATTATGGTTGATAACACTTTATACACGTCAAGTTACTATGTAGTCTAAAGTTTCCCTTTTTGGGAATTGTTACTATCCCACTCTCCTTCTAGCATTCCCGCATGGATGCTTTCAAGAATATAACGATGGCAATCTTAAGCAGAAGAACCAAAATCGCTTAAAAGCTGTTGAATAAATTCAATGATAATTTTAATTTTCGAAAAGAGTTATGATCGATTAGGGGCCATGGTTAAAAGATTATATTATCGAAACCAAAATCCATAAGAATCTGGATCGGAAAAAGCATATCAACATTGATCAAATGTTAAGGTTTTCTTTTTTTTTCTTAGATTACCGTAGAATAGTCTAAGAAATTTATTTATCACAAGATCTCACGATCAATAAAAAGTAATAGTTTGAAGTCTTACGCCATTTGCAAGTAAAGGGTCCGCCAAATAAATTTTTTTTTTTTTTTTTTTGAAATGCTATAAAAAAAAATTTCTTTTTTTATTTGAAAGTACAATCCTTCCGGTTAATAATGGAAAATAATTTCATTCAAATGGCTGCCTCGGCTGGCCATGCAGTAGCCTACACGATCGGTTCAATTTTTAACAACATT
This sequence comes from Wohlfahrtia magnifica, assembly GCA_023159175.1. NCBI lineage: Eukaryota > Metazoa > Arthropoda > Insecta > Diptera > Sarcophagidae > Wohlfahrtia > Wohlfahrtia magnifica. The sequence continues at coordinate 160,108 of JAKWBJ010000058.1, read as the reverse complement.
AGCAATTGTGTGCAGCTGTATTTCACCAATGGCTTCACGAATATTCTCCTCTAAAGCGTCAATTCTCTCTGGCTTGTTGGCGTAACACTTATCTTTGACGGCACCCCACAAATAATAGTCCAACGGTGTCAAATCGCAGCTCCGAGGTGGCCAAACGACATCAGCTCTGCGGGTGATAATGCAATCTTCAAAAACAGGGCGCAAAACATCAAGTGTTGCTTCGGCTGTGTGGCACGTAGCGCCGTCCTGTTGAAACCAAATGTTGTTAATATCCTCCTATTCAATTTTTGTGAACAAAAATTCCTTCAACATGGCCCGATAACGATCGCCATTGACTGTAACGGCCACTTCTTGCATAATGGCCTAATTATGCCTCTGGACCAAAATCCGCACCAAACAGTGACTCGTCTTGGGTGTATCGGCTTTTCAATGTATGCATGCGGGTTTTCTGTGCTCAAATGTGACAATTTTGCTTGTTTACATACCCGCCAAGATCAAAATAAGCTTAATCTGAAAAGATGATTTCTTTTTTCATTCTGCAACATTACCATCATTGTCAAAGTAATGTCGCAATATTTCCCAGCGTTGTTCAAGCGTATACACAACCATATTCGTTCAGTGGAAGGATAAAACTAATTATCTGTCAGATCAGACATGAGTTAACCATTCACGAAATAAGCACTAGTTGAAAAAAAACGTTAGATGGCGGATTCTTTTTAAATCCGAAAAAAACAAAATTGAATTGTGAATTACTTATTGTTGTCGAGTCTTTTATTATGCTTTGGCTTAATTTGTGGTTACTATTTGGTTTATGACAAACTGTTTTGCAACGCATAAAAAAATTATGATTTCAATGCTTTTCTTTAGTACTTTGAGAATTCGGTATACTTTCATTGTATTTAAATGGAATGATTTTAAAAGATATCGAATGGAAATTGATTATTAAATAAAAAGTTTTAATAAACTGACTTTATTAATTGAATGAATTTCTGTTGTTTTCCTGTTCATACATTTATTTCTATATTTTCGCTTTTTTCTGTAATTTTCTGTAATTTCTGGATTATATTTAAAATAACAGATTCAATTGCATTGATTGATGAATGAAAATGTAGGTCACAAATTCTATAGGCTGAGTTACTTAATTACAACATTATTTAAAGTCCATAACAACATCAGTAATAAAAATTTATTTTCTTTCAGATTATTTCCACCTGCGCTGTTTTAATTTTATCTGCTGCCGTTGGTATGCCAATTGGCTATTCGTCCGTATTATTACCTCAGCTGTCGCCTTCAAATAGTTTATCCACAAATTCAACTCCTGAAATTTTTATTGATATTGAAATGGGTTCATGGATTGGTGAGTAATTCTTTAAATAATACAAATTTTGTTAACATAATTCGACACTGCTTGCTATTAATAATTCGGAACTAACCTATCTTTAAGAGAGCTTTATGTCAACAATATTTCATTTTTATTTTTTTTATAATTACAGCTAGTGTGCATAGTTTAGCTACACCAGTAGGTTCTTTTCTATCTGGTCCGATGGCCGATTATATGGGTAGACGTTCAGCTTTATTGGTTTCAGTATTACCCTTATTTGCTGGCTGGTGTATTTTGGCGTTATCACAATCCTATTCCATGTTATTAATTGGAAGAGTATTATGTGGTTTTGCCACCGGCATACTTGGTGGACCAGCACAGGTAATTTAAATTTAAAATTAGAAAAACGTATAGATTTAAGACAAATTAAAATGTCATCAATATCGTCTTCAAATCGCCTTTAAAAAAAATATTCAATAACGTTAGTTAGCAGTACCAATCCGCTTTTTAATTTACATCGTGGAAGCATCTTCTCTACTGTATCTATTCTGACGGGGCATTGTATTATATATAGGTAGACATGAGCAAAGGCTGCGTCTACCGGCGAATGATTTCTGTCGAGGTTGTAGATCGATTGAAGAAGAGGAGAGTTTTTTAAATAATTGAGAAATAAATATTTTTATTTAAGTTTTGAACCAGTCATTTGCTGCCAGAATTTTTAATGTCTAAAGTGTATTATACTACTAAGGATACTACTCCCAAAACTTTATCCAATAATCATAGCATTCTTGAATCTTGGATCAAATTAATATAATTTGACTAATCGAAATATGTATGTATGTGTTCAGTAAATTTTAAAGAAGTTAACAATAAAATGAAAATTTGGTATATCACTTACTTAGCTGACTTTTTTTCTTAGACAACTTACTTCTTCATGTCTTCATTTATTATCATTCACACTATTTCAATATTGCTGGACTCTGCGACCCTTAGGATTTTATGTGCCCCTTCCTGTCTACAGTTTGTTTAGACAGGATCCACTAAGATCTGTTGTCTTCCTAATGAACACCAGCAAATCTGAAACCCTAATGGCGGATGTGTCTGCCAATGAAAACCTATGTCTTTCCAAACATCTTCATCTAAACATATCAATAACTCCACATTCATACAATATGTGTTTCGCTGTCTCTTATGCCTGTAAACAAACTCATTCTACAATCATCCAAATCAGTATCACAATTCTCTTCAGATGTGCACTCTGTCCACAAATCCGGCCTGACATACTTTAGAACCTCAGAGTAACGCTTAAATTGTGAAATAATCGCGCCATAGATTACGTAAGTCCCCTTTAATCATTACAGTGTTTCAAACATTTAGCAATTTTCTTATCCTTGATTAGATTGAGGAGGTTTGGGACTAATATAGGTTGTAACGGAACCTGTCGTAGTCAATGCATTCGCTGTTTCGTTACCATCTATACCACAATATCCGAGTACCCAAAGCAACTGGACCTCTGCAACGTATCGTAGCAATATTTGAGCAGGCTAGATGTCATACAATTCGAGTTAATTGCCATTAAGGCAGCTTGGCTGTCAGAGAATGTATTAATGGTCTTAGCCTTGAGCCTATTGTCTTGGTTGATCTCCGCACATATGATAGAGGCCATGATCTCAGCCTGAAAATACTAAGCGATCTCTCCGGTGGGATCGACAAGTTTTAGTTGGGTCCATGAACACCAGCACCGACACAATCATTCATTTTGAAGCCACCGGTATACCAGTTCAGATCAAACACACTTCGAACTAAGGCTCCATTAAAACAAGAATTTCTTTCCTGGAATTCAACCCTGTTCTCCTTCAAAAGGATCTAAGGATCTAAGATGGTTCACCACACTGCGTAGAATGAACAGACTCCTCAAAAAACTTTGCCGCCAAACATGCCGCCTTATCACATAGATGTGAAGCGAAGTCTAACCAAACAAGGCCTTCAAAGTCGCTATTGGACATGTTCCAATTGCCACCCGTTGTAATGAGGCAGGCGAACGTCTGTACGTTGCCTAATTTATTCATAGTGGTAGCTTCCTCAGTCTTTCTCCACCAAGCTATTGCAGCATAATTAATAATGAGCCGAATAATGGCGGTACACATATATATCTATAGCGTCATTCTCGGCCAAAGACCACATGTCCCACCGTAGTGGGAGCGACTTGCACAAAGGTCCCTTATTGCCTTATTCTGGACGGCACCGATGTGTAAATTCCAACTAAGCTTCCTATCCAGCATGACACCTAGATACTTAACCTCCCTGCAACTATTTCAATATAAAATTTGTCATTAATCTTCCAAGTCAAGCCGGCAAAAGTTATCTTTATATTCTACAAACAAATAAATAAACAAACAATTACCACCACATCATCATTATCATCATCATCACGATACTTCAGGGTCAATATCTTTTGTTCCGAGCTGAACAAAACTTATTAAAATATTGTTCATTTCACTTCTTCCACACAACAAATTATTCATGACAAAATTACTCTCGATCACATACGCACACACACAACTTGTTGACACATCACTAAGGTTAAAAATCCGGAACTTATTTGCATAAATAAAAATCCAAGCCCAAATCTTTTTAAGCTCCCGCTTTTTGTCTCTTTAAATATCCCCCTCTGTTGCTGATTTCAAAATTCCCACATAAAAAATACAAAAATTTTATGGAAAACATTAACAGAGACAATATTTTGAAGAGACGAAGAGTGAGAGTGATAGATAACACAATAAGAGAGTGTGATAGTAATAATACTAAAGAAAACGTTTAGAAAAAAGTCATGGACATATTCATCTAAAATAGCTTAGAAGATTTTAAACAATTTAATAGAATCAAAAAATCTTTTATAGAAAACAAAAACTGGCACAAGCTATGCATTATTTACTTATTCTTAGAAAATTGTGATAAAATCTATGGTTATATTTTTTATTACGATTATTCTAATAGTATTGTTATTATTGTTGTGATGCTATTGTCGGAAGTATTCAGTTTTTAAATTGCATGTACAAAAATATCAATTTTGACGATCTCTTTGTGTGTTCACTTGTAAATATAAAAGAAAATCCAAAGAACGTTACAAACGTTCAAATCCGATCATATGATACCCTAGACTTCAGTATAATTTAGGGATGTATTAATGCTAGGATCAGTGCTAGGACATAGTTTTACAATGACGAATAAAGACAAAATAAAGTTAAAAGCAAAAAACGATCGGTGCCCACCAAATTTTAAACTTTTTTGTAAAAATTTTATTTGTTCGTTTGCCCGCGAATAACGCGTAAACGACTGCACCAATTTTGTTGAAATTTGAAATACAGATAGATCTAGCTAACGCATGTGTTATAGGCTTTTTAAAATCGGTTGAAAATGGATACATATGAGTTTGGAATACTTTTAGCTACCAATTAAAATTTTTTTAACATTGGAATTTTTAATGAAATTTGAAACACAGTAGACATCTAGCTAATGAAAGTGCAAATTTTTCAAAATTGGATCCAGGTATGATTAAAATCGGGGAAAAACGCGCAAAATAGTGACTTTTCTTCTAAAATAATTTTTTTTAAACAAAATTTGTTTATTAACATTCCTATTTAAATGAAATTTGGAGCACAGATGAAGAAAGTGTTATAGGAAATGCTTTTCTTCAAAATTTGGACCTATGAAAGGATCAAATCGAGGGATAAAATTAGGTCTTATGAGAAAAATTTTTTGTTTATTCAGTTAGTTAATGAGTCAATCACGCATAAACGGTAAATCGATTTTGTTAAAAGTTGTAGCACAGATATATATGTAATCAAGCTAAAGAAAGTGCAGTAGGGTGCTGTTTTAAAAATTGGAATCGGGGCAAAACGATTAACATTAATGACTTTTCTTCTAAAATGACAGGAGTTTTTGTTCTTAAAGCAAAGCTCTTTATTTGCTAACATATATGATCTACTAAAATCTGTTGTACAAAATAATATTTTCAAGAGTTGAACTCTGAGGGGCTAATAAGGGGTAAAAGGAGAATTTTGGTTTCATAATCCATTTCTACGAAACACGTAGTATTATGGCATATCTTGGGAATTGTAAAAGATGGAGTTTTCAAATTTTTCACACGCATATTATCATATTATCACGTTGCACATTAAGATAAAAAGTTAACTTCACAGTAAAAGTGGGCGTGGCGCCTCCTATAAAAAATTATATTTATTATCGTACATCTTCGATTTTTTTTTTTTTTTTTTAAGATAGGCAGATGGGAAAAAAAAGGATGTTTCTCTCACATTTATAATATACATATGCATATATAGTATAGCTTTCCGGACAACGCCGGATGTGTAAAGCTAGATCAATCAGATATAAAATCTGAACCAATTATGGTTAGATATGGATCAATTTTCAAAACATTTAGTAAAGTTGTTGAGTTCTATTCAAAAGGAAGATTTTTTGTGACGTTATTGATGCATCTTTTCTTGTACCCAAAATCTTGGACCGATTCTAGCCAGCATATACGAGGGCGGATTGACATTGAAGCTATCTAGCGCTAGATAGCAGCACAAACACAAAATCTTTTTCTTTCTTAGAAATTACGATCTGTCAAACGTAAGCTGTTAAAATTTGAGCAAAATTCATCGATTAGTTTATTTGTTGTAGTCGTTTGAAGTAAGCAACTTTTGTGTTTCTTGGAAAATGGAAAAAAGTGAATTTCGTGAAGTGATTAAACACTACTATTTGAAAGGCAAAACGGCGAAAGAGGCAAAAGAAAAGCTTGATAAACATTACGGCGAATCTGCTCCGTCAGATTATATGGTAAAATATTGGATTGCAATACTACCATCAACAGGAAGGCCAAAAGAGGTGGTTACTGAAGAAAATATCAAGAAAATCCTCGATATCGTTATGAATGATCGCTATCGGCAATATGGTTGCCGCGTTTGCTCAGTGTTGAACAAAAATGAGTTCGACAGATCACTTCACAGCGGTGTTTGGACATGATAAAGCATAATCCTGCTGATTTTTGGCGTAGTATAATAACTATTGATGAAACGTGGTTCCACCACTACACACCAATCAACCAAACCAAAAATCAATCGAAGCAATGGGTGGAAGCTGGTGGAAGTGCTCCGAAGAAGGCGAAGACACCGAAATCGGCTGGCATGGTTATGGCCACTGTGTTTTGGGATGCACACGGAACATTGCTCATCGATTATCTTGAAAAGGAATCCACAATCACAGGAAAGTATTATCGTGCATTTTTGGATCAATTGGTTGATGCAATCAAGAAAAAACGATCACATTTAAACAAGAAAAAAGTGCTCTTTCTCACAGCATTAGATACGATGCTAAAAATACCAGATGGTATAAAAAAGTTGGAAAATCGTCTTACTAAGTGTATTGATCTAAAAGGAGACTATGTTGAGAAATGAATGGTTTTTGAAAAAAAAATATTTTTTTCCTACTTAGGTAGCTTCGATATCAATCCGCCCTCGTAAGTATATTCTTCATTTTTTGACCACAAATTTATTCGATTTCAACTATTATATCTTTAAAACTTCAAGCCGTACTTTGATTGCATGTTTCATTCAATTTAAAAACTGATTTTAAAATGGATCTACAATCAATTTTTTGGTGTTACAAACATTAAGACAAACATAGTTTACCTTCATCTCATAAGTTCTTATAGAGTAGTGTGCAGTTTTTTGTACACGTTTTCTTGTTTTGAACCTGACTCACATAAGTTCAAGATTACTACTCGTAAACTAGAATCTTTTTAATGCGTTTACTAAACGCGTTAATAAGTCTAGTTTACTGGGTTACTGATTCTTTTAGTGTGAATGACCCGCATTTTGCGTAAATTGCTATTATTTGACTACAATAGATACGACTAATAGTACGTACGTAATAAACAGAACATAATGAGATAATATTTACTTTTGGCAATGAATCTTTCCCTCCCTGTCTGTAAGTTAAGATACGATTATAATTTAAAGAATAGTTTTCAAAGAAATAATGATTTCTTGGGGAAGGTCGTCTATTCATTTATTGATGCCAATGAAATAAAATATTTTTATTTAAGTGACAGGTCTTTAACACTTTTTATTGAAGGTTGCCACTGATAATAATGATTTTATAGAAATGTATTCATAGGCAAAGGATCCACTCATAATAAAAGCTTTATAAGAAAGATTCAAAGCCCAATAGTTTTTTACTTAAGAGTCAGCTAATATCCGTACGTCAAAAAACACAAGACTGACATTGAGTATAACTGATTTGCGGAAAACGAATTCAAGAGATAAAAAGGTGGAGAAGAGAGAATAGTTTTTAAAGCGAGTCTAAATTTTTTATGTAATGCAGCGTTCGGCAATATTAATATTAATGCATTTTACAATTGTGGTAGTAATTTGAAAGTCTCTCACTTAGGCCACTTTACATTGTATTTTTCCACTTGTTTTCTCTTTACTTCTCTTTATTTATTTTTTGCTTACTTTTTGCCTATGCGTGTGATTACATACGTGTAAAAATTAAAGAGAAGAGCAGCTACTTGCCTGAATCTGATGTAATGCATGCGATTGACGAACGAATCCATAAATACTGAATAAAAATATGCGATTTTCGTGAAATACAAGCCACATAAAATATCAATAGAGTACTTTACCCCCATCTGTTATTAATAAATGCTTCCGCTCTATCCTGTATACATATGGTCGATAAGAATATCAGATGCAGTTGAGAAAAGAAATATGTATTTTGAAATTTCTTACAACTCCAAAAAAAGGGTTCGTTCTAGCGAAGAACATAATGACCCTTCTAGACTCAATTTCTAAAAGACGAGGTCTATCAAAGCTTAATAAGAAACTATACTGACGATCACTAAGTAAATTGATTGTATATAAGCATAGGTTACTAGCCTCTATTAGGGTGGGTTTTTTTTGCGTGTATAAAGATTTTCTTTATTTTGTGAATAGAACAACTTTAATTTACGACAGCCTTAGTCTTAATTTCTAATTATTTCGCATTTTTATTAAAAGAACAACTATTTTCTTTTTTCAGGTTTATATTGCTGAAACTACGGAACCAAATCTACGCGGTCTTTTGATTGGTGCACCATTTGTATCGTATTCCATGGGAGTATTAATCGTGTATGCCTTGGGTTCAGCTCTACACTGGAGAGGCGTGGCTTGGTGTGGCAATGTATTACCTGCCCTAGCAGCTTTAGCTATATTCTTTATACCCGAAAGCCCTGCCTGGCTTTTGAGACACAAAAAGATTGACAAAGCTTTAAAGGCTTTAACATTCCTCAGAGGCAATGAAATGGTAGCACAAAAGGAAATGAATGAGATGCAAGAAAGGTTGGATAAGGAAATTTCCTTAACAAAGACCAATGAAAACATCTTTAAATTATGCTGCCAAAGAGTGGCCATTAAACCTCTATTCATAGTTATAGTATTTGCCTTTTTACAAATTGTTTCCGGTACTTTTATTGTGATATTCTATGCCAGCGATATTATATCAGAATTTGGAGCAGAGATCGATACTAAGTCGGCTGTCATTTGGACTGCTATCGTAAGACTGTTGTGCACCGTTGTATTCTGTGTTATACTGTTGTTCGTGAGAAGAAGACTTATTTTAATTATATCTGGCATTGGTTCGGGCATCAGCTGCTTAATCATTAGTATTTTTATGTTTGTACGTACAGGCCAAACCAAGGGCGGTGTTGATGCCATAGTCGTCAGCATATGTATGTTGATCTATATAGCCTTCAATACTTCCTTAATGATTATGCCAGGCATTATGATAGGCGAACTGTTTCCTGCAAAAATACGTGGTCGTACAGCCGGTGCAGTATTTGCTGCCATGAATGTGAGTCTATTTGCTTTCAGCAAAGCATTCCCTGCCATCTCAATGGCCATCAAAATGAAGGGAGTTTTCATAATATTTGGCGTAGCCAGTTTTGTGGTTTCCCTATTTTTGTGGCTCTTCCAACCCGAAACGAAGGGCAGAACTTTAGAACAAATTGAGGACTACTTCAACGAGAACAATTGGCTGTGGTATAAAAGAGACAAAAGCTACAAAATCGTAGCCACAAAAGAAGATGCTAGTAAAGCATAAGAAATCATTTTTAACTTAAACTATTAAGCTTGTAAACTAACCATTAAAACCTCGTCATCGCTACTGAAAGGCCCTTAACAAAAACAATAATTAGAAGAGTAACAACATAATTAGTTGTCAATTAACTGCTGTTTACTACGGTTACTTATGTCGCCCGAGCCTAGTCCATGAATATCGTTCGTTCATCAAAAACATTTAATATTGAATAGTATCACAACTTTTTATTAAGTTCTATTAGTGATAATGATTTATATTTTATATTTTAAGCTTTCACTTAACGAAGTCTCAAAATGGTTATTCTAATTTTAAGCCAAAAAAATTGTATGTGTAGTTGTAAATATTTTGTAAGTATTTAAAACCAGTTTGAGAAATATTTTGTGATCTTTGAAATATCAATTTAAATGTTTAAATAGCTTTTTCTGTATAAGGATAGTTTTAAGTCAATAATTTTAATAAAAAATATATAAAACAAATTGTAACGATTTATTTTTTTTTTTTTATTTATTTGAAGTAACTTCAATATAAAATAATTAGGGATCGCAAATATAAGGGTGCTACTTCTTCTATCCTAAATCATATTTGAACTTATTTTTCGACAAAAAATTAAAAGGTTAGACAAAGCGATAGATAAAAAGAACGAGTTTTGTATTACAGTCATCAAATAAAACTCAATATGGGAGTTTTTCTTTCTGTCAGCAATTCTGATCTCATAGATAATTAATCTGAATCGATTTTATAGAAACAGCCTATAATTTTATAATTTAGCAATCTTGTGCATTTTAAACAAATGGAAAAAATACTGATAACAAGTCCTAAAATGCTTTACAATCCTTTTATTTCCGAACATTTTGAATTCTGTTAAAAACTTCAAAAATCTTAAATGCTTAATGTATATTTTTAAGCTGAATCGTTAACCCATTAAGAACTGAAGTGTATTTAAATACCCAAAAACAGAGCCATCGTAGAAAAATTCTGGCTAACTTCAGGTAAGAGGTATCGGAAATTGGTTTTTGCAGAAAGATAAAGAAAGGATAGGACTTCTTAAATATATTTTTGAAATTAAATTTTACCCCCTTCTATTGGGCAAGTTAGCAGTTTAAAAGTTAGCAATTTTTCAAGTTTGGAAAAAGTGAACGGCAACGCGTCCAGGAAAATGGGGAGAGTAAAAAATTGGAAAACCCTCTTGGTGACTTATAGCCTTAGGTGCGCTCTGCTTTAGAAAAAATATTTATTATATTTGGCCAATCACATAGACTACAGGTTTGATTCAATGACATGAGTATTAATTACCCACTTCACCGTTAGAGGGTTCAAAACACATATTTTTTAAATATTTTGGTAAGTACAAATGCCTTGTTTTATAATTTTTGAACTATTAGTAAAAAAATAAATAAATAAATATCACAACTACGGTTGATTATTGAAATAATTTTATTTGTTTAATGTTGTTTGGAACACCAGCATGAAACTGTGCAAAACAAGCCTTTATGCATAAGTTTAATTTACATTTTGTACAACCAAACTCAGTTTTACCTCTACATGGTCCACAACGGCTACGCTTATAAAATTTTTTCATCACATATTTCTTGCGCATTTGTGACAACTTTTTCTCTTATACGAACACGATTATCAGGAATTGTTACAAAAGCTTCAACAACGCTCACACGAAAATGAAATTGACTCATGATTGGAGCTCCTTCAGCTTTTCTTAGCATGCAGTGTAATATCCAGGCATTCGCCATAACAGCATCCAAAGCATTAGTAAGCAACTGCCAGTACCACTTCTTATCACGAATATTAATGCGGTAATTATTCATGACATTGTTGAATAAGTCCACTCCACCCATTCGTTGATTATATTGATATACGAGATGTGATTGCTCAATTGTGGTTATTTTCCGAATTTTACACTCAAAGCTTTTAGCTCTACACAGCGACTCCACACCCAATAAATTAAACAAATAATAATAATAATAACACGGTGTGACAAAAAAGACCGAAATTGAAATACACGGTAAATGATGCTACTTTTCTGATAGGCGCTATCGAGTAGAATAAGGATCTGTTTTTGGAATTTTCAAAACACCTCAAAAATTTTGAGTTTCGGGTAAAAAACCGGTTTTTCAGACCTTCATAATAAGTTATAGCTAATAACTTAGCTGCATATTAGCGGATTTTAAGGCTCTTTTCGGCTTTGGAAAGAAGAAAAACAGACATTTTAAATAATAGATACGTCAATTAATTAGCCTTAAAAATTTGGGTGTATTTCTCAAGCATGCACATTTTGCACCCAAGTTTTTACATATTTTTCAAATTTAGATGCGTTTTTACGCACTATTTTATACAGGAATCATACATCGGTGGTCCAACTATCAATCTCTGCTTGTAACTCAGCGGCTTTTATAAAATTATGACGTTTTTTCATGCTTGTTACTCTACTCGTAACCAAAACAGGGAAGGCACAAAATTGTCTTTAAAGACAAAAATCACCGTATAAGAAAAAAAAATTCAGAAACGAATAAAGTCCAAAATCAGTTTTAGTAATACCGATTCTACGTACACAGTAAAATAAACACAGCACTCACATCAATGCATCTAATAAATGCGTTTTTTAATTATTTTTTGGGTTAAAAAAAAACTCTTGTGTCTTAGAACTCTTTAATAGCGAAGTGGGTACAAAAATACCCATAGTCTAGGGGCCAACGTTTCACACGTAAAAATAAAAAAACATGTCAATATAAATGTCGATAATATCAAATTTTTGAAATTTCTTTAAAATCGGACCACGAAATCGGGGCTCAGTCTTTAATGGGTTAAGCGGCTTATGCTGACGTTCATAATTTCAAATCAAAATCTTTTTTTAATCTCTCATTTTCTATGTCTTTTTTTCGTCCATTTACCTAAAAGTTCGAACTATAAATAATCCTATACGAATAACTAGTTTTTCTGTAATCTAATTGGGTTGGAAAATGTAGAATATAAACTTATAGGTCCAAGAGAATTCTAAGTGAAATAAGGCTACAGTACCTTATTATGTATGTTTCATCGAGTGTAAGCAACTGCATCTTTTTAAAATCCAAGCAGCAGGGCTTTTGTTAATATCAATACAGATATCCCTCGAATAGCACAGTTAAAAATAGCCACAACCCTCGAATAATACGGATTTGAATTACATGAATAATAATATGTAATAATAACCTTCAATTAATTATAAATTGAGTAATGTAATTGAATCATATGTTTTGTTTTTATTAAATTACGATTACAATCTACGGCGATTTATTTATTATTTATTAACATATCAGATAAACGACGGCGTGCTTCGCTACTACTATCTTAATTATTATCTTAACTATTATCTTAATTGTCATACTTACCCTTTTCTCTCATTTTGTCAATTTCCGGTCAAGTCCAAACATTACAGATTGCCTATATTGCTTCCGAAAAAGATACTATGAAAATTTCAAGATAATTGATTCTGCTTTTTAGCCGCATACAGACTTCATGAAAACAAACATACAAACATACATTCATTTTTATGTATAGGATAAGGTCGCTTTTACCCAGTGGGCTTTGGGCAATACCTGCTTAACCGATCTCTTCCACTTTTTGGCTGATGTGAATAGATAACGAAGCTTTTATAGTTACCGTTCTTCACATATACAAAATCTCATATTTAGTATGAATGAGAAATTCTATGCCTGATTATCAAATCTCGCCCACTTTTTGACTGTTGGTGTTATTTATACCAACTTTAGAAACTTCTACTATTAAAGTTCTCAAGATATTCAAAACTTAATATTTACTATGCCATAACAACTCAAGTAACTCCGCCCATTTTTTGACTGATGATTTATATTGACTACGAAGTCATTCAAACAAAGTACAGAAACTTTCACTTACGCAAAAATCAATATTTACTTTGTATAGGAGGTACCATGCCCACTTTTCTTTATATATATAGCCTATAGTACTTTACTTTTTCCTTCCAGACATACAGAGAGATACTGTAAACATTTAAAAGAAATCGGTTCAGCCGTTTAGCTGTGTAAATATTCCAAAAATACAAACACATATTCATTTTTCTTGTAGTCAATTTTTTACTTAATGTGCAACTTAATAATAAAATTGCATGTGGAAAGTTCGAAGACTATCTTTAATAGTTCCTAAAATATACCGTAATAAATACGTGTTTCGTAGTAATGGACTATGAACCAAAAATTCTCCTTTTATCCTTTATTAACTCCTTGTAGTGAAACTTTAGAAAACGTACTTTGTGCAGCACATTTTAGCGAAGAAAACAAAAAACTTTTGCTTTAAAAAAAAATTGAGTGTCATCTTTGAAAAAAAGTCTTTAGTTTCGATCGTTTTCCGCTGATATTAAGGTCCCTGAGATTTACTTCTGAAAAATGCACATTTGCACTTTTGTTTGCTGGATCTATATACAATCTGGACTTAATGGCTTAGCACTGAATTATTCAACAATATAAAGATTGGTTGTAGTACTTTAACAATGGCAAGAAATAGGATCTTAGACTGTAAACCGCAAAATTTCTAACACCCTTTAAAGAAACAGTAATTCAGAATGCTCTGCTGCCTCACTATCTGGGACTTGTGATTAATATACTCACGGAGCACCGTTCTGTAATATTTAGGATTAGTAAGAGGTTGAATAAATAAATATTAAAAACGGAAGCAAAAATTCTTTATCTGTTCGAAACATCACTCCTGATTATGTTAAAGGGTTCTATTCAAGAAATATGTTTGGATCCTACCAAAAAACTAGAATTGAAAAATTAGTCATATTTTTATTTTCTATTTTTCTATCGTAATTACTTATTTATTTTATTTGTGAGACCCTTTATTACTTTTTAGTAATAATTATTGAAATTTTTACATCAGAGTAGCATTTAATTTTTTTAATTACATGGGTACTCATTACTTGTTCTACGTTCGACTAAAATACAACCCTGACTGCGACTGAATGCAAACAGCTGACTTTAGTTTACATACAAATGAACCGGAGAATCATTGATTAGAAACGATTTATTTAAATCTATAATTTGTTGGTGTTTTATTTAAATCTTACAATTAAACTCCGGCAAAATGCAACGAAGTAAAATTGCTTTCGGTAAAATAAATTTAAATCTTAACAAAACACAAGAAAACCCATCAGATAATGAGGAGACACAGACGGCCACAACGTCAACAGGAGGTTTTAAAAAAATTGATAAACAGCAGATGCAGAAACAAGTTGAAGAAGTGACTTATGATTTGGAAGCACAAAAACTTAAAGAAGTAATGGGATTGACAGGGTTTGGACGGAAAACAGCCAAAGTATTTGATATCAATGTAAGTAAAAAAAGACCGAAGTCATACACAGAAAAAATCGATACCCTTTTTACGTTTCTATTTTAAAGGAACAAATAGCGAAGGCTAAGGAAACGGCACCCAGAATAGAACCGGATAACCAAGGGAATGAGGACAGCGACGAGGAAGACGTCATTGGACCTATGCCTTCCATTGCTGGAGATAATGCCAACACAGAAAGTAGTAACAAGAAAAGTTCCGATAAACAAAATGACAATGGCCAAAATCGAAGTTACGATGATGATGACGAAGATGACGATGATGATGATGAGGAGGAGGATGATATTAACCTAGAGAAAAGAATACCTGATACCCATGAAGTACAAATGCAACATGGCTCTAAGGCTGTCCTAGCTCTTGCCGGAGATCCAGCTGGAGCCCGCTTAGTTTCAGGATCAATTGATTATGAAGTAAGCTTTTGGGATTTTGCTGGCATGGATTCATCAATGCGCAGTTTTCGTACTATACAGCCCTGTGAGAATTATCCCATCAGAGCTTTGCATTATTCCATTACAGGAGATATGATTTTAGTAATATCCGGCAACTCTCAGGCAAAAATATTAGATCGTGATGGTTTTGAAAAAATGGAATGCGTTAAAGGTGATCCTTATCTTAGTGATATGTCTAGAACTAAAGGTCACGTTGCTCAGTTGACGGCTGGCTGTTGGCATCCTTTTACTAAAGAAGAATTTCTAACAGCTGCCTTGGATGGCACTTTGCGTATTTGGAGAGGCATTAAAAACAAAGAACAAAATACTGTTATTAAGACAAGGGCCCAGGGTGGTCTTAGAACAAATGCTAACTCATGTATTTATAACAGAGATGCTAGTCTAATAGCTGCCGGCTGTTTTGATGGTTCTATACAAACTTGGGATACCCGTAAAATGTTTGTTAATACTACACATTGTATTAGAGATGCACATCAAAAGGGCTCCGAGATTACGTCTGTACAATTTTCTTATATGGGTCAACTTTTGGCCACACGCTCAAATGATGAAACAATGAAACTCTGGGATTTACGCAATTTTAAGAAGCCAATACATACATGGACAGAACTTTTTTCACGTTATGACACCACCGACTGTTGTTTTAGTCCAGATGATCGTCTTTTAGTAACGGGAGAATCTTTACCTAAGGGTCAGACCCAGGCTAATCTATATTTTTATAATACGCAAACATTTGAAGAAGTAAAGAGAATTCCAGTAACGGATTCGCATATCATTAAAACTTTATGGCATCCGAAGCTCAATCAACTATTTGTGGGTTGTGGCAATGGTGTCATCAAGTGTTACTATGACGAACAACGCAGTCTGAGAGGTGCCAAATTGTGTGTGGTTAAGACATACCGTAAGAAGAAACATACTGAAGTTGTTGGTGTATCACAGATTATTACCCCTCATGCCCTGCCTATGTTTCGGCAGGAGAAGTCACGTTCTTCACGAAAGAAGTTGGAAAAGGAGAGGTTAGATCCTGTAAAATCACATAGGCCAGATTTGCCTATTACCAGCGGTCAAGGTGGTAGAGTGGCAAGTTCTGGTGGTACTCTTAGCTCTTATGTTATACGTAATTTGGGTCTTAGCAAACGAGTAGATGATGATCAAGATCCTAGAGAGGCTATATTAAAGTATGCTAAAGAGGCAGCAGAAAATCCTTATTGGATAGCTCCAGCCTATAAGCAAACGCAGCCTAAGCCAGTGTTTTCAACGCCATTAGAAAACAACGATGACGGTGAACCTGAGAGCAAAAAGGAGAAGAAGGAGTAGACTAATGCCGTGTATTTAAGACATTTACTTAAAAGTAAGGATAGGAGTAAGCATAGGAGAAAGCTATTCAAAATTTAATTAAAGGAATAAATGATGGAAGAAATTTTATGGCTATATGTATGTATCTGACAGTAGATTGAAATAAAAAATAATGGATCTTAAAACGAACTGTGCCGCTGTATGTAAGACACCCGCCAACCAACCAGAATGTACTCGATTTAATACCATCTGAATAAAGAAAAAGTTTTTCAGCAGCGGTATCACCTCATAACATTAGCTAGTATAACAGGTTATGAGGATTACTACTATTGAAAACTTCTCTTAATGCATTTGCGTTTGGAGCCAGCGTTAAACTGTAGGTCCCTTTCAATGAGCTTAAAAATAGAATCTGGTGCAGCTCATTGACTGAGAAGCCCACATGTTTCCTCATGGAATCTTATGGGAATTAATATATATAATAATACGAACTAAACAGCAGAGTGGGATGACTGAATCCGATCAAATATTAAAAATGTTGGAAAAAATTCTAAAAATTGAACGAGGGATAGTTTTTTGTTTGCCTTGGTTAAAAGATTATAATGCTATTTAAGATCTCTTCTACTGCCAACACTAAGTTTTTACAAGCTTGTTATCCTAATTCTCACTAGAAAGTTATTTTGCTATTTTTATTCAAAGTTTTTAAGGTTCAATTAGACGTGATTAGACCTAACGCCTAACCGGAAACATGGGCGAAACAGCCAAAATTTAATTGACCTATTACGGTGTTGTCACAACTATTTGAACACTATATTATATATTTGAGCTTTAGTAGACCAAGGCAATCAAATTTAGCAAAATTTTAAATGAAATTTAAAAGATTACAAGATTTTGATATTATTTGTATTCAAAAATAATTTTCAAACTTTTACTTATGCTACTTTCCAGAGACCTTTTAAATATGTATTTAATGCAAGCAAAAATGTACTCAACGAACTCGTTATTATCCAAAATAACCAAATAATGATTTGTTTTAAATATAATCCTGACGATTTTTGTGTCATGTTAAGCAAAATTAACAACCCAAATTTACCCAGTATTCTAGGAAGTAGCTTTGATTTCTATTACTTGTTCTAATCAGACACCACATTCAGTGCCCTTAAGTTTCTGCGCTAAATAAATATGTCTTTTCTACTCTTATAATTAATTTTTAATTTAGCAGCAGAATACTATTCGCATGAATTAAAATCATACGAATTATTCAACTTCATTTATTTCTTAAAAAGTAGCATAGTTTAGTGTAAATATTACTATGATTTTGTATCTTGTGTTACTAAGGCATCCTGCAAGCGATAGCAATCACTCGCAATTTTCCATTTATCGTCCTGAGCCGTTATTATGAAAGTCTGTTGAAAAGGTTTCATAGGCTGATCAGTATATTTGACTGTGCCACCAGCTTGTATCAGAAAAGTTAATTGGCCTGCCACCGCCTCGTCAACAATAGGTTGAGCATCCAATGTGGAAATAGTATGTTCCGATGTAGGTAATTCAATAAAATATTTCTGAATATTGTCTTTGCCAGAGGCGCCATTGCCATTCCAAACAAAAAGGCCATTATCCAAATATAAGCGGTTCATTTGCTGTAAATAAACATTATTTTTATTGTGTTAACATTATCGTTTAATGGTGTAGACGACTTACATGTCTTCTTTTATCGAAGGACTGGTAATATAATTTTGTGAAATCTTCGGCAGTGCGACTACAGACTTCAACTTTGGCTTTCAATTCCTTGAAAAAAGATATTTATTTTATAATTTCACACTATTTTTTAAAATATGCTTCAACCACTTTACTTACACTATCCATTGTAAGTATATTTATATTTAGTATTTATTTTAATATAGATTTCCTTAAATTTTTCTTATCATATTTTTTGTTGAAACTTGCTCAACATGTTCCTCTTTTGTTGTGTGTGGTATTGCCAGGCTTGACTTTTAAGAATATAAGCAAAGCCGGTCGCATGATTGCCAGATAGTAAAATAGAGATAAAATTCTCGTCTTAAAGAAAAAAATCGTCGAAATGACTAATAGTATTTTTACACTGTAGCATATCAATTCATGAAGATGTTAACGTCCTCCTATAGTGCCAGAAATCTATATCTAAAAGCGATGTTCCTTTCTTTTATTGTAACATCTTACATCTTTCAATAGAAAAATAGCAATTAAACTCGGTAGTTGTTTTGTGATGAAATGGTATTTAAGTTGGAAATAAAGAAAATTCCAAACATTCTAGAAATTTGACTTCGTCTTACTTCACAATGGCTTGCATTACCAGCTGGGTTTATTCTTGCAAAGCAACTACTAGTCCAATTATTAAGGTCTGTTATTTTTAATTTTTTTTTCACAAACATGAGGCGGCTTTTCTTTAATTTTTTGGCAGCTGAATTGATAGTAGGCATAAGATGCTATAAGTTGAAACCAATTTTTTTTTTCATTCGTCTCTGTCCTGTATTCAGAGCGGTATCAATCCGTGCGGATTAATAATAATATTAAATTACTTGTAATCAAAAGTTCGGAAATTTGCTGTTCTTCATATTTATTAATACATTTTAATTAATTAATTAATAATTTATAGCATCTTTTGTTCAAAGAGTTGTAAAAAATATGAAAAATAAAAGAAAACATTTCAGATTATGGACTACAAACGATATTTTAATAGTTCCATAGCCCTATTCAGTAACTTTTCTTATGATAATCGTATTGTATTTTTACAATTATTATTATTATTTTTTTTTGACAGAGCTGCCGGTCAAAAACGAGAGTTGTCGACTATCGCTTAGGTGTACGTAGTGAATCACACAATCGTTACTGCAAACGACAAAAAATATCGACATCTTTTGCGATTATCGTATCGTTAAAAGTTACTGAATCGCCCTACAGGGAAGTTTATTAAGGAAACATGAATCAATTTGATTCCACTAAAATTTTCCTACACGAAATAAAACGAAAAAAATTATTCGGAAATGGAATAGAGAACAGCTAAAAAATACGGAATATTCTGATTCCGAATAAAATTTTCTGATTCGGAATACAGGACAGTACTGATTTTCAACATCATCCACTAATAATAAATATGCTATAATTGCCGTGGTATAGTGCTGCACTGAAAACGCTGATTTGGTCACATCTTTTTACCACATGTTACTTTATAAGTGTGGCATCCTCTTGCTCTTTTTGATTTTCTGCTTCTTCAGTTTGTCAATTATTGTCTGTTGTGTTGGTTTGACATTTGAAGAGAACAATTTTTCTGCATCGTTCTCTTTTCACGCGCGTACTGGCGGCTTCATTTTATATTTTATTTCTTTTTTAATAAGAAAGCGTGCCACATTCTGAAAAGTTAAGAAAGATTTGAAATCGCTAGAATTTCGCAATATATCGATAATGGCCGATACTTTGGAATATGATATATCCGCAGAAGTTAGGGGAGTTATGGTGAGTTAAAAGCATACGAAATATGCGTATTTTGCTTTTGAGACTTCTTGGTTATTTTTTGCAGACTCCCGGCAGACTGAAGATGAGCGATCAGCAAATTGTCTTCAAAAATAGTAAAACTGGAAAAGTGGAACAGATATCTGCGGAGGATATCGATTTAATTAATTCCCAGAAATTTGTGGGCAGTTGGGGTTTGAGAATATTTACCAAGAATGGCAGTTTACATCGCTTTGTAGGTTTCAAGGACAGTGAAAATGAGAAATTGGCCAAGTTTATTAAGAAGACCTATAACCAGGATTTGGTTGAAAAAGAAATGTGTGTCAAGGGCTGGAATTGGGGTACAGCACGCTTCCAAGGAGCTGTACTGAGTTTTGACAAAGACACTAAAACCATATTCGAAATACCACTGTCACATGTCTCCCAATGTATGACTGGTAAAAATGAGGTTACCTTGGAATTTCATCAGAATGATGACGCTCCAGTGGGTCTTATGGAAATGCGTTTTCATATACCTACTGTGGAATCAGCAGAGGATGATCCTGTGGAAACATTCCAGACGAATGTCATGAATAAGGCATCGGTTATTTCAGCCTCAGGAGATGCTATAGCTATATTTCGCGAAATACACTGCCTCACACCCAGAGGTCGGTATGACATTAAAGTCTTTTCCACCTTCTTTCAGTTGCATGGTAAAACATTTGATTATAAAATACCCATGGACTCAGTGTTGCGTTTGTTTCTGTTGCCTCATAAGGACAATAGGCAAATGTTTTTCGTTCTATCTTTGGATCCTCCAATTAAACAGGGTCAGACACGTTATCACTATTTGGTATTGTTATTCAGTCCTGAAGAAGAAACCTCGATAGAATTACCCTTCACCGAAGAGGAGCTGAAGGAGAAATATGAGGGTAAATTAGAAAAGGAAATTTCAGGTCCTTTATATGAAGTTATGGGCAAAGTTATGAAAGTCTTAATAGGACGGAAAATTACAGGACCTGGTAATTTCGTAGGGTAAGTCTAAATGCTTTTAAAAACCCAATTTTTTTAATAAAAAAAATGTTTATTTTCTTTAGTCACTCTGGCACTGCTGCTGTAGGCTGTTCTTTCAAAGCGGCTGCGGGTTATCTTTATCCCTTGGAACGAGGCTTTATTTACATACACAAACCCCCTATACATATACGTTTTGAGGAAATTGCTTCGGTTAATTTTGCCCGTAGTGGTGGTTCAACACGTAGTTTCGATTTTGAAGTCACTCTTAAGAATGGCACCATTCATATATTCTCTTCTATTGAAAAGGAAGAGTATTCGAAATTGTTTGATTTCATTACTCAAAAGAAACTGCATGTTAGCAATACGGGCAAAGAGAATAAAGGTGGCTATAAGGATGTTGATTTCGGTGATTCAGACAATGAAAATGAACCCGACGCATATTTGGCTCGTGTTAAAGCTGAGGCACGTGAAAAAGAGTCAGATGATGATGAGGGGTCTGAAGAAGAGTCTACAGATGAAGATTTTAATCCCACTGGTGATGTTTCAGATGTAGCTGAAGAATATGATTCAAATGCTCAAAGTGATTCGGAAGACTCTGATGCCAGTGGCAAAGGTAGTGGTGGTGATTCGGGAGGTGAGAAAAAGATTAAAAAGCACAAGAAAGAGAAAAAGGAGAAGACGGAGAAGAAATCAAAACCGGTAAGTAGATTATATTCGAAAACGTATTTTTTTAACTAAGAGTTCTGTAATTTTGGTTTTTCCTTCATTAGAAAAAAACAAGCAAGAAAGATTCCAATAAACCTAAACGTGCTACCACTGCATTTATGTTGTGGCTCAATGAGACTCGTGATCAAATTAAAAAAGATAATCCCGGTATAAAAATAACCGAAATTGCCAAAAAGGGTGGAGAAATGTGGAGAGAACTAAAGGATAAGTCGAAATGGGAAGAAAGGGCAGCCAAAGACAAGCAGAGATATTTGGATGAAATGAAAGACTATAAACCGACTGCAGACGATAGTGATGATGGGGAAAACGACAACAGCAAAAGTAAAACAGCAGCGAAAAAACGTAAAAAGGAGTCACCCACTAAAAAATCAGTCAATACTTCAGGTTCATTTAAATCAAAAGAATATATATCCGATGATGATTCCTCATCATCAGAAGATAATAAAAATAAAAAGAGTAAGTCTGATAATCAAGATTCAGAACCCGAAAAGAAAAAAAGCAAGGTAAGCCAACTAAAGGTAATGTAACTGTTTTATTTGCTAATGATTTTTTTTCCTTAAAAATAGAGTGATAAGAGTAAATCATCAAAAGATGAGAAATCAAAATCCAGTAAAAATGAAAAGCCGGCCAGTGATGAGGAGGCGGAAGATGACGAAGATGAGGCATCTGCATCAGAAGATGAAGAATCTGAGGAAGAAGGAAGCGATTAAGTGTTTACATACTCCACAATATCTATACTTTTCTACACTAGTGTCTCTTCTCTATCATTCGTATATCTTATTTAGTGTTATTTTAATAGATTCTACTTTAGTTTTTAGACATTCAATTCTATTTGCTTTTCTTGATGAAAATCGATTACCACAATCTTTCACTTCCAAGAAAGTTGTATTTGTTGAATAATAGAATGTGAATTTTTTTAAAGTTACAGAATAAAGTTACTTTTTTAAGTTATAGTTCTTTTCTTTATATATTTGCTTCTTTTTAAATAGATACAGTATGGGCCGATTGGCTTCCGGGTAGAGGTGCGGTTTGTCACGCCTACCAAAGTACATTTTAAAAATATTTCCAAAAAATACTTTTTGCCTTAAAAATTAACGTTTTCATATACGTCATTTATTCTGCCCCTATTGCGGTTCTCGATTCAACTCTGTTTCTACGTGTGAAGCTGAGTTACAAATTTGTTCGCACATTTTTTATCTTCAGTTACTCCGCATACAAAAAATTATGTCCGCACGGAATGGGTGAATCCATCTCTATCCGACCAAAATGAGTTGAGTTGAGAACGACAATAGGGAGGACATTCATTTAGTGATAAATTATTTAAAAATTTTGGAAAACAATTGAATGTGCAATTTCAAAAAGGATAGTGTAGGATTATATTTTGGGGTTTATTGGTAACCGAAAATTACAGAAATATTTGGATATTGACTTTATTATATATTTGACATTAATGAGATGTACCCTTTTCAAAATTTATGATATCGCGTATACAAAACTTAACGAAAAAAACCATATTAGTTTGTAAAAATTTTATTTTAGGTATCAAAAAATTAAAGGCAATACTTCTACTAAAAATTAATAATATACTCTTATCATAAATATTCTTCAGGAAGCTCGCTTTCATTTGTGGTTGGCCATTTCATCATGAAATTCTATAAATTTTGCCGGTATATATTGCTTGGGTTTTAAAATATCTGCAATTTTCAGATAATTAATAGGTACTTTGTCTTCATAAGCTCGATCAGCTTGTGTTGGTAAGTTTGTTGCGGGTGGTTTATATGCATTGTGCCGCATTTTAAAGTGGCCCTTGTAGTGTTGGCCTTGTTGTGTTGTCATCCCTTTCAGTAGTATTTGTCTGTGTGTTTGTGTCCTTTTATTTATGTTCGAAATCATGAGAAAAATAAAAAAATCTGTGTTGCATTCATAAAACAGTGGGCATTAGAAAGTTGAAACGAACAATTATTGTCAAATTTAATGTAGGGTTCAACGAACCTAATGGGTACAAGTATATAGGAAAGTAAATAAGCATTTACCACATTTTAAATAGCGGTGATAAAATTGAAAAATAGAATAAAAAATAGGGAGTTGGCTGAGAGCTACCGTAAAGATTTTTGAGATCCCGGTTAATCAGAAAATTAAAAATTCTAAAAAAAAGAAGAAAGTGAAATTAACAAGAAAAGAAAGAATACATTACGGGGATACACTTTCTTGGACCTGAATAAAAAAAAGTTGGCAATTAAATAAGAAAGCACCACCTTTAGGTAATTTAACTCAGTCAAGATATACTTCCCTTTGAACTAAAAGGCTTCCCGTTAGGAAGTTTATAAGTGTTTTCGACCGACTCGGTATCTGATCATGACAGCTGTTAAAAAAAGGGAAAAATTCATTAGATTGAATATTAAAAAATTATAAAGGGTCCGCCAAATAATTTTTTTTTGAAAATGCTATAAAAAAAACTACTGAATATTTTCTCAAATTTCTTTTTTTATTTGAAAGTACAATCCTTCCGGTTAATAATGGAAAATAATTTTATTCAAATGGCTGCCTCAGCTGGCCATGCAGTAGCCTACACGATCGTTCCAACTTTTAAGCACATTATTTATTGTGTGCAGTTGTATTTCACCAATGGCTTCACGAACATTGTCCTTTAAAGCGTCATTTGCCTCTGGCTTGTTGGCGTAACACTTATCTTTGACGGCACCCCACAAATAATAGTCCAACGGTGTCAAATCGCAGCTCCGAGATGGCCAAACAACATCAGCTTTGTGGCTGATAATGCAATCTTCAAAAACAGGGCGCAAAACATCGAGTGTAGCTTCGGGTGTGTGGCACGTAGTGCCGTCCTGTTGAAACCGAATGTTACTAATATCCTCCTCCTCAATTTTTGTGACTGTGACGGACACTCCTTGCTCATTATCGAAGAAAAATGGCCCAATTATGCCCCTGGACCAAAATCCGCTCCAAACAGTGACTCGTCTTGGGTGTATCGGCTTTTCAATATATGCGTGCGGGTTTTCTGTGCCCCAAATGTGACAATTTTGCTTGTTTACATACCCGCCAAGATCAAAATGAGCTTCATCTGAAAAGATGATTTTTTTTGGCAAAATCGGCATCTTCTGTAAGTCGATCGCAGGCCTAGATTACCAGACATGAGCTATGTGTTACCATTCACGAAATAAGCACTAGTTGAAAAAAAAGTTAGATGGCGGACCCTTTATATAAAGACAACATTTAACAATAGCCATTCTACAGCTTTTTCTTGTTATTTGGACTAATTGTTGTATGTTGTTAATTCTAGTTAGTGTTAGTGATTTAAATAAGTTTTTTTCTAGTTTTATTAAGGTTTTGTGAACCGAAATTTGTGGAGTAAGCTTCCAAAATCCCCAAAGAAAATAAAAAAATCAGAATAAGACAAGGATTCAAGAAATCGTGCAATAGGCTCCTATATATTTTTGGTGGGGCAATTAGTGATTAGTTAAGGGAGCTCCTTTACTTAATGCCGTTATAAAACGCTTGAAGGACTGAATTAAGTCATACTTAAAGGGACATTTCTTGTTTGATTTTGAGGTGAATTAGGGTATTTAATAAATGACAAGTTAGCTACAAGAAAAGATAGATTTTAACCCACAAATTGAGGTATTTTAGGGATAGGTTTTTTTGTTATATTCATTAGTTGTATACTTTTTTATTAACTTTAAGTTTTTGTAAATTGAGTTTGAAACAGACTATATAAATTTAGACCAATTTCGTGTATTTAATTAATCTTTTTTTATAATAATGATTTTTCTAAATGTGAATGTATGAGTAAATAATGTGTTGGTATTTTTTTATATTTGTGAGGGCTAGGGGAGATGGCGACGTGAGCTGAGGTGATACCTGTTGCGTGATCAGAGAGTCATATGGTAATGGCAGTGGCTACGATATGACTCCAGGTGGGAGGGCAATTCTAGACGTTGTTAACGTCTCAAACCTCTCGCGGAGTGCTAGTGATGTGCAATAGAATGTATGTTCTCTGTTTTTGTGTTTGTTTTGTTAGTACCTTTCTTTTATTTGTTCGCATCCCTTGGGCTGCACTGGCGGGATGGAACCTTCCCTGAAAGTGCCGGTGAGTTAGGTGGAGTGGCCATTGCAGCGCTGTTTTAGGACACGTAACAAGTTACTGCAAGTACCTTTTACTCTACTAAGTACAAAGTTTTCCTTAGAGATGTCATTATCTACATCACTTATGCGATTACTTCTCCCGAAGTTTTTGGATCAAAATTAGACTCATAAGTCGATATTTAAAAACTTACTTTTGGTTTTTAGATTCATGTTTTTCCATTACTTTTTACTGATAAAGGTTTAGCTTTAAAATTAAATTGAGCCAATTTCTTAAAGTCTGTATTTACTCTTACAACAATAAATTTATTAGTATATATGGACTGTACTATTATGATATATTGTTGATGGGTGAACACACGATCTTCGCGTCTTATATTCCTAGTGACGACTAAAAATTTCTATCACAATCATTGAAAGAGGGTCTCATATTTCTTTGAGTTATTTTTTTTTTAATCACGAAAAATAAGCAGAAGCAGAAGAAAAAAGCTGCTTCGCGCGTTATGCGTTTGTACTCTTTGTTTAAACAATAATTTCGAAAAGGGCACATCTTGTAGAGTTGTGAACTTTTCGAATTTTTTTCTGTATCTGCCATGACATCTAAAGTAAATCGAATGCTAGGGATGTTAGTTTTTCAAGTGTAGTAGGTGCAGGGAAGTATTTGGGACTCATTGGGACGAAAAAAACGTATTTGCCAAAATGTGCGAGATGTGCCCTTTTCGAAATTGCTTAATCAATTAGTGTGTGAACTCTTTTATTTCATTTTAATTTACACTATACAAGAAAAAAGAACGAAGTTGAAATACCTGATAAGTGAAACTAATATTCTGATAGGCGCTATCGAGTACAACCAGAATTTTGAAATTTTCGAAACTTAGAAAATTTTATGTCACGGATTTTTCATACCCTCATGCCATTATGTAAATATAAGCAAATAACTAATAGCGGACAGAGTAATTTAAAAAATACAAGCAATTAATAAGTGAGAAAACCACAGTAGTATATGTAGTTCAGCCATTAAATTTAGATAAAGTCATAGCTGTTAAGTTGTGATTAGTAATCGTAAAAATTAGTAATTAGATAACGATTTTTTGAAGGGTGCAGTAATAATTACGACTACGATTACGGTTACGATTATTTTTGGTTTTGCAAGAAATTGTAATATGAATGCATACAGAATTGTTGAAAGTAATAAAAAAGCATCAAAAATAATCGGATTACTTTTAATTCATTTTGATTATCTTGTAGTAATCGTCAGTAATCTTGATTATTTTTTAATTACTTGTAATTGTAAACAATCTGTAATTCGAAATATTTTCTTATAAACTTACAAAATCATTAAGATTCTTTTTAATAATTTATCTAATTGATTATAGCAAACCTTTAATTCCATTCTTTACCAAGTAATACAGCAAAAACGAAATTAGCTTCTTGAGTAGCTGTTCGACACTTGAGCATCTTTCAGTACTTTGCGTAATAAACTTTGTTTTTTATGGCCTCCGCACACCGTTTTGGCATAGTTTTTATGAGATTTGTTAAAATTTTTGTTAGTATTGATTGCCACTTTAATTTTAAACTCCCCATCAGCTTCTGCTTATTTTTAAAACGACGTGGTCAAGCTTTGCGCTTCAAGAATTAGGAACAATTTTATTTAAATAAAAGAACCGGTTAACCGGTTATTTGAATTATTATTAACCGAAAACCGGTTTTTGAAAAAAGTCGAATAATCGATCTCCCTAGTATTTACGCTGTGAAAAACTTCACTAACTAATATATCTGCCGCTTGGAAGCGACGTTTGTGGGTTTGTGGCCTTTCAATGAGTCTAGTTGATCATTCTTCATATATAAAAATCAATAATTATTTACAGAAGATGAGAAAAGATTAGTTTTGCTCAAGAGTGCATATCTTTTTCGATCTACCTTGGTTTTCACGTTCTTCGTGAGACGTTCAAAACTAGCTTTAACCATCCGAGTGAGTGAGCCACCATGCTCACGTATCCAACCCCGTATATATTTGCTGCACAACTTAGAATACGTGCACTGAATCGATGTGCCAAATCTTATTCAAATACTTTAACAGGAGCAGTGATGAAGGAATGTCCGCCTATAGCGGTCATTTTTTTCCAAAGTCTTCGCGTAGCCATTACGAACAAAATAGCAGAAGGAAGTATCCAATTTGGTCCAGTCGTTTTCAAGTTTTAAGCATCCGAACAAACCACAATACTTTTTTGTATACAACACATATGTACGAGTTTTAATTAAATTTATACAAATAGTTAAACGATGAGCATATTTTCAATAAAAAATGTACAAACGTTTTAAAGTTATACTTATTTAAGTTAACCGGTTATTCGTGTTAAGTTAACCGGTTTATTCGGTATTCGAAAAATGAAGATTTTGAAAAAACCGTATTCGACAAAAACAAAAAAATCGGTTAAAACCGGTCGAATAACAACCGTCCGATCTCCTTAGTATATATATGACATCACGCATGAACAGTGTACTTCCTTCAATATTTTCTACTGCAATTTTTGTTAACTTTTAATTTTTTTCAGCCCTTTTCTTACTTTTTTTGTATATTTAGTCAACTATGAGTCGACAAAAGTGTTTAACAGCAAGAGAAATTGTCGTTTTCTCTCAGTAAATTCAGAGTTCTATCAATAAGAGCGGGCTTAAGGTACTAAAGGGTCTATTTACCGGGCGCTGCAGGCTTAGATACCAGTGGAGTATTTTGAGAAATGTTGAGAATGATCGGAGTAGGTTCTGCATGACCTGTGCTGAAACATCTGAACATATACTTTGTGAGTGTCCAGCTTCCTCGGCCCAGAGATTGAG
Organism: Wohlfahrtia magnifica; assembly: GCA_023159175.1. NCBI lineage: Eukaryota > Metazoa > Arthropoda > Insecta > Diptera > Sarcophagidae > Wohlfahrtia > Wohlfahrtia magnifica. The sequence goes on along the minus strand of JAKWBJ010000058.1, from coordinate 131,395 downwards.
GTTCCAGGCGATGCTGCTCTGGCTCCGAAATATGTATTTTTTCTCTCACCAAATATGGTTACTAGCTTTATTCGCAGCCTCAATCTGAAGCGGAGAATTAAAAAAAAATCCTGCTAACGAAGCGAGCATATGATAATATTTGTGAATATTCTTGAGCTGATTGATTAATTAGATCAATTAGGTTTTAGAGCTACAGGAAATAGACATTACAAATTCTGATGCCTCTAAATTTAAAATGGAGTTTCAAAAAGTGGCCTTAAAACACATAAAATGGAAAAAGCTATGGAATAATCCAATGGAAGGCGACGAAGAAATATAAACCTCTAGAAATACTTAAAATATGTAAATGAAATATTATTACAAAACATATAAATCCATTATTTTCTTCTAATAAAATATGACTATTTTACTCCGTTTAAGCGCCATGTTGTGTATGTACAACATTTTCTAGAAACTACGCTTCTAGTGTAAATTGAACTTTTGTTTGATTTGTATCTTCTTTCACTCCCATGTAGTTGGAAACAAAGTTAGAAAAAAATATAGCTGCCCTAACAAAGTTTGGTGCATGAGAGGCTTAGGCGAGAAAAAGGGGCTCGTGTTAAATATTGGGGTAACCTGCCAAAATTGCAATGAGTTCTTTATTATAGATAATCTGAGACATGCAATTTCTCCATTTGTTTAAACATATTTGGTAAAATTAAAACTGGGTGTTGGATTTATATTTTTACGTTATCATCACCTGTAGAGTGCAAACCATAAACAAATTAAAAAGAAAATGCGGTTAGTAAGCTTTTGTGTAACCCCAAAACACATATTTTATTCAAAATAATAAAATAAAACAATTTGAACTGTATATTGAACTGGTTATATATTTAGATTTAATCAATTTTAAATATTTAATTGTCAATTGCTTTTTTGTGTTTTTTTTGTTTTTTTTTTTTTTTTGGGAAAAGTTACCCACATTTAAACTCATCTCGAAATTTTAATCAAAATGCTATTGATCCTTATTTACAAAAAATAATATCAGCACGTGTCTTTAATGAAAATCGATAAAAAAGAAGTTTTAAGTTAAAACATTTAAATATTAATGCATACATGCATCCTGGATGTTCAGAATCTTAACTGAGTAAATAAGTTTAAGAGGAAGCATCACACTTTTTAGGATCCCTTAATATATGAATCTGTCCATATTTCCATCGACTTTGTGTAATGACCATAAACCATTTCCGGAAAAGAAACCCCAGACTATGACATTGCCACCACCGTGTTTTACATTACCTTTTCAGTATGCGTAGTCTCTTCATACCATTAGAGTTTTTTAAACTAAATTTTGATTTATCTGAAAATAAAACCATGTTCCACTTCTGTATGGACCAGTCTATGTGCTCCTTAGCAAATTGTATTCGACCTTTACGGTTCATTTTAGAAACAAAAGGTTTGTTTTCAGCCCGATAACTATTGAATCCTGCGCCACATGCTATTCTCTGTACGGTTAGACTACGTATTTTAGGAGTTATACTAAGGTCTACTCTATTATATGTATGTACAAACCGAGTCATAACCGCTGAAAACCGTCCACGCCATGAAGAAATCGATATGTAGTACTTGATCATTCGCACCATCGCACAAAAATCTACAGCAGAAACAGAAAAGACGTATGTACATTAGAGTGTGCCTAGGGGAAGGCGTCTGCCGTAAAATTTTTCACAATGTATTCTTTTACTACAGACAACATTTCTGAATGGAATAACGACACCAACTTAAAAAAAAATCTTAATATAATTTTATTTTCTTAAAATTTTCCAAAAGCATTTTTTTAGCTACGAAAAACAAATACGGAGGTAGTTAAAACCTAAAAAAAATTGGTTCATATATAAAGGGTGTCCAAAGTTAAGGTATCATTTTAATTTTGCTGCCATTTTTTCCTACTTATAAATTTTATTCTAAATTTTTATTTTCGCTTCTAAATACATTCCGGTTAATTAATATGGAATGTTACACGAAGGAATAACGTGTTTTTATTATTAAAATATTTGTTGAAAATGGCAAAACTTTTAGCATTAAACCTACCGATACAGCATTTACGAGTATGTATACCTATTCCTACCATAGCGGGTCAAATGACTCGTTGCTGTAGTTAGGGCAGGTTACATATATTTCTCGGTAAATAAGTTAATAAGAGGAGTAAGGACTTTATAAAAATAGTAAAGCCAGATGACGAAATTATAATGTTATTATGAGGAAATTTCGATAAAAAATTTAAAACGGGTCATTTGAGCCGGTCATGGTAGGTAGTTTTAGTGTTAAAGATGTTATTAGGAAATTTTTTTTTAACAAACTAATCTTCAACGATGACGCTCAACAAGCGGAATTGCCGCATTTAGGTTGAGAAGAAACGAAGAGTTATCTTAAAGCAACCATTACAACAACAAAAAGTTACGGTTTGGTGTTGTTTGTGTTCCGGAGGAATCAATGAAATGCGGAAATGCGATTACGATCAATAGAAATCGCTAAACTTTTTGTGGCTGAAAATTGCTGATTTGGATGTAGAGAACACATGATTTCAACAGGATGGTGCCACTTATCACACAGTAAGAAAAACAATGGACTTTTTAAAAGAAAATTTCGAAATTTGCATTATTTCTCGTAGAGGAGTATTAAATTGGTCACCAAGATCGTACGATTTGACAACCTTAGAATTTTTTGTGGGATTTTTTGAAATCTAAAGTGTACAGCAATAATTCTACAACAGAGCTTAAAACCAACATTATCGAGCAGATATCAAGCATTGAAAACAGTGATTGATGATTTTGGTAAAAGATTGAGAGCTTACCGTGAAAGTAGCGTGGTCACTTGACCGACATAATTTTTTATTTTCCACCGGAGCTTATTTGTAATAAACTGAAATAAAACTATTTTTAATATATGAAATAAAAGTCTTCTTTTATTAAAATTAAAATGATACTTCAACTTTTGAACACCCTTTATAAAGAACACACTAATGTACATACCCTAGAACAATAAATATTAAAAAAAAAACAAAACAAAGAAAATACAAAACCTCCCGTAAAATTTGCTTTTTGTCTCAAAGGAGAAGAACTTTTCACTAAAATTGATTTAAGTGAAGCTTACTTTCAAATTATTTTATCTGAGGAGTCAAGAAAGTTGATGGTTATCAATTCACTGTTTGGTCTATTTCAATACCAGAAAATGCCATTTTGGATTTCGAGCGCTTCAGGTATTTTTCAAACATTTATGGAAAAAATTATTTCAGGCATTCCTGGTTGCGCTGTTTATTCAGATCACATTTTAGTAATGGGAAGAAATAATACAGAGCACATTCAAAACGTCAAAATTGTATTTCAACGATTAGAAAAGCACGAAATAAAATGCAAAAAAGAAAAATGTCACTTCTCACAAGCAATAATTGAATATGTTTGCCACATATTGGATTCTACTGGTATCATGCTTTCCGAAAAGCTTTAAGAAGCTATTCGTTTAATGCCTAGTCTTACTAATATCAAGGAATCAGATGCTTTTATTGGCAAGCTCAACTATTATAATAAATTTACTCACAATTTTTCAATAAAGGCTGCACCTTTAAATGAACTGAGAAAAATTAATGCTCAGCTTGTGTGAAATGAAGACAGATATAATATAAGTAAAAAAAAATTATATTATAGCGAACAATTTTCCATAATAAAGGGTCCGCCATCCAACGTTTTTTTCAACTACTGCTTATTTCGTGAATGGTAACACTTAGCTCATGTCTGATTTGACAGATAATTAGTTTTATCCCTCCGCTGAACGAATATGGTTGTGTATACGCTTAAAATATTGCGACTTTACTTTGAAAATCATGGTAATGTTGCAGAATCAAAAATCATCTTTTCAGATGAAGCTCATTTTGATCATGGTGGGTATGTAAACAAGTAAAATTGTCACATTTGGGGCACAGAAAACCCGCACGCATACATTGAAAAGCCGATACACCCAAGACGAGTCACTGTTTGGTGCGGATTTTGGTCCAGAGGCATAATTGGGCCATTTTTTTCGAAAATGGGCAAGGAGTGGCCGTTACAGTCAATGTCGATCGTTATCGGGCCATGTTGAACGAATTTTTGTTTACAAAAATTGAAGAGGAGGATATTAGCAACATTTGGTTTCAATAGGACGGCGCTACGTGACACTCAGCCGAAGCTACACTAGATGCTTTGCGCCCTGCTTTTTAAGATCGAAATACAGCTGCACACAATCGATGATGTGCTTAAAAATTGGACCGATCGTGTAGGCCACAGCATAGCTAGCTGAGGCAGCCATTTGAATGAAATTACTTTTCATTATTAACCGGAAGGATTGTACTTTCAAATAAAAAAAGAAATTTATTTGGCAGACCCTTTACTAACGACTGATGCGTCAGAAAAGGGAATAGGAGCAGTATTATCACATCGAATTTCAGGTGGTATGGAAAAACCAATATCATTTACATCTAAAACTCTAAATAGTTGTCAGATAAAAAAAGAAGCTCTTGCAGATATGTTTGGAGTAACACATTTTCACTAATACATATACGGATGACATTTTGAATTAACCACTGATCACAAACTTGTTTAATCCACAAAAAACTCTCAATCATGACACTGCACCGATTTCAAAGATGGTCTACAATCATATGACTAAGAAATTCGTTATAAAAACACAGAAACTCATGCAAAACCTTTTCCAGACTTCCCATGGGTGAGGATAAAAAATTTGATATTAAAAAAAAATGTTCCCCGCAACAAACTGAAAACAATGTAATAGAAATTTTGAAACTTGTACTTTACATCGGTCATACCGAATTAAAAGAAGACCAAAAAGTTTTGCGGGAACCTTCTTAATAACTTTAACATTATACCACCCTGATCAAGAAGTTCCCGGAACTTATTAAGAAAATTAAAAATACAAGTTTATTCATCTAAATCATTTTGTTTGTGTGTGGGTATTCTCTTACTCAATGCACTTACAGAAACTTATAGTAAAAAAGAAGTATAAACAGAAAGCATAATTTTAACAAATAAAAATGAGATAAATTATCTTCATTAATTAACTCCAAATGAGTTAAAATGTATTGCTACGTCATATTCCGTGCAGCATGACAACGTGCGTTGGCAAACGAAGCATTTGGGTTTACCAAAAAACATTTAATTAAACATTTCGCTGAGTGTTTTTTTGAGAGACTAATAGTTTGTTGTTATTTTTATATAATGTGTAAGCACATGTGGATGTGAGAAAAAGAGAATCAATTTATGCCGCGTAGTGCTTTGACAAGCTCTGATCTAAATCTATATTGTCTCCTTCAAAGTAATCCCCATCGACTGCAACACACTTATGCCAGCGCTTGATCCAATTCTCGAAGCATTTTTTATATTCGGTTTACGGTATGTCCAACAGTGGTTCCTGCGATTTTTCCATTATTTCCTCTTGGCTACTGAAACGCGTAGCCCGTAATGGTGTTTTAACTAAATGAAACAGAAAGAAGTCACAGGGAGCCAAACCAGGTGAATTCGGTGGCTGTTGGATGGCATTTGTTGCATTTTTCGTCTAAAAATTTCGAATAATGATGGCACTGTGCGACGGTGCAAAATCCACGTGTTTTCTGCTCACAATTCTGGTTTCTTTCGGCGAATTGCTTCACGCAAACGTCTCATAACGCCCAAATAATAGTCTTTGTTTACAGTCTGGCCTTCTACACCGTCCTAATCTATGAAAACCGTGGGCATTGCCTATTTTTTTTTTTTTGATTTCAGCTTATTTGGTGAAGCCATTCACTACTCATAAACCTACGTCTAGTCTCCTGTAATGACTCTTTTGAAGAACGTGTGGGATCGCAAATCATGTCTAATGGACAGTGTTGCCAACTTTTTGTGATCGAAACGCGCTGATATATAATACTCAAAAGGTGCTAAAAAACACTAAATTATAATTTATGTAACTACGAGTAATAAAAACGCGCTGTAAAAAATATACTGAAATTGTAAAGAAAAAATTTCTACTATTCAAACTTTCACTTTTGCAAAGATTTTTTAATAATTTGAGTGATTAAAAAAAAAATTAAAAAAAGATTTAGAACAAAACAACAACTAAGAACCTTTTTGGTGCAGGTGTAAGCAAAGGTTGTCTTCTGTCTCCACTGCTGTTTAACCTTGTCCTCGATTATGTGTTGCATTGTGGTATAACCTGGGAAATTAACAAAAAGTTGGAAGACCTGGATTATTCAGATGACATCTATCTCCTTGCTGTCTGTGAGACTTTGCGAAATGTAAGAAAAACTGGCCTCTATAAAGTCAGAAGCACACAGAGTGAGCTTGTGGATCAAAATCTTCAAAACCAAAATTATTTGAATCAACCAACGCTAATAACACAACGATCTCTCGAAATCTGAAACAGAAATTTGGGAAATGTTTCGTCTTTTTGCTGTCTCGGCCGGCGGTTCCAGCACTGCTATTCAGAACAGATTGGACCTATTCAGGCCGACTGATTGCTGTAGAGCATTCTCCTTTCATTCAGGCATTTATAAACCGCTGTCTGTGGGGAATTTTGAAAATATTCTGGCCTTACCAACTTCTTGTAATGAAGGAATTGGAGTGATCACACTTAGCAAAACTACCCATTGAATGGGACTCGCAGCGAAACAGAAGAATCGGAAGGCAAGCCCATTACTAGAAAAGACAGATTGAAAGAGAAGCCCATAGCATGACTTTGTATCAGGTTAGATCATCGACTTCAGATAGACGTAAATGGAAATAATTTGTTATGATCCCCTTGGGATCTTTAAAGGTGTAATAACATATTACAAGTTCAGTATTTTAATTAAATAATTAAAATTTTTAGCTTCTAAAATGACATAAGTCTAGAAAAATGGGTCCTTAGATTTTAAATACGTTTCAAAAACACAATTTTATTAATTAAAAAAAAAAATCATTTAATCAAAGGATGGAATTGCTAGAAAAACGTTGGACTAAGTGTATTGAAGTTTCAGGAAATTACTATATATATAAAAAATAAAATAATTCTAAAGATCTAGCTCTTGTTAGAGAAGGAACATTTTAAACTGCCCTCGTAAAAAAGAAGGAAGCAAAATTAAAATTAAGAGTGCGTTTATACGAATATGTACTACTTTAGTTTCATCTATAACGCATTCTTGTGTTTGTTTGCTTTAGGATCACGAAGAATGGCTCAAAAAATTTGCATTAAACGTTGTTAAAGAACTTACACATGGTATGTAAATGTAACTGCACAAGGGTTTTATATCTGAATGTATTATCTAAATAAATATTTTACGCATAAAATATTTTTCATTTCATTGATAAATTCATCTTTATTTACAACTTATACTCAGCATATAAATTTACAATTTTCGGGATTTTATCTTAAGATATTTCAACGAATAATTCTGATCATAAAACAAATTTTGATTATTATTTTATATAATATGACATTGTTCAAAGGAAAAAAAGAAAAAACCTTTATAGTTAATTATATTTAAAAAAAAACTTTGTAATAATTAATAAAAGAAAAAAAGTAAAAAAGATATTTAAAATTATCAATAACAAATTTGACTAAATAATTAATATGTGCTGTTCAAAAAGAAAAAAAAAATGGATTCATCATGATCTAACATATTTGAGACCAATAAAAGATTAGAAAAACGCCAGTTGACGTTTTTTGCTATATGGACAGTTGGCAGCTCTAAGAGTAATTGTAACTCTTTGTAGTTGCGACAACTAGCTAAAGATAAAGAAATATGCGCATGAATTTTTAAGCAAAAAATATTAAGCCACTGTAATGGGTGTTTCACTGCAAAGTGTCATAAGAAAGGGTTCGAGGATAATAATATCACTGTATTAGCATTAGACTGGCTCCCACAGGCTCCAGATTTAAATGCGATAGGCAATTTGTGGAACATAGTAAGAACATCAACCAGACAAAGTGTCCCACAAATTGTTATGAGCTTTTGTAATAAATTTAGACCGCGTGGTATAATATATTGGCTTCAGTAGGCTAAAGCTTTGTCGATTCTGTACCCAGTCGATGTCTGGTAGTTTAAAATAATCACGCAGCCTCAACAAAACATTAACCACTTTAGAACAACATTCGAACTGAAATTAGTGTAAATCTATTATTATATTATATGTTTTTTATAACTATTGTGAAAATTCCTTGAAGTGTTCCTATTGTTCTTCACAGGTTGAATTTGTATTTTAAGTTTAATTCAATTATATTTTGAAATACAAGCAATGATTGAATATAAATGTAAAAAAACTTGATTCTGTAGTTAATTAACTAAAAATAAGAACAATTATTTATCAGCAATTGTCCCATTTTACGTACTTTCTTATCAAATCTCAAAGTACCACATTAGCGTCCCTATTATTTTTCACATCACTATATATAAAAAAAACAAAAAATAGTTTTAACACTTTTATAAAGCTATTACTAAAATTATAAGTAATTTTGACGTTTAATATTATTATAAGTTACTATTAGAGAAATTTGTTTTGAATTATTATTATTGAATTAGAATTATCGGAAAAATGACGATATTCTGCAAATTTCATCTGGCAGCCCTGGGAATAACCATTATTTTTAATGACTGCTGAGCACCGTTTAGGCATAGAGTCAACAAGTCTCTGACATGTTTCTATTATAATATTTTTGCATGCTTCTTTCACTAACTCCCACAACTGTTCTTTATTTGAAAGGTTTTTTCCTCGGAGAGATGCTTTGAAAGTTTTCCATAGATTTTCGATAGCATTTAATTCCGGCCGGACAGCTCAAAACCTCGACGTCATTATTCTGAAAGCAATCTTTTGGGTGTTTCAACAAGACAACGACCCGAAACACACATCGAAGCGGCATTTCTCGTTCGGCATAAGGCATCATGACGTTGCATAGTGGCTGAAAACTTGATTTTACTGGCCAAAAGTTCAAATTTTTTTGTTACCGATTTATAAAATTTTAATGCCATTTGATAGCTAACATATCCAAAAAATTAGGACAAACTATTGCTAACTATAGGAGTGTCAAGCTGCTAAGCATAGCTATATTTTTAATAAATAAGTGATTTCTTTTAATAAGCTCTCATCGATAATGGTCAGCTCTTTGTTTGCCAGGGTGATAAGATTGTTATATTTAAATAACAGTCCCACCTCTAATATTAGGTGTGTTCTAATGTATTTATTAAACCCCTATATTTTTGTCAAACTTCAACTTTAGTGGAATAGAACTTCTAGGGAACAAAACGAAACAAGGAAAAAGTAGAGCACGCAGGGATAGGTGAAAATGTCCTCTTAGGACATCAGGACTTAGATGAAGAAGTTAAAGAACTGCTACAGAAGAATTTGGGATATTTGCAACCAATAATCGTATCAAATGAATAATGATTATAGATACCAAATTGGTTCAACATACATATGTATGTATATTAGAGACCATTTTGTAGGAAAATATACAAGTTCCATATATGACTTACCATATCTCTGACATTTGATGGGTTACACCTATAAATGATATACGAAAGCTCATTCGATTGTGTAAAATAAGTCACAGACGACGGAAATTTGATTTACTCGCTATTTTCCGAGATAATGTCAATTTTGTAAAAAAAGATCCATTCAAAAAATCACTTTCTTATTTCCTGGCTCACAATGGGTCAATGGATCAAAATTTTTTATGCACTAAATGAAAGGTCTTCGCTAGAACATTTTATTTCATATTCATATTGACATGTTAACTGATCAAAATTCTAGGGTATATCCCGGAAAAATGTTGAAACTAATAGGCCTATATCTCGAGAGCCAAGCTTTGCTGCTCAAAAATTCTTATATAGCAAATCTTAGAATATTTTTTCTATTTAAGTAATATTAACACGACCACGGTTGCTTGCCACATAGTGATCAACAGTGCAATCGGGATAAACGAAACACTAGTTTTAGTCAACATTCCAAAATATCATAAGTGCGTACACAGATTCATTTTACGAAATTAGTTCCGTATTTGGTGATTTCCCTTATAACTTTTATAGAAATTAAGTTGCATATGTATTGCCTTTCTCTGTTCGGTTGATTTTTTGTTCTCGTTGAAGCTTTTATTATTCCTTTGGATTTATTTTTGTTTGGTTTTAGTTTATAAACAATAAAAACGCTTTAAATATACTACCAATGTGTTTTTTATTTTAAATTTTTGCAATCTTAAACGTCAACAATCTGACAAACGTCAACACCCGCGGTTTTAATTGGTTAACGTTATCCCGAGTACACTGTATGTTTAAACCAAATCAAAGGCTCAACTATGCTCTTTAATTCCTTAAAAAGTACTCAATTAATATTAATGAAACCAAAAAGAAGTAAAGTTTATGTCCATTAAAAAAATAATTACTAAAATATCTTCATCGGCTCAAAAGTTACAGAATTTTGGCCGATGACAAACGATTTTCAGCTACTGTGCGTCGTTTAGTATATTGCTATAATAAATGGCATCCATTAATCCTTCTATTTTAAATAGAGGGCCTGTGTCATGGGAGAAAAAACATCCCCATACCAATATACATACTTCCTATACCATGTTTAATCGTTTTTATTGTATACTGCGAAGGATTTCAGTGTTTGTGGGTCTTCTTACAGTCAAACTACTTTTGTCAGAGTTAAACAAATTAACTTTAGTTTCGTCTGAACATAAAATATTTCTCCACTTACGCATAGGCCAATTCATATGCTGATTTATAGGTGAAACTATTTTTTTGTACAGCACTGTAATATCTTTTCTTTATTTTTCATTGCCCTGCCATAATGAAATTCGCTCCATATATGAAAAAGGGTGTAAAAAATCCAATTTTGGTTAATTAGTTCTAGAATTTGTTGACAATTTATTGTGGTGGGTGATTAATATCAGTGTGTTATCAGTAGGGTAAGTGTTTGCCAATTTGGGTACCTTTAGCTGCCTATTAAATGATGTTCCTTATATTTTCTAAAATTATGTTAAACAATTCTTTTTTCTCGAATATGAATATATATTTAATTAAACAATTAAATAATTTTTAAGCATTTTAGTAACAATACAATACAGTACATACGTAGTATGTACATACAAGTCAAAAAAATGTACATTACGCATAAATTAATTTGAAACAACTGCAAATAAAGTTCAAGTGCTTGTTATTGAACTTTTACTAATTAATAATTTTGTTTTTTATTTTAAATCAAATGCATGCCTTCATTTAAATATCATTTATATTCAGTAATACAATAGGATATTGATCTGGAAGTAATACAATAATTTTGTTATAAAAAATTTGCAAATAAAATTTTAACAAGAAAAAAATTGTTTTTTGTTGACCCCAAACTCACAAAATATTTTATTTTATTTTCCGTCATATATTGTCTCGTTCAAAATTAATGACTGGTTAAAAATAACAACAACAACAAAACAGTATTTATCAATATGAAAATATATGAATTAAATTAAATTCAATTTCGTTTGTAACTTTACATACAAATTTACAAATCAAAATATACGAGGACGGATTGACATTGAAGCTACCTAGCGCTAGATGGCAGCACAAACACAAAACTTTTTCTTTCTTAGAAATTACGATCTGTCAAATGCCAGCTGTTAAAATTTTAGCCAAATTCATCGATTAATTTATTTGTTGTAGTCGTTTGAAGTAAGCACCTTTTGTGTTTCTTGGAAAATGGAAAAAAGTGAATTTCGGGTAGTGATTAAACACTATTATTTGAAAGGCAAAACGGCGATAGAGACAAAAGAAAAGCTTGATAAACATTACGGCGAATCTACTCCGTCAGATTATATGGTAAAATATTGGATTGCTGAATTTAAACGGGGCCGAACAAACACTGCAACAATACCACCAACAGGAAGGCCAAAAGAGGTAATTACTGAAGAAAATATTAAGAAAATCCTTGATATCGTTATGAATGATCGCCGGGTCAAAATACGTGAGATTGCCGAAATGGTAAACATATCATACGAACGTGTGTTCAACATTTTGCATTAATATTTGCATATGAAAAAGCTATCGGCAAGATGGGTGCCCCGTTTGCTCAGTGTTGAACAAAAATGAGTTCGTCAGATCACTTCACAGCGGTGTTTGGACATGATAAAGCATAATCCTGCTGATTTTTGGCGTAGATTAATAACTGTTGATGAAACATGGGTCCACCACTACACACCTGAAACCAAAAATCAATCGAAGCAGTGGGTGGAAGCTGGTGGAAGTGCTCCGAAGAAGGCGAAGACAGCGTAATCGGCTGGCAAGGTTATGGCCACTGTATTTTGGGATGCACACGGGATCCACAATCACAGGAGAGTATTATCGTTGGATCAATTGGTTGATGCAATCAAGGAAAAACGACCACATTTAAACAAGAAAAAAGTGCCCTTTCTTCAAGACAACGCACCGGTTCACACAGCATTAGATATGTTGTTAAAACTACGAGAAATCCACTTCGAATTGGTTGATCATCCACTTAATAGTCCAGATTTAGCCCCTAGTGACTTTTACCTGTTTCCCAACTTGAAAAAATGGATCGCAGGAAAAAGATTCATCTCAAACGAAGAAGTGATTACCGAAACTAATGCGTATTTTGAAGAGTTCCCAAAATCGTATTATACAGATGGTATAAAAAAGTTGAGAAAATCGTCATACTAAGTGTATTGAGCTAAAAGGAGACTATGTTGAGAAATGAATGGTTTTTGAAAAAAATGTTTTTTTCCTACTTAGGTAGCTTCAATATCCATCCGCCCTCGTATATTTACGAGTCTTAAACAAAATAATTTAAAAGTTTTGTGAATAATTTTTACAAATTTTATTTTTATCTTCAATTAATTTTATGTTTTAGTTTTTTTTTTCTTTCTGTTTTGAAACATAACTATTGATTTTAGAAATATATTTTCATTTGGATTTAGAATATACTTAATAAATTGCCCTTTCAATACTAATAGACAAGTACTTATTAAACTACTTTACTTTAAAAATATTCTTACAAAGTTAAATGCATCTTTTAATATAATCTAATAAATGGAAATACACTCAATTCTATTTTTAAACGGCCTTTTTTACACGGTTTTGTAATAACATTATGGAGATCTGACGGTTATTATTCGACCGGTTTTAACCGTTTTTTTTTAGTTTTGTCGAATACGATTTTTACAAAATCTTAATTTTTCGTATACCGAATAAACCGGTTGATTTAACACGAATAACCGGTTAATATAAAAAAGTATAATTTTTATACGTTTGTATATATTTTTTTATTGCAAATATGCTCATCGTTAAACTATTTGTATATTATTATTTTTGTATATATGGCGACTTTGAATGTCTCACTAAGTACGTGAAAACCAAGGTTGATCTAAAAAGACATGCAAACTTGGGCAACAATAACTGATCTTCTGTAAATAAATATTGCTTTTTATATATGGAAAATAATCAGCTAGACTCATTGAAAGCGACCCACAAACGCCGGTTCCGAGCTGCAGATATATTAGTTGGTGAAGTTTTTCACAGCTTAAATACACATAACCAGTCGCTAATGTTGTGCGGTTATATCGCTGCTGAAAATTTTCAGATGGTGTTGCCTGGGATTGAAGCGACGACTTCTTGGTTGGAATATACCACAGTGACACACATACTATTAAATACGTGGTGTATGAATTTACATACAGTGGTATTCGAAACCTAAGCAACTTTTCTTTTCGAGGCAATAAAGGACGCATTTTACTAATAGATTTATTCAAAGTAAAATATTTAATTTTTCTTATTTTAGGCACTTAAATTATAACTATAATAACAAACTTTTAATTACATTCTCTACCCAGTAATATAACAACAAAAACGAAATTAGTTCCTTCTGTAGCTGTTCGAAACTTAAGCAACGTTCAGTACTTTGCACAGCGTTTTGGCATGTTTTTTTTGGAATATGATAGAATTATTGTTAGAATTGATTGCCATTTTAATTTTAAACTTTTCGTCAGCATCTGCTTATTTTTAAAACAACGTGGTACAGCTCTGTGCTTCAAGAATTAAGAACAATTTTATTTAAGTAAAAGAAGCGGTTAACAGTTTATTTGAATAATTATTAACCGAAAACCGGTTTCTTAAAAATCTATACTTTTCTAATTAATCGAAAACCGGTTTTTGTAAAAAGTCGAATAATCGATCTCCCTAAATAACACGGTCTAGAAAAAAATCTGATTCCATCTTTACACGATTTTCTTGAAATGACGCGGTTTAAAAATCTGATTCCTTTTTAAACGATTTTACTTGATTTAGCACGGTTTGAAAAAGCCATTTAATTGAAATTAAAAAAAGTTATTTTTTTTACCGTTATTTGGAACTACTCGCCGTAGCGGTTTTTAAAATTTTGTTTATAAATTTTTGATGAATTTTAATTTGTTTTAAGAATTTACATAAATACCTTTTTTTAATTAATTTCAAGGATAGCCTGCCTATTCCCTTCTTTTCTATGTACTTCATGTCTTTTTTTACACGGAATTTTTTGGAACGTATCTACCGTGTAAAAACAGAATTGAGTGTATTTTCTGTAATTTTTTTTTTATATTCTGATAATTTAATACTCTATGTGATAACACGCGACATTAAATTTTTCTAAGCATTATTTTTTGCAATAGAATTTTTAACTTATGGTCAGATTGGGCTAATATTTTCAAAAATCAGTAAGTATTTCCTTGGTATAGTCTGAACATCAAATATTTTAGGAAGCAGACAATATAAAAAAAAAAAATAATTTGCCAGGAAACAAATATGTTTCTAATGTGAACATCAAACAACAAAAATCTGCATTATTTTAAAACAAATAATTATTTGTTGTTTACAACTGTTTTAATGAGCAAACAGGAGCAAACATTGTTTTATAAAATTATTTTAGTAGAATATATTGAGTATAGTATATAACTAGAATAAGACTTTGCGATACAACGAGTATAGCGACTTTTCAACTTTTCGATACCTCTTTAACAGTACAATTTCTCTTTCTCGTCAAAATAGGCCTCAGTTTCATTGAATACTTCATCATTAGATTTAAATTTCTTTCCAGCAAGCATTCTCTTGAGATCTAAAAATAGGAAAAAGGATGGGTAAACAATTCGAAGGCCAATTCATTCAATTTTGCCATCGTTTTTATCGAGGTGTGACACTGTGCATTGTCTTGGTGGAACAACACTTTTTTCTTTTACAAATGTGGCCATTTCTTTGCGATTTCAGCCTTCAATCTATCCACAGTAATAGTCGCTATTGATGGTGGTTTCTTTTTGGAGATAGTCGATGAATATTATTCCGTTTGCTTCCCAAATATAGACGCTATCACCTTACCGGCCGACTGTTGCGTCTTTGCTGGCTTTGGATATGGCTTGTCAATTGCTGTCCACTCAGCTGAGTGTCTTTTTCATTCTGGTAATAGTGATGACAAGTTTCATCCATTATCACATATCGACGATAGAATTCCATTATATTACGGTTCAACAGCACCAAACACTCCTCTGAAGTATCAATTCGTTGTTGTTTTTTGATCGACTATCGGCTCACGCGGCACTCACTTTCCATAGAGCTTTTGCATACCCAAATTTTCGTGTAAAATGGTAAAATCACCACCATCTGATATCTTTACAATGTCAGCTCGTGTACCTTCAATATATAAAATAAATCATTTTGTTTATTTTTTTGATGTTTTTGGGAATAACAGCCTCATCATCATTTGTGCTGTACGACCACGCTTAAGGGTACATATATGTGTACTTTAAATTATCGTTATTTACTTGCTGGAATTTTATTTCTTGGTGTAAACTCTAGTTTTTCTAAAACTATAAACAGATGGTCTTTCTACCAAAGTTATTGCAATTTATTTTTAGAATTGGAGAATTTGAATTTTTTCAATAACCCCACGTGTGTTTTAATAATGACCAAAAGGAAACGATATACACAAAAATAAACTGTTATCATTCTCGCTTCATGTTCAGATCTCAGAAGCTTTAATTTAGCCACCCACTTCTCTTTTCTCTTTGTCTTGATGGAGCAGAGTTCGGATAATGCTTATCAAGCTGTTTGATAACAAAATGCTGTAACTTACATATCGAATAGTCAGATTGCTGTCAAATTTACACACGTACCGTTTGAAGGTTAGTACTAAATATGGAAAAATTCTAGTGACGCCATCTATGTGTTATCCTACGGACTTATTGAATGAACTGTTATATAGATAAGAATACATTTATAAATAGATTTTACCCTGTGTTTTGCGCAATACCCGCTTGTCCAACGAAGCTTTAATTGTTACGGTTATCTACACATGTAAAATTCCATATTCCATATGTAAAATTCCATATTTTTCCATACGAATGGGAGCTGCCACGCCCACTTATCTAAGCTCGCTCAGTTATTGATTGATGATATGTCCTGTCCATGAACGGTAGTAGTAAATTTAGAATTTTTACTATTCCGATCGCAAGATACATAAAAATTAATAGTTACTATGTAAGGAAAATGGCTACATCATCTTATCCAATTCTACCCACTTGATTGACGATTTGAATTAACTACGGAGTTACTTAAACTAAATTCAGAAACTTCCACTTTAACCGTTCTCAACATATACAAAAATCAATATATATTTTGTATGGGAATTAACATGCTCACCTATTCAATTCCGCCCATTTTTCAAATGATAGTTTGTATTGACTACCAAGTCATTTAGAAAATCAATATATACTTTTTATGGGAGGTACCATACCCACGTGTCCAATTCCGCCTATTTTTTGACTGATGATTTACATTAATCACAGAGCCATTGTAATCAAATTCAGAATCTTTCATTTTAACCGTTCTCAATATATAGAAAAATTAATATTTACTTTGTATGGAGATACCATGCCCACTTATTCGATTCCGCCCACTTTTTGACTGTGAACCTATTTGGATCAAACCATTACCGTCCAGAAGATATAGATAAATAAAAAAATCTGTGGGCGTGGTACCATCCATAAGTAGACTTTTTAACACATGTATTCGTTTGTAAATCGGTTGAGTGGCTCTCGATTTATTAAATCACGTACATACGATAGCTTATATTTAGTCACTATACCTGTATATACATTTGGCTGCTCACAATACGTATGGGCCAATTTTTTCTGTAAATTATGGGTCGTGCATGAGGCACATCTTCTCCTAATGCAATCTACCTAATGCAATCAGGCCTAAGTGGGCCTGCGAACGACTTACAGAAGATGCTGATTTTGCCAAAAAAATCATCTTTTCAGATTAAGCTCATTTTGATCTTGGCGGGTATGTAAACAAGCAAAATTGTCGCATTTTGGCACAGAAAATCCGCACGCATACATTGAAAGGCTGATACACCCAAGACGAGTCACTGTTTGATGCGGATTTTGGTCCAGAGGCATAATTGGGCCATTTTTCTTCGAAAATGAGCAAAGAGTGGCCGTTACAGTCAATGGCGATCGTTATCGGGCCATGTTGAACGAATTTTTGTTCACAAAAATTGAAGAGGAGTATATTAGCAATATTTGGTTTCAACAGGACGGCGCTACGTGCCACACAGCCAAAACTACACTCGATGTTTTGCGCCCTGTTTTTGAAGATCGCATTATCAGCCGCAGAGCTGATGTCGTTTGGCCACCTCGGAGCTGCGAGTTGACACCGTTGGACTATTATTTGTGGGGTGGCGTCAAAGATAAGTGTTACGCCAACAAGCCAGAGACAATTGACGCTTTAAAGGACAATATTCGTGAAGCCATTGGTGAAATACAACTGCACACAATCGATAATGTGCTTAAAAATTGAACCGATCGTGTAGGCTACTGCATGGCCAGCCGAGGCAGCCATTTGAATGAAATTATTTTCCATTATTAACCGGAAGGATTGTACTTTCAAATAAAAAAAGAAATTTGAGAAAATATTCAGTAGTTTTTTTTATAGCATTTTCAAAAAAAAAATTTATTTGGCGGACCCATTATTTACTAAATGTGGCCGTACTCTTAGTTATTTTTTCTTTTAAAGAAAAATGCGGTATACAAAATATTATTTTTAATTCAATAGAAGAAGGTGGCTGATAAAATATTATTACGAATTACAAATTATGTTGTTTTTATCTTAAATTGTTTTAGAGCGTTCACATTGTAGTCAAAATAACAAGGGTGTTTGCATCGATGAATATTATTTCATAAATATAAACAAAATAAAACATTTAATTTTATTTTGTGCTAAGAATGCATTTCAATACTGTTTAAGGTAGTTGGCCAAGTAAAAAAGAAATAAATTCCCCTTTTATGTTTATACAATAAGATGTTCAAGTTTGTTGTTCAAATCTTTTGTTTTATTTTTTCGCGCAACACCTTTCTAGGATCACATTGGACAGCCAACAAATTTTTTTCTGTATTATTCATTTATTAAAATTAATATATGTATGTATGTACATATATACATACATACATACTTAATTAAATTCCTTCACATTTCCGTTTTAATTAAGTTTTTGTTGTTTTTGTTTTAATTGCTGCTCATTTCATTAATTGATTTGTTGACACTCAATAATTTGCATTGTATGATGTGAAGACATGTGATGTTTTCGTTTTGTTTCAATTGTTTTAAATTTTAAATATTATTATTTTGTATATTTTTTGTGACAAATTATTACAAAGCGTTTAACATTTAATTTTTTTTTAAATTTATTTATTGTAAATGCGACAAATACATACTTACTGACATACAAGTACATATATTTTGAAAGAAAATATATTTTTTGTTTTTTTGAATTTTTAATTACGAATTAAAATTTAATTTTTCCATAAATTGTTTATAAAAAGGTCATTGCTTTTCTTTAAAGGTTCTTATTACAAATCGTAATAATAAAAAGAAATCAAAATATGATTTTTAATACTAAAAGTGTATGCAATATTCTAATAAATTGAAAACTTCATCAATATTTTGGAATAAAGAAATTATTCACCTGCATAATTTCTCAGAGAATTAAGTAATGAGAATTCACATGATTTTTTCATGAGTTGCCTTACTAAAAGGCTTAATAAATCCGTCAATTTTTAACCCATTTTTAGAACATAAGACTCATATTATTTATAACTAAACATAGTTTCTTAATTAATTCATAAATAGTACGGTTCCTTTATTAATTAGTGTGCAAAAACGCATCTAAACTTAAAAAATATGGAAAAAATTGAATGAAAGATGTGTGTGCTTGAGAAGTACATCCAGATTCTTCAAGGCTACTTAAACGACACATATATAATTTAAAAGGGTTTCTTCTTTTCAAATCCGAAAAGAGACCTAAAACCGGTTACTAATTAGCTGTTATTACCTTATAAGTGCATGAAGGTCCAAAAACTGGTTTTTTAATCGTAACTCGAGATTTGGAGGTGTTTTAAATATTGCAAAAACAGATACGTGTTCTACTGGATAGCGCCTATCAAAAAAGTAGTTCCTCAGGCATTTCAACTTCGATCTCTTTTGTCGCATCGTGTAATTGCAATAATTTTTTAAATTTTCTAAAGAAGTTTTTGTGCACTAAGCGATGACATGGTGTAGTGGTAAGAGCGCAGGCCTACAACACAAAAGGCCCAGGTTTCCAGCAGAGGATATGAAAAAAAATTAATTGCGGTTTCGAGTGCTTAATAAAGAGACTGCAACCTCCTTCCAGACAAATGGCGATGATGACAAATATCAGACGAATAATCAGTAGAAAACCGCACCTATTGGCAAAAAATACAATGCTAAGTAAGGATCAGCACCACCACTTAGCAAGATCTTCACCACTAACACAATCATATGGAGACTAGCTACAGTAGATTAATCATCTACTTAGCCTAAAAAATAACTTGATTACAGAAACTGAAATAATGTTGACAAGAGGAGTAGCGGAAAAAATAATCACACCAAACCATACCGTACACAACGATGAACTTTTTGACGTGATTAGTTTTTTAGTTGATATTATTTTATTAATATAATACATAAATCGTACCTGAATCGCAGAGTGGCTCATTATCCTAAAAACCTTTACAAAAATCAATACAAGATTTGATGAAAAAATTGTGTGAAATGTATGAACACTTCGTATAGAAAACATCTCTCTGGCAATGAATCAATAACGTTTTTTTTTTTTTTTTTTTTTTTTTTTTTTTTTTTTTTTTGAAAAAAATGCACTTTAGAATAGAAGTGTCACGCCCGCTTCTTCCATTCCGTTTATTTCTTAAGATTCTTAATAACTTCGAAATCATTAATACCTAATTCAGAAACTTCCACTTTAACTATGCAAGATATACAAAAATCAACATTTATTTTTATGCGAAGTACATTGCTCACTTATCCAATTGCGAATTTTTGGTTGATTGTTTTTATTGACCGCGAAGCTATTTGGAAACTCTTACTGTTACCATTTTGAAATAAATATTTACTTTGTACGGGTCTGGAATCGCCCAGTTGAAATTTTTTAAATGTCCTTCCAGATACACAGAATGACACTGTGAAAATATAAAGAAAATCGGTTTAGCCGTTTATCTGTCTCTAAACTTCAAAAAAACATTTGAGTTCTTTTAAATTGCGGAGAATACAATAAACAAACCAAATGTATTGTTTATACAGTCTTAATTTCCAAATTATCTCTATACACAGTGTTCTAATTAATAAACAAATTTTTACAACTCTTATTAAAGTCAACTCTTAGTACGACTTTACTTTATGACTATTAAATTATAACTAACTGACTGAGGAGAATGACGCGACTTATATAGTTCACTGTCATTAGTTTCGAATATTCTAGTACATTCCACAACCTACTATTCAGTTGTCGTTAATTCACTGTTCAAATTGATATAACTATGAAAGAGTGATAGGAGCATTGACGCCAACCAATAGAATAACTTCCATAATAGAGTTTATAGCTTTAAGTAAAAGTGTATCTTTATAAGTGTTTTCATTTTCGTAATAGTATATACAAACACGAATTCATTTTTAATAATTACTTAATTACTTAATCACTTCATATAAGCTAATTTAGATTTAAGTTGTCAAAACATATATAAATAAAAGTTTTTTTTTTTTAATAAGCAAAAACTTTGTGCCGCAGTCTAACTTTGACCACGATATTTGAAGCACTCAATGTTCCGTGCAACATGTTGTATACATGTTTTAAGGCATATTGTTACGTTTTAACATTTTAAAAACGTTTGAGTTCGTTTTTATTGCGTTAACATAAAATAAAACTCTATTTTTTATTTTAGTTGTTTTAAAATCTGTCTCTTTATTAATTAATTCCACCGTACTTTAATACGCCAAATTCGCCTTTAAAAACACTTTTTATCTACGCTTTAAACAGACTTTACTTCTTGACAGTCAATTCACAACTAACTAACTCACCAGCCGAAATTCGCCGCTTTTATAGTATTTCATCTTAGTTTAAAATGCTCTAGTACGGACATGAATCTTCGACTTTTCGCCGTTAATTCAAATGTTTTAAAATAATAAAAAAGTAACCGATCCATGCACTTGGCAGCACTTTTAATTAGTGCAGATAATTTTAGAAGTTTTTAAGCTCATAATAAGCTCTGACGTGGTGAATTTTGTCTTTAGCATTTTCATTTTCGTAACAATATGTTTTGAATTTTTTTAAATATCTTAATAATTTCAATAGTTATGATTATTGCAACTAAGAAATCAAAATAAAAAAACTACAAGATTTATTTTTTATAATTTTTTATTAAATCTGTGTCGATATAGAATAATAGCTTAAGTCGAAAAATGAAGTTTTCAGATATTCCCACTTTTGTGTAATTTTTATCTTAATTGTTTTTTTGACAACAAAATTGTAACTTAACATATTCGTAATAAACTTATTAAACAAAAAATGTAAAAGTTAAAAAAAATGTTGGTAAACACAGAGCATGGAACACCTTTTATAACTTAAGTGATTTTTGATTCTGAGTTTTGCGTTTAACAGAGACTTAAGTTTACTTAAGTTCTTTTATTTATATAATACCTACATATGTATTTCACTGGTTTAAGTAAACATAAAGTATCTTATTGGAACTTAATATCCCATACAGACATAGGATATATATATATATATATATATATATATATATATATACATACATATGTACTACACTACAATTAAAACATAAAACATTGTAGTTTAAAGCTAGTTCGTATACTATGAAAATAAACGCGGTATAAATGTAGTATATTATTACTACTTACTTAACAGAGCTCCATTCGGTAAGAAATGGGAAACCGTAGCATAAATCCATCTGGAAATACAGTATGTAAAATCAGTTTTCGTACATATTTTAAAATTGCGTTGTTTAAAATCATTATTTAAATTATCTTTTTTATCGGCTTTTATTTAATTGCCTAAAACAAATAAAAAACGACATTTTAATCAAAACTTTTTTTAGGAAAAATAACAAATTCTGAGTAAATAAGTTTTTAAAATTGCAGGAATACATATTTTTCATATTGTTTTAATGACAATTTATTGTTTATTTTTATTTAAAAAATGGCTTCAATATATGTATAATCATCTGAAATGCAAAAGGGCATAACAACCAAAAAAAAAAGAGATCAAGGGTTATTGTTTGATATCAATACAGCACATTAAAGCAAAGAAATTTTTAATCTTCTATTTCCAAGAATAACAACTTTATGAGAGAAATTTTAAAAGCGCATAACATCAAATGATTTTTAATTTTTTAAAAAGTCTAGAAGGTTTAATAACATATTAGAGCTCACCTAACAAGAAGTTTTGATTAAACTATGACATTAAAACATCTTTGTTGCTTTTCATCATCATGTCTGTAGTAGAAACACTTTTAATCTTATTAAATTTTTTATTTTCATTTTATTAAAATAATAAGAAGTGATTATAGACCTTTTTGCATTTCGGGTGACGATAAATAGTAGTACGTATACTACATGTCTGTCACACAAATTTAATTTTTTTTTCTCCGTCAATCCTCTAGGGAGCAATATTGGCTTTCCACAAAGCATCTATTGCTTTGTTTCTTTAATCAATTTGATAGTTCAAGTTAAGTATATGATTAAATCCGCTGTAGTTTCCTCCATATGATTTAATTTTTATTTATTTTTCATTTTATTTTATTTTTTGTGTAGTGGTGAAGAATCCTTGCTAAATGGAGGTGATCTTTACTTTAACATTACAATTTTTTCCCAGTAGGTGGCGGTGTTTTTCCTGATCATTTATCTGATGTTTGTCATCATCGCCAGAGGTATACCATTTATTTTATTTTTTTTTTTAGATGGAGTTATCTGGAGTGAAGAAGTTAAAGCCTTTTTTCATTATTAAACATTCGAAACCTCAATTATAAATTTTTTCTTCGCCATGTCATCTCCTGGGGCTCGAACCTGGGTCGCTTGTGTTGTTTTGCGTGTGTTCTAACCACTACACCGCGCCACCCCCTGTCACACAAATAAATACATATATTGAAGCCATTTTTTTAAATAAAAATAAAAATAAATTGTCATTCAAACAGTATGAAAAATATGTGTTCCTACAACTTTAAAAACTTATTTACTCAAAATTTGTTATTTTTCTTAAAAATAGTTTTGATTATTTGTTTTAGTTTTTTTTTATTTGTTTTAGGCAATTAAATAAAAGCCGTATAAAAAAGATAATGAAAATAATGATTTTAAGCAACGTAAGTTTAAAATATGTACGAAAACTGATTTTACATACTGTATTTCCAGCTGGATTTATGCTCCGGTTTCCCATTTCTTACCTTACTTCTTCTTTATAATATCGAAAACCGTAGTATACATAATATGGTATATAAACCTCATGTCTGTCAGGGCTATAAAGATACTTACACATCCGTTCAGACAACTCCATCTAAAAAATAAAGAAGAGGCCCCCGTGACTTTTCAGCTTACCTCTGGCAAATATGATGACAAATATCAGACAAATGTTCAAGAGAAAACGCTACCTACTGGAAGAAAAAAATTCTAATTCTAAGTACAGATCAACGTCACCATTTAGCGAGGATCTTCACCACTACGCAAAATCATATTTAGGAAGCTACAATGGGTTAATCATCTACTTAGCTTGAAGAAAGCAACTTGAATTATTAAACTAAATAAAGCAATGGATGCTTTGTGGAAAGCCAATATGCTCTCTAGAGGAGTTACAGAGAAAAAACTTGGGAGTATTGATTTCTTTTCATTTCAGTGCTTAATACTACTCCATACATTTAATGTTTTTTTATTGATATTTTTAACAAATTTTTTATTTATATAAATAGTTTTTCTTTAAACATTAGTGAGTATAGTTAAAAGAAGATCTTATAATATCCTTACAGATCTCAGCACAAGTACAATATACCATAAGTACCATATACATACTCCATTCCAATCACTTAAGTTTGTTCAGGGTGTAATTAAATATTTTTATTTATCGACACCATAAAAGTAATGCATTATAATCGAAAATCATATAAATAAATATCTAACAAATTATGCATTTTTTATGATTATTATTATTTTTTAATACAATAAGTAGGTATGTATGTAGTTTTATAATATTGCAAACAAGAAATGTAAAAATACAAATTTCAATTACTCTCATTTTGAACAAATTACAGTTAAAGTCAAATAAATGCATATTTTAAATCCCAAAAATATCAAAAGTTAATGAACTAAAATCAATAAATAATAAAAAAAACTCAAATTATCAAAGTACTTGGGCTGTCATTTTTTTATTATAATATTTTATTTTTTAATAAGAATATTGCATGTATGTATGTGTGTTTATGCTGATATTTTCTTGTATTTAACTCAATAAATTTTTTGTTATAAACCTTTGTAAGTAATCCCCTCTTTTCTTAAGAAATAATAATAATAAAACTTTAAACAAACTTACATTAAAACGTGTTGCAATCTGTAGTTGTTGTTTACGCTTCATGATTTTCGATTTCAGAATTTAATAAAATTATTATTTAAAATTTTTTTGTTACAAACAACAGATTTTAGATGGTTAAATAGAAATATGATTTGTTATTAATAAAAATACTGATCAAAATGCCAATCATTTACTATCATATTTTGATATGCACAGTAGTTTCAAGTACTATTTTTGATGACTCTATCCATTATGTGCAACATTAATTTACTAATAGTTTCTCAAATGCTGCTCTTGATCACGTCTTATGTGTTTGGCGAAGAATTTAATGGGAGTAGTAGGAAGTCAGTCAGCAATGATTGATTATGTGTAATAGTGTTTCTTCTTTGGTAGCTGTATGCCACTGGAAACTTTAAATGAATTTGACAGGCTTCATCAAATTTGATTGGTGAAGTATTAAAAATTAGTTGTCCTATGTTTGTGATTTAATAACTCAAGAAGCAATCAACCGATTTACTAGTCAATACATGCGTTGGAAAAGTCTAATTTCACTATTTCCCTTTTTTTAAAAGGGCGGTGCTATGTTCACAGAATTGCTTATTTGTCCATATCTTCTAAACGGTAACAGTAAGTCACTCCAAATAGGTTCGTGATCAATACAAGGTAAAAAGTGAGCGGAATCGGATACGTAATCAACGCATTTCCCACAAAAAGTATATATTGATTATCGCATATCTTGAGAATGGTTAGACTGGATGTTTTTGAATTTGGTCTAAATGACTTGACAGTCCATTCCTACCATCGATTTGAAATAAATAGGGGATTTTGCATGAGTGGAGAACGGTAATAGTTAAAGCTTTGTTATCACACAATCACCTTGCGCAATTAGTGAATGAACCTACCCATATCGTGTGTAGATGGGCACCAGACCAATACCTCACTACACACCTTGAAAAGTATGTAGTTGAGGTACTTGCACCTCTCGGAAATTGGGTTCATTGCACAATTTCTGCCTCGTCCACAGCTCTTCGTGAGATTCCACCCACGGCCACGGAACGCTCTGTTTTTAACTACGAGGATGCTTGTTGGGCTGAGCTCAATGATTTTTTTTGGCCTTTTAATTGAAAACTTTGTTTCCTTGACTGAAATGTCGACGCCAAGGCAGAAATTGTAGTGAATATAATAAGGCTAGGGATGGATATTTTTATTCCATCCCAAAAGCTTTCGATTAAACCTAGAAACAAATCTTGGTTCAATCTGACTTGTAAATTGGCAGTCAGATCCAGAGAGGAAGCATTCAGGAGTTGGCGCAATAATAAATGTGCTGATATTGATTTGCTTCGCAAACAGGCGAGATCTTTACTCTTCGCGTTCATTATATCACCTATTCAATGCGTCTTGCTGGAAGATTGCCAATGTAACGCCAATACCCAAAAAGGGCGAGGCTAGTAAACCTGAGAACTACCGTCAAATAGCAGTTTGTTCCGCACTCTCCAAGTATGATTAATCACCACCTTGTGAGATATCTGGAGTCCAACGACTTACTTAGCGATCGGTCAGTACGGTTTCCGAAATGGCCGTTCTACTGGTGACCAGCTGGCGTTGCTCTCGGAGAAGTGGAACCAGTCCATTCATGGTTTTGGCAAGAGTATGGCTCTGGCTCTGGATATCTCAGAGGCGTTTGATAGAGTTTGGCACAAGGCTCTCATTTCGAAATTTAATACTTTTGGCGTCAGTAGTTACTTCTCTCGATTTATATCGAGTTTTTTCAGAGATCGCTCTATAAGAGTGATTATAGATGGGGTCTCATCCGAACGAGTTCAGCATAAATTCAGGGGTACCGCAAGGCTCTGTTCTTTCTTCTACTCTTTTTCTAATAATTCTTAATGACTTTCTTCTTCTCACTTCTAATCCTATCTATTCTTTTGCGGATGACAGCAAATTTGTCACTCATATTCTTTTGATCGTAGACCGAGCCTTTTGGAGACTGAGGCGAGAAGGATGAATATGAACGACACACTCACAAGTGACCTGGTGAAAATCTTCGAGTGGAGTCGTGCGAACAGAGTCGATTTTAATGCACGCAAGACTCAATGTTTTAACACAGACATGGTGCTGTGGTGTCATCTGTGTCAATGGGTAATGTAGATATTGTGGAATCAGATGATTTTGATGTTCTAGGCATGAGAATTCACTGTGACGTTCTTGGGAATGATCACATATTTTTCGTGTCGAAAGAAGCGTAATACTTCACTCCATCTGATTTCCTAAATATTTATAAGACCTACTTATATCCGACCCAAAATGGATTACAACTCTCATGTATGGGCCGGTGCTCTAAAGTCTATTTTTGAGCTTCTCGACCGCATACAGGAGAGGACGGTAGGGTAGCGAACTCTATCAATTCATTGGATCACCGTCGCAATTTGGCATGTATTTCATTGTGCTATCGGTATTATAACGGAATATGTTCTAACGAAATTAAGGAATGAATTCCTAAAAATCATATATTTTTACGTAGTACTCGTATTTCTCGTAGAGCGCATCCCTTTGTAGTTGATTGTCCAGTGAATCGCACAACGCATTATAGGGAGAATTCGTTCTTTGGTCGTACTGTTCGGTCGTGGAATAACCTTCCAGCGAAAGTATTCCCTTTCACTTACGACATGAGTAAATTTAAATCTAAAGTCCATAAACACTACTCCCTCTGTCCTCCTTCCCAAAACCTATTTTCCTAGTACCAGCGCAATGCACTGCAGGAGTAGGGACCATTCCTTGGGTGCTGGTCTTATATATAAAAAAAGAAAAAAATCTATCTGTATCAGTCAAAAAGCGGGAATGATTGTATAAGCCGGCACAACACAAAGGCTCCCATAAACGGGGTTACATTATTATAACAATAAAATAATTGTCAACTAAAAAGTTGCACCAATTCTGGAGTAAATATGGTGTTTTTATAAATTATTAATTAAATTATTTTAAATTAGAGAAGAGGGAGCACGTGAAAGGCGTGAGCGTGGGAAAGTCGAGATCAAAAGAAGTAGGAGTGATGCTATAAACATATTCAAGACTACCAACCATAGACTACAAGCTGTCAAAAAGAGAAAACATGTGTGCATATGAGAATAATTATTATAACGGCAATACGGCTGCTGACTACACAACTTCCGCTGTAGTCCTCAGCCAACTTAGGCTAATTTCTATTTTTCTTGACGACAACAAGCAGTTTAGTGCTGTTAATTACTGGTTACTTGACTACTTTTGTGTCTAGCGCCTTTTGTGGTCGTGTAGTTGATGGTCGGTAGCCTTGAATGTGTTTATAGTGTGAAACTCCAAAATATTATAGAAAAGTTGAGAGTCTGACCGCAGGTTTTCAGCCCAGCGCATTCTGATGCAGAAATGAAATCGGTAACCTGGTTACAGTCATGCAAGGAATACTGAGGTTTTGTAGGCAGCACTTGTCTAAGCCAATTCAAGGCTACCACAGTAAAATTTTCACCTCTAGAGAAGGTGTTGCAACGACCGAAATCGATGATGACGGCAGCGAAATTCCGACGACCAGCCATGACGAAGTAAGAACAGCGCTTCGGCTACTTAAGGACAAGAAGAAGTAGCCGCGACTTTGTGCCCATTTAATTGTTCATAGCAGGAGAAAATAAGCTGGTAAAGTGCATGCACCAGTTCATTTGCAGGATTTTGCTGGAAGAAAGTATACAGACCGTTTGAAATCTTAGTATTTTGTCTTGAAAAAGGGAGACATCACGATATGCGCAAACTTCCTATAGCATATAAGGTTCTTACGTGCATACTGTTTGAACAACTGAAGCCACTCTCCATTCTCTCTTTCACTCTTTGTCAAATCTTGGAAAAAACTCACGTAAGCCAAAGTGATGCAAACCATCTTTTTGTCCACTATAAGGCAGCGTATGTATGCCGCAATGTCTGAGTTCGATATTCTTAGGAAGCTTATAAGGCTGTTTAGAATGACTTTAAACAACTTCTGCAGCTCCGTCAAGGCAGGAAAATACACCTGCAACATATAAAGTGTGAGGTTTCATACAAGGCGACCCCTTATAATTGAACCTCTTCAACTTCGTCATGGAGAGTGTCCTGCATAAAGTGGATGTTCATGGCAGTGGCAGTATTCTTTATAAAAGAGTCCAGCTTCTTGAGTATGCAGTTGACATCATTGGGCGTACCAAGCGAGAAATCATTGAAGCCTTAAGTGCCATCGAACGGGAGTCTGACAACATTGCTCTGGCATTAAACGAGGGTAAGGCGAAGTATTTCTTGTCGGCAAGTAGAGATGTGTTGCGTACTTTCGATGTAATCGAGAAATTTGTATACCTTGAATCCGTCATTAATAGGAGAAATGATGTTAGCCTGTAGATCAAGCTTAGAATTAAACTTAACAGCTGCTACTATGGTCTTAGTGGGCAGTTGACCTCTCTCGTGCGATGATACTAACACTTTAAAAGTCGCTCATTCTCTCCCATAGCTTAAGAGTGACGCAGTATTCGAGAGGAAAGTTCTTCACAAGATCTTCGGTCTTGTGTGGGTTGGCGCCGAATCCCGCATTCGAACCAACTATGTGCTGTATTGTTTTTTTACTAAAACGACCACTGTGCCTTGTAAATATAACATTCAATAAAATAAACTACCAAATTGTTCATTTTATCAATTCATATTGTTAAAGTCTGTACAATATGAAATGACTTAATCAATTGGTTGCATGTTTAAAAAATTTCAATTGCTTTTTTTTTAAATATTTTTTTGTGTTAAAAAAATCATATTTATAACTATATATACTTATAAAAAATATATACTTATATATATAAATTTCTATGCTTCGATTTAATAATAATAAAACGATTACACTTCAAACAAAACCATGCTAAACAAGCCAAAGTCATAATAAAGTACGAGGGTATAAAACAAAAGACTCAAGACACATACTTGATATGAATTCTTTTTTTTTACTTTTTTCACTTGCAGATCACCTTGCCGCTAATTATTGCACTACACATACATACATATGTATGTACATAACTATAGCTACACCATATGTATGTATGTAAAATTTAAGTGTGTATGGATATACTCGTACATACATACATATGTATGTACATATGAGTGTACTTACTTATAGTATATGCAATTATAACTCTATGACACTTTTTTGTGTTTGTTGCTGCTGTTTTTTCTTTTCTTCTAAAACAAAGTTTTGATTTCCGTTCAGCTGAAGTTGTTTTTTTTCTTCATAAATATATTTTTTTTACTCAAGTGGTTTTCATAATCTTTTTTTTTTAGATTACTGCTATATGTTCATATTTTAAGCCTTGACATCACAATTATTGCATTATTTAACATCAAGTACGAGTACATGTACCTTAAAAACTTGAAAAAAAATAAAAAATAAACAACAAGTGCTTTTGGAGTTATGGTAACAAAACTATATTACAATGTATAAAATTCTGTAATTGTGGATATTTAATTATTATTATTATTTTTTAGGTTTTTATATAATTCAAGTTATTTGCATATCTCTCATACACTTTGAAGTTTTTAATGCTTTACATGAATACGCATAAAAATGTACTATTTTGTCCATTACAAAATTATTATTTCATTAAATTTATGTCATGACATATAAACAACTAATGCAAAACCAATTTTAATAGCTTTTATTACTTAAAAAAAAAAAAAAATTAAAAAAATTACCAACTTCCAAAAAATGACTTCACTTATCCCGTACAAATTTGGTTCAATGATATATTCATATACTTATGCATCCATTTAGTAAGAAGTATAATTTTAGATCCTAAAGGAACCACTGACTTTGTAATATTCGTATATGCTATTTAATTCCTCTTGAAGTTTCTGAAATAAAAAATAATATTGGTTGGTTGGTTTACGTGGCCACCCGTAGCATATACGAGTGGCAAATAGTGTCTTTGGACACCGTTTTGAGAAATGCTATAAATACTCGACAACTGCACGAAATACCTCACCCCCACTAATTTAGGTTGAGACATCTGAGGATATCGCCTCGTCCTATACAAGATATTGTGGGGTTTTCGTATAGAAACCACTAGCCGAAGGCGAGCATGGTTACTAATCGGTCAGTGCTCGCTAAGCACAACCACCAGTTTGAACACATCTCTTCTACCACGGTCATTTTAACAGATTTTAACGTGAGTACCTCTCCTGATACTTAACCCCATTGTGCCCCAGGTCTAGTGAATTACCGTCCACCAACGCTCCTTGCCCATGACAATCACAACTGTTGGTACTCACTTTCAAAGGCGCGTTGTTAGGACACTAACCTCCATATTTTGGTGAAGAGTTGCATCACGGCACCTGGTTGAGGAGATGCACACTGCACCGAATTCACACTCTTTATGCATTTTAAGTTTAAAATCACAGCCTTCGTGGTGGCTACTACAAGGGAGTCTACCCAAAAGTCAAGCAGAGACCGAAGTCCCTGGGGATCTTTACCGCCGTGGCACCAGAATACCTTAGGTCAGGCTTAGTAGCACGAGGGTATTCGCCCACGTGCTACTTCCAGTGAGGCAGGGACCGAAGTCCCGTGGCACCAGAATACCTACGATCAGGCTTAGTACAACGAGGGTATTCGCCCACGTGCTATCTCCAGTTACGGTCCCACAACGGCCCCAGTCTGGTCGCCGGTAAACCGCTGCTAATGAGCGATCGAGAGCAAATCACATCATACCCAGGCCAAATCTGCATCATGATATTGCAGGACCCTTTAGCCATTCACATGCAGTTCTCCAGATCCAGGCAGAAGCCGAAAATATAATTTTTCAGTGACCCTATAGGTGATGCCACCGATGCCGGTACTGCGCAAGCTTCATTCCCATAGAACTCACGATGACTCTGAATTCGAACCAGGGTCGTCTCAGAAGAAAGGCTTACGGTGTTCAGTGAGGCCCTACACTTTCCCACCAAACGAGAGTTGATAATGTTTGCTTTAAGGGCAAGGATGGCCTCAGGACCCCGAGATATTAATGTTCATGCTGCTTAACTGACCAATATCTTAGCCTGAAAAACACTTAAGCACTCCGGCACATCTCCATTCAGAACGCGAAGGGATTCCTCACACTGAATCACCTGTCGAAGGTGAGCTCCGAAGTACAGATGTCAGAAGTAGAATGCAGTGCGATCGAAAGTTCATTCCGAATCCTGGCATGATCATATTCCATAGGAATCTAAATAAATTTTCTTGTCGCGGCAATTAAGGACTCGTATATTTCTAATAGATTTATTCAAAGTAAAACATTTAATTTTTGTTACTATAGGCACCTTAGATATGACTATAATAACAAACCTTTAATTCTTGAGTAGCTGTTCGAAACTTAAGCATTTTTCAGTACTTTGTGTAATAAACTTTGTTTTTTATGGCCTCCGCACACCGTTTTAGTATAGTTTTCAAGAGATTTGTTAGAATGATTATTATTATTGTTTTTTCTTTTGAGACCAGCACTCAGGAGACAACCCCTACTCATGCAGTGCGTTGTGCTAGTACTAGGAAAATAGATTGTGGGTAGGAGGATGGATAGAGTAGTGTCTATGGATGTTTGATTTAAACTTGTTCATGTCGTAAGTGGCAGAAACACATTCGCAGGAAGATTGTTCCACAAACGAACAGTGCGACCAAAGAACGAATTCTCCCTATAATGTGTTGTACGATTCACTGGACAATCAACTAAAAAGGGATGCGCTCTACGAGAAATACGAGTACTAGGTGAAAATATATGATTTTTAGGAATTAATTCCTTAATTTCGTTAGAACACACCGTTATAGTACCGATAGAACAATGAAACACACGCCACATTGCGACGATGCTCTAATGAATCGATAGAGTTCGCTACCCTACCGTCATTAATAAGCACCTTCGCCCTCTCCTGTACGCGGTCGAGAAGCTCCAAAATAGATTTTGAAGCACCGGCCCATACATGAGAGTTGTATTCCAGTTTGGGTCGGATATAGGTCTAGTAAATATTAAGGAGATCGGATGAAGTGAAGTATTTCTTGCACCGTCGAAAAAAACGAAGGCACTTGAATGCTTCTTTCGACACTCGAAATATGTGCTCATTCCAACGAACGTCACAGTGATTTCTCATGCCCAGAACATCAAGAGCATCTGATTGCTCAATATCTACATTAGCCATAGATACAGATGACAACACACCACCACGTTTGTGTGTCAGAAAACAACGCTGGGTTTTGCGCGTTAAAGTCGTCCCTGCTCGCGCGACTCCACTCAGAAATTTTCGCCAGGTCGCTTGTAAGCGTGTCGTTCATATTCTGCCTTTTCGCCCCAATCTCCAAAAGGCTCGGCCTACGATCAAAAGAATATGAATGACAAATGTTGCTGTCATCTGCAAAAGAGTAAATAGGATTGGAAGTGAGAAAGAGAAAGACGTTAATAAATATTAGAAATAGAGTTGGAGAAAGAACAGAGCCTTGCGGTAACTCTGAATTTATCCTGAACTCGTGAGATGAGATCCCATCTATAACCACTCTTATAGAGCGATTTCTGAGAAAGCTCGATATGAATCGAGAGAAGTGACTACCGGCACCAAAAGCAATAAGTTTGGATATGAGAGCCACGTGCCAGACTCTGTCGAACGTCTTGGAAATATCCACGGACACAACTTTACTCTCACCAAATCCATGAATGGACCTATTCCACCTTTCAGAGAGTAGCGCCAGTAAATCACCAGTAGAGTGACCATTACAAGGTGATGATTAATCATACTCTCTATAACTTTGGAAAGTGCAGAGCAAACTGCTATTGGACGGTATTTTTCAGGGTTACTTGCCTCACCTTTTTTAGGGATTGGCGTTACATTGGCAATCTTCCAACAAGATGGAAAAACACCAGCACGATAAGATGCACTGAAAAGATTAGCACAGGGACGCACAAGCGTCGAAGAGCACTGATTATTATTATATTGACAACTATTTCGGCCATGGCAATCACGTTAGAATCAGGGAAACAAAGTTTCCAATTGCAATGACCATAGAAATCGTTATTAGTATTGATAGCCACTTTAATTGTAAGCTCTCCGTCAGCTTCTGCTTATTTTTAAAACGACGTCTTTCAGCTCTGCTCTTCAAGAATTAGGAACAATTTCATTTAAATAAAAGAACCAGTTAACCGGTTATTTGAATTATTATTAACCGAAAACCGGTTTTTTAAATAGTGCTACTTCTTGAATTATTCGAAAATTGATTTTTGAAAAAATTCGAATAATCGATCTCCCTACTAACCAATAACGCACGATCTGCTCTTAATTTTGTTACAAGATATTATGAAGAATGTACCTCGAAAGGCCGAGTAATATTTTGTCTGGCTGGATGCCAAACATATGATTACTGAAAAGTAAAAATGTTTTTAACATATTGAGACAAAGTGTGTCAAAGCCCTTAAACCACTAAACCGAAATTTTTTTTACAATAAGTTTATCATATTTTGCAGTAAGTTTGGCTAAAACTTCATTGTTAAAATTTTAATTTAAAAATTCGTAATCTCTTTGGCGAAATTACAAAGCACTTATTTATACAGGTGATCATAATCGTTCTTAAATGGATACTTGTTGATGTATCCAAAAGCTCAGGTACTATATAATGATAGCAAACCATTATGAAATAAGAGCATAAGTTCTTAAAAAACGTAAACAAAAGTTGGACTGACAGGATGCTGTATGTTTTGGATATCATTTTTAGAAGATAAATGACCCTGGTCTTCCAAACAGTAAAAAATGTTCATATAATTCATCGATTTTTTAATGATTTATTTCAAACTTCAGAAGTTCTTATAAGGAAACCATTTTCTTCACTTAAATATTGTAAGCAAAACTTTATTTGACTTTAACATATCAGTTATAAAAAATGATTTTTTGGCAAATTATTTTTACTGTTTATTTTGGATAATTTTTTTTTTCAATTACATAACTTCAACACAAAAAATAAATCAATATTTATCTTTGTTTTTATTTAATTGTATAATAAATAATTAATTTAAAAAATTTAAATGCTGGTTGTAATGAATAAATGATGGTAATTTAAGGCAAAAAAGTTAAGCATTAAAAAGTTAAAAAACCAACCATCCAGTCATAATAATAAATGATATGCGCAAAATAACTTTCTTTACTTTTTCCCATTTATAAGTCAATTCCCAACCCGTTTCTGTTTGGCGGTAAATTTAATTTAAAATAAACAACGTTTAGAAATATTAATTTAAATTATTTTACTTATTGTTTTAGCTATTGCATTTAACCCATTATTGCCCGGTAGTACCTCATAGTATTGCTATCAGGACAAGAGGAGACTGCCACTTGAAGCGAACGATTTCAGAGCCTTTTTGCAGAGGTGCCTTGTAGATAGGTGGCAGACAAGATGGACGAACAGCAACAAGGGAAGAGTGAGTTTGAATTTATTCCCAATGTTACTTTCGTACAGGAAATCCAGACTTTGGCTTCGGCTTGAGCCTGGGGTTCGTACTGACGGGATATGGCTCTTTCAATGCATTTTTGCATCGAATTGACCGGGCTGAATCTGTGAACTGCCGGTGTGGGCTTGGATAGTATGGGTATTACTCATACTCTGGGGGTAGGGGATTTCAGTAGGGTCTTGTTGGACGTTCGGGTTGAACCCGCACCGCAATTTTAGCTTTCTTCAGGTCAGCGTTTCTAGCTCGGCTGAAGGTGGTGTGCTGATAGTTGGTGTCTTTGTTTCAAGTACGTAGCTGCTGACTATGATGTGATGTTGTGTACTAGCCTGTCCTTAACTGGTTGTGTTTTTGTTCTTGTGCATGATGTCACTTAGAATTTGTCTGAGAAGGTGGCTCCGTTTATTGTTGTGTTGTTGATTGTTTTATGTTTGTTGATTTTCATCCGGAGTCGTTTGGGACTTACACTGGTAGTGGCATTTAAGCTACGAAGCTTGACCGGAGGCTTAATTCTGGTATCACGGGTGTCGGAAGCCGCAGGGACCTTGGTCTCTGCCCGACTACGGTAAGGCCCTCTTGTGGGAGCAACGTGGTGGTTGTGGTTTAGACCTAAATCGCGGGTATAGCTATGCTGGTTCGGTGTGGAGTTACGTTCTTAACCGGGTACCGTGAATCATAGATCTGTAGGAGTTTATATAGTCTCTGACACCTCACTAAGTTGATGGTCATGTACAATAACATGGCTTCGGATTGGTACTCACTGGTGATTTTATTCATAGGTGGGAGCGTTGGTGGTATTCATTCGTGCTTTGGCAACGTGAGGTAGAGACCTAAAGCAGGTACTCACGTAAAGCAACTAACTTTATTGCCTGAAAACTTTAATCAATTTTAATAAAACTTGGTACGTAGTGGTTTAACTATATATATTATAATAATTCCCATAACATTCCATGAAGGAAGGGACTTCTCTCAATCAATGAGCTGCACGACAGCGTTTTAGGTTTTTAGAACGTTTCACAATAAATGCATGACTTGTTTTGTTAAGAATTGGCAATTGCGCCGAATAGTTTCCTAATAATGAAAGTTCACTTAGTCTTGTACAGGTCAGCAATTTGTTTGTAACAGTTACACGATAAAGGAGTTGAGACAAAGGTTTCATTTCCTGTCGAAACCAACATATAAAGTTTTCATGTATTAACCATTATACACTGTATGTCATAACCATAGACGCATTGCATTTTTTGTATTATTTAAACTTTAATGTATATTTTTATGCACCTGACTGTAGTAGATTGTGATAGGAAACGGCACTTTTTTATTTAAACATTGGAAATATCTACTCTTTAAATTGAGAGCACTATCCTCTTTAACTTATTTCTTGGTGTTTCATAACCATAGACGCATTGTAAAAAAAATCAATTTAAAGGACTTCACTGTCACTGCCGATTTTAATGCACGCAAGACTCAATGTTGTTTTTTAACACACAGTCGTTGTGGTGCGCTGTCATCTGTGTCAATGGGTAATGTGGATATTGAAGAATCAGATGCTCTTGATGTTCTGGGCATGAGAATTCACTGTGACGTTCGTTGGAATGATCACATATTTCAAGTGTGGATAGAAGTATTCAAGTGCTTAGTTCTTATGACGGTGCAAGAAATACTTCACTCCATCTGATCTCCTTAATATTTACAAGACCTACTTACATGCGACCAAAAATTGAATACAGCTATCATGTATGGGCCGGTGCTCCAACAAAGTCTATTTTGGAGCTTCTCGACCGCGTACAGGAGAGGGCAAAGATGCTCATCAATGACGATTGGGTAGCGAACTCTATTGATTCATTGGAGCACCGTCGCAATGTGGCGTGTGTTTCATTGTTCTATCGGTACTATAACAGAATGTGTTCTAACGAAATTAAGGAATTAATTCCTAAAAATCATATATTTTTACGTAGCACTCGTATTTCTCGTAGAGCGCATCCCTTTGTAGTTGATTGTCCAGTAAATCGCACAACGCTTTATAGGCAGAATTCGTTCTTTGGTCGCACTGTTCGGTTGTGGGATAATTTTCCAGCGAAAGCATTTCCTGCTACTTACGACATAAGTAAACTTAAATCTAACATCCATAAACACTACTCCCTCTGTCCTACTTCCCACGTGGTAAACACATTTCTGAAGTCGAAAAAGGCATAATTTTTGATTTTTTAGAAAACGGTTTAAGTTACCGGGAAATTTGTCGAAATATCAATCAGATAAGGTTGTTGGAAATTTTGCAAAAAATCAAAGTGTATGTGGGAAAAATAAAAGTTGGGGACCAAAATAAAAGTTATGAGACAGACATAGACGAAGAGTTGTTAACGCTGTAAGCAATTCTATAAAAATTCTTTCTCAGATTGCTCATGAGTGCAGCTTGAAAGTACCTAAATCTACAATAAATAAAGTATTAAGGAGGTCCGAAACCATTACCAGTCAAAAGCTGATGACAATGTCTAAGTTACTTGCTCGTCTGAAGCTTGCAAAGAAAAATTTGCAAACAAACTAGAGAATGGTGAGTTTTTTGACTTTGGATCTTCGGTTTTTATTATTTCTTTCTTCTCATTTAGGTGACTTTTTCAGATGAGAAAAAATGGTTTTAATTGTTATTGGAGTTACCAGGTTATTTCTTGAAACGAATACGCCAATCGTTGGCGATTCGCTAATGGTATGGGAAGTATTTTACAGTTCCGGTGTGCTTGATTTGGCGTTTCCCAGTTGTGGGATGATTTCGATGGACTATGTCAATATCTTAGAGGAGAAATTGGTGCCATTTTTAGAGAGTAACCCCAATCAAGAACTAATTTTTCAACAGGATAAGAGTATACATACTCAGGAATGGTTCCAGTCAAAAAATATTATAACTATGGACTGGCCTGCGTGTTTACTTGACCAAAATCCAATCGAGAACATTTGCGAATTATTGGCTCGGCGTGTTTATATGGACAATCGCCAATACCAAACAGTATTTGATCACAAAGAAGCAATTATCGATGAATGGCGATTAATCAACGAGAGCTGTTAACGAAATTGGTGAACAATATGACGGACAGAATTTTTGAACTTATTCAAAAAAAGGAGGCCCTAACCATTATTAATTTTTATCATATTGTTAATTTAGAAAAAGTGCGTCCATAGTTATGAAACAGCAATATGTTTAAAAATAGCTAATAAGACCAAATCATAAATAATAAATAAACAAGTTTTGTTAAATCACGTGTGTTTTTGACTACTCTATCTATCTTTTTTTGCTAGAGTATAAACTAAATACTATATGCGTCTATAGTTATGACACGTAGTGTATATATAAAAAAATTTGTAAGCCATGTCCACCTTCACTTTTTAAATTATACAGCAATTCTATAGAAAGCAAACGCATTGCTTTATACTCAACTCCACCCATATGCTAGTTAGTATGATGTGAGAACAGGATCAGCTCCTAATCAACTAGATTTTCCACAGAGTTTTAAAGTAAAAGATATCCTTTTGATTAAGTCAGATACAATGCCAAAACGAATGTGTTTTTCTTAAATACATAAATATTTTACAAGAATGTCAACAATATGTCTCCATTAAACAGCTGTTGGTTTGTCAACAATTTTTTTTTGGCATATATACCTGGATCAAATGGATAGAAGGCAGAAAGTATGATTAGCAGCTATGTTGTTGGTGAATAATCACTATTTATTTTAAGAAAAAGCTGAAATTACTCTTCCAGAAACTGTTCCATGATCCATTTGAATCCATTTTAATTATTTCAATTCAACGTTCATTCACAATAGTAACAGTTTTGTTGATTATAAACAGTATTGCCATATTGAAAAAGTTAAATGCTATTTATATGCAGTTTGGTTTTGTGCCTTTATATCAAACTTAATGCACATTTGGAAGGGGATAATTCACAAGTTAATTTGCATTAAGGCTGTTAATGCAGATTTACGCTGTCGTCTGTCTACGCTATTAGCTTTTCTACAACATTACGAACGCGGTCTCATATAAAACAATTCAATACTTACTGGTATTCTATCAAACAATGATGGTTTTCTTAATTTACGAAATCTTGCCGAA
This sequence comes from Wohlfahrtia magnifica, assembly GCA_023159175.1. Taxonomy (NCBI): domain Eukaryota; kingdom Metazoa; phylum Arthropoda; class Insecta; order Diptera; family Sarcophagidae; genus Wohlfahrtia; species Wohlfahrtia magnifica. The sequence goes on along the minus strand of JAKWBJ010000058.1, from coordinate 91,863 downwards.
TTTGCTACACATTTCAGTAAAATTTCTCAAGGATAGGTGACAGTATCACATGATTTTTTAAGAGCTTTCGGATTTGATTTAAAAAAAAACACATAAAATTTAGAAAAAAGTATGAAGTCTTTATTTGAGTCCTAGAGTCGATAGAGCGATTTATATAACTCAATGTTTAAAGATGATTTCATGTTCGCTTCAAAAGGATCACACGCTGAATCCAATATAAGCATACTCTCTCCAACATATCGGCCAATGCGTCAACCGTTGCGGACTTATCCCTGTAAACATGAGCCTCAACATAGCTACACCAAAAAATAGTCCAAGGCATTAAATCCCACGATCTAGGCGGCCAATTGACCGGCGCAAAACGTGAAATAAGCTGTTCACCCAATTCTCCCAAATTGCTAAAAAAATTCCCGATATTTCAAGTATTTAGTCAGCAAACTCACGCAAAATGTTTTTTATAATGGGTGTTCAAAATTGAGGTACCGTTTTAATTTTGCTGCCATTTTTTTCTACTTGTAATTTTTATTCAAAATTTTTATTTTCAGATTCTTAATACATTGCGGTTAATTAGTATGGATTAGTACGTTACACGAAGTAACAACGTGTTTATATTTTTAAAACATTTTTTGAAAATCGCAAAAGCTTCAAGATGTAATTAGAAAATTTAGAACAAAGTTCGGTAGAGAAAATGCTCCAACAAATCGTGCCATCAAGCTGATTTGAAGAAACTGGCTCTGTGCATGATAACTGAAATAGAATTTATCATCGAAGTGGTCGTTCAACCGAGAATATATCAGCTGTGCGCAAAAGTGTTGAAGCTGTGCGCAAAAGTGTTGAAGAAGCAGTTCGTCATCGTTCGCTGAAATTAAACATCAAATGATTCATTTAAAGGCTAATAAGCTTACCCAAGAATTGAAACCAGCTGACCACACGTTAGGTCGGTAATTCGTTTCTTACGTCTTTGAAAAATATAAAGAAAATTAGAATTTTTTTAACAAAATAATCTTAACCGATGAAGCAAATTTCCAGCTCAACGGCTACGTTAACAAGCAGAATTGCCACATTTGGTGTAAAAAGAATCCAAGAGTTATCTTAGAGCAACCATTACATTTACAAAAAGTTGTGGTTTGGTGGGGTTTGTGATCCGGAAGAAACATCGACCCATATTTTTGGAAATGCAATTACAATTTTTTGTGGCACTAAATTGATGATTTAGATGTAGAGTATATGTGGTTTCAACTGGATGGTGCCACTTGTCGCACAACAAGAGAAACAATTGACCATTTAATACAAAAGTTCGAAAATCGCATTATTTATCGTAAATCGTGTGACTTGGCACCTTCAGATTTTTTGTGGGGTTTTTTGAAATCGAAAGTGTACAGCAATAATCTCACAATAGTTCAAGAGATTAAAACTAACATTATCGAGCAGATATCAACCACTGACAACAGATTATTGAAAAACATGATTGATAATTTTGGTAAAAGATTGGGAGCCTGCTGAGCCAGTAGGTCACTTGACCGACATAGATTTTTATTTTTAACCGGAAAGTATTCGTAATATACTGATAAAAATACTTTTAATATCTAAAAAAAAATTATTTTTTTTTTATTAAAATGAAAACGATACCACAATTTTGGACACCCTTTACATAATAAAATTAATAAGAATTATTGTTTAGAAACAGTTGACTGTTAGTCAATTTCATTCCTTATATGATTTTTATACTTATCTGAAAATGGATCCATTTTTGGAGGTTTGCGAAAATGTTTGCCAAAAACACATAAATAAAAAAATAAGTACGAATATATAGTCATGTGAAAAATAATAGGGACACTTATATCAAAATAGTTAAAAATCCAACTCTGTTTTTATATTCAAACATTTATCAAAAAGATCTTATAAATTGTCTGCTTGAATTTCGACGTACAAATTTTGTACCGCTTTCAGTTGCAGTGTGTTTTTCTCCTAAGCTTTTAAGGAAAAACGCAATGTTTCCCTATTATTTTTCACATGACTATATGGATCCTCAAAATTGTGTTCGTGGAAGGCTCTAAATTAAAGCGTAATTCAAAGAAAAGTTGTCTTTCTTTTATAATACTAGGTTTAGAGCTGCTTAAAGTGCTGGTAAGTAAAATTACCGGCTGGGCAGTAATGGGTTAAATCATGTAATTGTTGTAGCGCTTATGTAATATACATATTTAGTTTCTCTTTTTTAAGTATTTTAATCTTTAAATGTTAATCTTTAATTGAGACAGAAATATAAACTTTTTAACAAACAAGTACGAAAGTTATACTGTATTAGTAATTGGTTAAGCCAAAAAGTACTTTTTAAAATGATTTTGTATATATTTTTATAATGATTATTTTTTATTTTCATTGCTAAAAACAATTAAAATACTTTCGTGATTCATAAACCAAAAGCTGTCTGAGTACTCAGAAACTCCCTGACCCCTGAACTCCCTGAACTCTCCTGCTGTCTTGCCAAAAAATATTGGCTTTTTGTGGCTCTTGGGTAAAAATTGTTAGTCTGTTTCACGATATTGAACGAAAATCAAAGTGATAATGAAATAATACATTTTTCAAATCACTGCTAACATCTTTTCCCCACCTCTGACCCAATTTGCAAATCCCATCTCAAAAAAACTTCATGTCTTTTATGGCGGACAAATTCTGAAGGCTATTTTGTATTTCTTCAAAGGAAGTGATCCGGTGACGTGCTAAAAGATAAACTCATACCTATTTAATTTCCATTTAAACGAGATGAATAGGTGTTGCGTTTGCTTCCTTTACACTTTTTGTTAAAAACGGAGAATCCAGGGTTTATTAGCCGTAGAACGAGCTAATTTGCGCTTAAAGCGAATGTATTCCATAATTCAAACAGGCCGTTATAACGAAATGTCATTCAAAGAAAGCCCGTATAAAGAAGTGTGAGCAGCACTTAGAGAACGCGGCGGATGCGGCATTTGATCGTTTCTAATAATTATTTTGAAGCTTTTGCGACGTGAAGTCAGGTGTTGTCATGCAAAAGAATAACTTAATCATGTCTGTCTTTATATTCCAGCAGTTTTTCCCATAATGTATGATTGAATCGAAGCAGTCTGCTACGATCACCGAGTTTTGGCAGCACATAGTACACAATGCAACCTTGATCCCACCGAGAGTGCAAAATTGTAAACAAACAAAAACTATTGTCGACTTGAACGAAATTTGGAAGGAGTTATAAAAAAAAACTTTTAAAAAAACCAAATAAAACCAGGTGGGTTGGGTTTTTCAAAAAACTCGGGCTTTGGCAACCCTGGTTGCAGGCGCTTGTTGCATTGTTGATTTTTTAAACTACATATATACATATGAATATAAGAAGTTATGATTATAATGTTTTAAAGATATTGTTTTACTTTTACTTACTATTTCTTCTACATTTTCAAATAAAATTTTAAGAATATTTGTATTTTGAAAAAATAGTTTAAAACTTTTTCTATACGAATACAAAACAGGTAGTGATTGATTTTGACATTTGTGTTCGTACTGTAGGCAACATGTTCGAAATAGTGAAACAGAATTTTGTATGAAAGTGCTTGCGTTTTCATTCGACTTGTCGTTTGAGTGATTGTTTACAAAAAGTAGACATAAAGAAACAAAAAAGTGTTTTCATTCGCTTAGGAAGCGAACACCCATAAAAAGTAATATAAGGAAACTACAAAAGCTGTTAAAATCTCAGCAAAAAACGATAAGAGGACATATTTATCAAATTTGGCAAACGAAGCAAAGCTGCAGTAGAAGCCAACAGTATTTTATATCATAATTGACCAAATATCAACTCAGAATAAAAATAACAACCAGTTAATCAGGGATGAAAATAATCGTCTCCTTACCATTACTGAGGAACAAATCCAGAGATGGAGGCATCATTTTGAATCGATAAGCAACGAAGCCGATGTCTATGGAAAAGATTGCACACGAATTTTAAACATCGAGCAACATAATGAGAAAATAGCAAATTTAGAAGAAATAGTGACATCCATTCAAAAATTAAAGACAAACAAAGCGCCTGAAGACGACCGCACTTCAACTGAATTCCTTCAAACAAACCCTTAGACATCAACAGAGATACTCTCACAGCACATACAAAAAGTATGGCTAATGGAACATCTACCAGAAGCAATGACAAAGGGGTCATAATCAAACGTCCTGAGATACATGACGTGACGGAATGGCGAAACATCATTTAATCAAAAAACGAGGATCAAAATGGGGAGCTTTGAAAAACAAAGAAGTACCGGCGAAAATAATGCGTATAATCGGGGGATTTACTCCAACACCACCCTTCACGTAAGCTACAACGGAATTACAAGCGATCTATTCTTACCATCGCTGGTGTAAAACAAGGCTGCCAACTCTCAGTACTTCAAAAGAAAGAGGGATAGTGTGGAACATACATGAACGTATAGAATGTTTGGCATATGCCTACTACCCCACATACTCTGAGATATTTAGAGCAAACCATCGCAAGAAAAGTTGGAAAGAAAGTGAATATTGGCGTATGAATAACACAAGCGATACAAATTTCTCGATCTAAAACCGGGCAATTTCATTTGTTACTTGAGTTACGTGATATCGGGTGAAAAAAGCTAGATAGGCTCTCTTGGTCTCCTGAGTAGAACATTGAGGGTGATGCACATATTTCAAAGCAGCAAATTGAGAATATGAAAGCGAAACTTGGCTAATATCAAAAATATAGCCCAAAACTCCAAGCCTTTATTAATAAACGCCTTCGTGTAATATTTGGAATATTTTGGCCTAAAACCATTACAAGTGTAGACCTTTATAGGTGGATGAATGAAGAGCCAATAGCAAGGCGAATCGCTAGACGGAAATGCAGACGGCTACGTTACACACTACGCAAGCCGATGAGCAATATGGTCACGGAGACGTGGTCAGCCAAAAACACATGGTGAAAAAAAGTTAGAAAAAAGTTAGAATACTTTGGAACAACACTCTTGTAGAAATTATTGCTTGCATTTCAAAATTTTATTTAGAATAAATTTAAATTACAAATTTACCTTGTGAAAAAAGATAAGGACATTTTATGTTTTTTTCAAAATAGCTATCAAAAAATATAATATAATTTTAAAATAGATTTGCACTAATTTCAGTTCTAATGCTGTTCTAGAGTGGTTAATACCAGGTGTTTTTTATAGAGGTATAAAACTTTAAGTTGGCAACACTGTTTTAACTGGCTGCCATTTTGTCAGCTGTCAAGTGATTTATGTTTAATTTGTTTTGGCATTTCATATTGGATAGACTGAGGCCTGAACAACGCTTCCTGATTGTGCAAATTGTGCCCTAAACAACATTTTCGTTGATCCCGATTTTCATAAGCAAATTTTGTTTAGCGATGAAGCTTACTTTTGTTTGAATGGATACGTCAATAAACAAAACTGCCGTATTTGGACTGATGATAATTCTCAATTGTATGTTGACGCTCCGTTACATCCAGGAAAGCTGACTGTTTGGTGTGCTTTATGGGCTGGTGGCATCGTTGGTCCATACTACTTTAAAAACGATGTTGGTCAGAACGTTGCAGTCAATGTTGACCGCTATAGAGGAATGATTACAGAATTTTTCGTTCATTAATTGAATAACCATGATGCAGGAGCTGTGGTTTCAACAAGATGGTGCAACATGTCACGCTGCTCGTGCCATAATTGAGTTATTGAAGCAAACGTTTGGTAACCGCATAGTTTCAGACACGTGAATTGGCCTCCAAGATCATGCGATTTAACGCCGCTAGACTATTTTCTGTAGGTATGTGTCGCTAATCTACGCTGAAAAGTCCGAAACGATTGACCACTTGGAGGACAACATTCGGCACGTTATTGCCCATATACTGCCACAAATTTTGAAAAAATTCATCGAAAATTAGAGTCAGCCGTAGCGTTTATTCGAATAAAGTAAATTTCATGTCTATTTAAAAATTTCAACTTTGTTTTATTTCATTTTAAAGTTCTATACTTCCATAAAAAACACCCTTTATTTTGTTGGGGTTCTGTTTTTATTTAAAGCTGCCAGACATTGTCTGGGCATAGAGTCGCCCTATTACTAAGTCCAGTATATCATACCACGCAGCCTGAATTAATTCCCAAAGCTCATCACAAGTTGTGGAGTACATTTCTCTGATTGCTAATTTTATTACATTCTACCAATTCACGATCGCATTTAAATCTGGAGAGTGTAGGGGCCAGTCTAATACAAAGATATTCTTATCTTTGAACCATTTTTAAGTACACTTTTCAGTGGAATATCCATCAATGTGGCCTAGTATTCTCTTTGGGTTAAGATAACAGACAAGTTCGGAGTATTTCAACATAATCATTATCGTCACCGTACTTTACCGTCTTAAAAGAGAACTTAGAATAGTACGCAGTATTATTTGGTCACCTTAGAGTATGAAGACGTCGCTATGAATTAAATGAATTAATTTTACTTATTTATTAGCATTTATTTAATGCTGCATACTTTCTTATCAAATATTGAGATGACACATAAGTGTTCTAATTATTTTTCACATCATCGTATGTATTTAACTGTCTACACAGTGACATGATTTACGCATTGAAATGTATTTTAAGAAATATTAATTTTAAAACATATTAAAAGGGGTTTACTAACTACCGTTCCCAATTATATGTGTATTTCAATTAAAATTTAGGTTATTGATATAAAAGCCCATTTAATTTTTGGTCATAAAATATCACCTAAAACGAAAACGTGTTACAGATAATATTTAGAGTTCAAAGGCTTTTATTTTGAACTTAACGAATTATTGAATGAAATAATGAAACTTTAAAGTTACATTTTCCAAAAGTTGAAAATATTGAGGTTACTGGAGTAAAATTAATGTGAAATACGGCAATAAAATAATTCTTTGAAATTAAACTCGTTGATGACAAATTTTAAAAAGTTCAAAGACTTTATGTGAACTTGAGGATTTATTGAATAAAAATGTTATTGAAATTGTGTATCGATTATTAATTGAATTTGTTTTAATTTCCAAATGTGTCATTGTTTTTCGGAAAATTATTACGATTATTTATTTATTTATTTATTTATTAATTTTTTTTTTTGGTTAAGTTACATTGAACTTTTTTCATTTTTTTCTTTTTTTATAACACAAGTACGAGTACATGTGAAAAAAATTTTTGAAATAATTTAAATATTATTCAAATAATTAAAAAAAAAACTTACAATATATGACATTTTCGTTTATACAAAGCATAAAAGCATTTTTTATTTGGAAAAAAGGCAAAACAAAAAATATGTATTTTCAAGGTCTTAATATATATATTTTTTTCATATGAATTTTTTTAAAACAATAATGCAAAATCTAACTGGAAGTTTTTTTTTTTGTTAATTTTTTGTAACTGTCTTGCACCAATTAACACTAATTAATGTTGATTTATGATAAATCCGCCAGCGTCTCTGAGAAAATGGCAAAGCTTAGATACACATACCTATATATACAGATATAATACAAAGTCTTTTTCAACATTCACTTCAAAACTTGATCATCTATGAATGATTATTTAACTTTAAGACAAAAAAAAAAAAAAAAAAAAAATTAAAAAAAATAAATAAAACTAAACAGCCAATCAACCAACCGTTAACAAAAATAATAATAATGAAAATAAAAAACACAATAACACAATAACATTTTAAAGCCTGGCTTAAAAGGTAACCAAAATGGTCAGCCTTTAGCCACCACCGAACTATGTATTTGGCCAGTGTAGACAAGAAATTGTCATCAAACATGCAAATTATGATGTAATTTAAAGTCTTTTTTTATTTTTATTTTTAGTTTTTTTTGCTTATTTTGCTTTTTTCCCAATATCTTGTAATCTCGTTTGTTAGCTGTTTTAGGAAATTGTTTTTATTTTGTCTTTCAGTCATTTTATTTTATTAGTACAACAGTTATAGAGAAATAACCACCCATCAACATAAATTACTTGTAGAAAAATATATATGTACATATATATGTATTTATATTCATATATGTATGTAAATAAGCCGACAAAAACAAATAATTAAAAAAATATATAATTGATATATAAACAAATATGTACATGCGTTTACGAGCTCTCTGACTGTTTTATTTTTTGCATTAAAAAAAGGAAAGAAGTTTAAAGCAAAAATAAATAAAAAGAAATAAATAAATACACTTCATAAAAATTATTAAAAATTTATTTATTTTGTTTATGAAGTTTCATTATCATAAATATTATGTTATAAAGTATTTTTAATAATCAAGTTTGCTTCCTAAGTCTTTTGTTTTTTATAATTTAATTTAACGGGTGTTTTTTTTCAATTACAAAATCTTAAATCATAATAAAACAAATGAATATAGGGTGGGCCATTTAAAAGTTTAAATTGAAAAATATAATAAAACAAAAACAGTTTGAAATTTTGCCAAATTTATTTTTTGTTTTGAAGTACAATTGTGCCGGTTAGAAATGAAATATTATTTCATTCATATAGCTGCCTCGGCTAGCCTCACAGTATCCCATTCGATCGGACCAATAACTGGCATCACGAATGTTGGCCTACAAATGCTTAATTATCCCTAGCTGGTCTTTAACGGCGCCCCACAGAAAATAGTCCAACGGTGTCAAATCGCAGTTTCTTGGCGGCCAACCTACATCACCATTTCGGCTTATTAAACGGCCATCAAACGTTTGACGAAATAAATCGATTGTGGCAAGTTGCACCATCCTTTTTTTATAAAGTTTATTTATTATATTTGAAATACACAATTTTATACTTTAAATAAACAAAAAGTATAAGGGTAACTTATTTTATATACCCTGTCCTACTTATACGAGTTCTAAAGTATAATATTAAAATTAAAATTATTTTTCTAATACACACTGCACTCGAGATAACGGCTACACTCGTTTTTGTCAACATTCCAAAACATCAACCATTTTTTTCTAACAATGTCGACTCTAAAACGTCAACTAAACCACAAAGCTCTAGAACATCAACTTAAAAAAAAAACACAATTTTAGCTTCAATAACAGCTAAAATACATATAAAACACATACATACATATGTATGTGCGTACATACAATTATTTTACAAAATTAGTTCCGAATTTGGGGATTCCCCTTATAACTATTATAGAAATGAAGTTTCATATGTATTTATTGTCTTTCTCTGTTCGGTTGATTTTGTTTATTTGCATTTATTTTTCTTTACTTTTAGTTTATGAACAATAAAAACGCTTTTAACTACACTATCAATATGTTTTTTATAAACGTCAATACTCGTAGTTTTCATTAGTTGACGTTATCCCGAGTGCACTGTATATTTAATTATGTATAAACATTTATAACAAAAGTATTGATATTAGGTTACATGTACGCAAAAATTGAAACAAGTTTCACTATCCTATTGAAACCAAACATCGTTCACATCAATACCATGAAGAGCTGGCACAAAAAAATCGGTTATCATGGTGCTATAGGTGTCTCCATGGACCGTAATGGTTGCGCCGTCCTCATTTTCAAAGAAATATGGACAATGATGCCTCCGCTCTACAAGCCGCAGCAAATAGGCAGTCGTAATGGGTGCATTGGATTCTGTAAGACCACGTTTGGATTTTCTGAGCCCCAAATACGGCAATTTTGCCAAAAACTTGAATTTTTGAATTTTTGTTTGTTTTGATTTTTTTGCAATTTCCGACCAATTGTCTTTGTTTTGGAAATAAATTTCCAATAAAGCCCAACGTTGTTCAAGCATAAATCGATTCATTTCGTTCAGTGGAGATAATGTACTGAATTTTGTGACAAAATAACCGCTGGTTCAAATTTAAGCCGATAGATGGCCCACCCGATATATTTTTAACTAGAGTAACCACTCCCGCGTTGCTGGGAGACTTTGTGTTGTATAACTATAAAAGAAATTAAAAGAATACATTAAAACTAATGATTTGTATTGGCTACTAAGTCATTTAGACTAAGATCAGAATCTGTCATTCTCACCGTTCTCGAGATATACAAAAATCAATGTTTACTTTATATGTGAGGTGCCACTTCCACCCACTACCACTACCCACTTTTCAGGTGATGATTTATACTGACCACAAAGTTATTTTGGTTAAATGTTGAAACTTTTACTATTACAGTTCCCTAGATATACAAAAATCAGTATTTACTTTGTATAAGAGGTGCCACTCCCACATATTTAATTTTTCCCATATTGCCGCTGAAAATGTGGATTCATTAAAAATTATTTACACCAGATTCGGAACCTTTCACTATTACCGTTCCAAAGATATACAAAAATTAATATTTACTTTTTATTCGAGGTGCCACTCACACTTATCCAATTCCACCCAATTTTTGACTTATGATTTAGATTAATCACAATGCTATTTGAGTCAAATTTAGAAACACTTACTATTACCGTCTTAATGATATAGACATATATGTAAATAAAGGATTTTATTCAAACGTCAATAACCCTCGAACCAATGGACTCACAAAAACCTCATATACATAAAAACCTTGGTATGGAATTTACCTCTCGTATAAACCTACAAAATAAAATATCAGAGATCATCAATTACAACGGATTTTATAGTCCTCTTTTGTATACATAGATATCAATGAAATGGGCTTTGTTGGATAGAAATTTTATGACATTAATGTTTAAATATGATTTTGGCCAAGGTGCAATCTGGAACACCAATTTTCACAAACTTTCCGCAGCACATGCGGCCGTATTTTGCCAATTTCTTTTCCAATGTTGATTTCCACGTGTTCAATTGTCTCTGGCTTATCGACGTAGACAAGTGACCTTACATTACTCCAACGAAAATAATCCAATAGGGTTAAATCACACGATCTTGGTCTGAAGGACGATTGGATCTGAGAGACGATTATTTACTCCATAAAATAGACATAATGCAAGATAAATTTGATGAATAGAACCATTACTTTCATAAAAATTTCAACAATTTGCAAGCGTTGCGCTGGTGTAAGTCTATTCAAAACAAAATGTCAAACGTAAATGTAGAAACCGTAAATGTAGTTGCGTCAGCTGATCGCTTTTGATATAATGTAACTGTTGAAAATAGAATTTGACGGCAACGTTATGTGACATTTGTCAAGCGGTGATGGGCTGTTTGTTTATTAAATTATAAGGGGGAATTTTTCCCTATTTTTGGAACTTTTTGCACACAATTGAAAAGAGCAAATTTAATTAAAATTGGAACAAATTTAAAATATATTTTAAAAAATGTGTATCCGATTTAAAAAAATATTACTATTTTTTAATACAAAATAGCTTCTCACGTATATTGTAATGTGGAAAAAGAATAAACTAATTAATTACTCGTAGCTTTAATAAACATTCTCGGGTGACAAGCACCTACTCACTCTAATGATAGATAAGCAATTATCTATAAAAAGAACCTTGGATCAGCAACGACTAGTTTTCGACGTGTAGGCCACATAGTTTCAATATTTAACTGAGTAGTATCTTGAAACTTTGATAAACAAAAAAAAAGTATGTCAGGTGAAAGATATTTCCAATGACTTTAATTTGGTCAGCAAAAATTTTGGTGACATTGGGCTATCGTGTACGAGGGCGAAAGAAAAACTTTTGTATGTTGACTTTTTATAAAATAGCATTTTATTTGATAAATAATTTTATACTCCATATGATCTTTTTTTGGCAATAGTTTGGTATATACTTTGTTGTATTTTATATATGTAAATATGTACATATATGATTATATTATTTTTATATACTATTTAAACCAATTTGGTAGTTTTTTCAAAGCGTACACAATTCGAACATTTATAATACCCATCACCGTGATTTAAACAGCTGTTTCATTCACAAAAATATATGACACGTTTTCAATTGTTCTATAAGTGCAAAACGTTTACATTTAAGTTAAATTTACATTTACGATACATATACGATTTCTACGGTCGCCTAATGAGGCCTTTGAATCGGTTGTCAAATAAAGCAGTGCTGCCAACTCAAAGTTATGAACCTCAAAAAAAAAAAACAAAACAGGCTATATAAAATTCTCGTGTCACAGTGCTTGTAGTAAAACTTCCCAGAAACGGTTTGTCGGAGTCCCATGAAATTTTATGTGTATATTCAGAAGGTCTGAGAATAGAACGTAAACTGTTTTTCTTAAAAAACAGGCGGTGCTATATCTATGTATGCCTTCTAAAACTGCAGCACTCTAAATTTGGTCCAAATAGGTGTGTAGTAAATACAAATCAACAGTCTTAAAGTAAGCGGATTCGTATAATTGGGTATGGTATCTCCCATATAAAGTAAATATTGTTACGAAAATAAGATTGGGAACCTCTGCGTTTATTACTTCGCTAAAATAGATAAACAAAAGCTGCAAGAACAACAATACGTGCTGTTTACAAATAACCAAATCTACAACAACAAACATTAGCAGAGATAAAGTAAATAAAAATAACACGGCTACAACAATTATTAAGCAGCAAAGCACAAATATTAGGGGCTGAAAGAGGTAGATGTTTACATACGCATGGCTACAAAAGAACTAAAAAGAAATTAAAAGAAAGAAATGCAATCCATCTGAAATATCGGGAGGTTCGAGAGCTTTCGAAGTGTTGCTTACTCAGCCATATAAAAAGCACATCGATGCGAACAGTAATCAGTTTATTTGGTGTAAACTCAGCGAACGTGTTATTGATTTGAACTCAGTGTAAGAGACAGTGTTGCCAACTTTTTATGATCAAAATGCGCTGTAATCCAAACGCGCTGTAAAAAAGCGTTAATAATATTCAAAACCAAAAAATATTCTAAACCTGTAAAGGAAACAATTTCTATTATTAAAATTTCCCCTTTTGCAAAGATTTTTTAATAATTTGAACGATTAAAACATGAAATTAAAATCGATTTAGAACAAAACAAAAACTTTAAAACTTTTTCTTAATTGCTTGGTGCTGGTGTTAGGCAAGGTTGTGTTTTTTCTCCACTGCTGTTGAACGTTGACTCGATTATGTGTTGCAACGTGGTATAACCATGGGACTTAACACAAAGTTGTAAGATCTAGATTACTCAGATGATAGATGTCTCTTTGCTGACAGACATTGCGAAATGCAATGAAAAGACGCTTGACTCTATACAATCAGAAGCACACAGAGAGAGCTTGCGGATAAAAATCTTCAAAATCAAAATTATATGAATCAACTAACGCTAATAACACAACGACTTTCCGACTTTTAAATCAGAAATTTGGGAGATGTCCCTTCTTTTGAGGTCCTCACGACGTCCGGAGGTTCAAGCACTGATATTCAGAACAGATTAGATCTATTTAGGCTGACTGATTGCAATAGGGCGTTCTCTTCATTCAGGTATTTATAAACCACTCTTTACGGTGGATTTCTAAAATTTTCTGGCCAGAAACCAGATCACACCAAGTTCTTGTAATGAAGGAAATGGACTGGGCACACTCTGAGGAAACCAAACTAAACTTAAACTTAGTATAACTACCCATTCAATGGAACTCGCAGATAAACAGAAGAATCGGAAGGCAAGCCCATTACTAGAGAAGACATATTGAAAGATAAGCCCATAGCATGCCTTGGTATCAGATTAGATGGAAAGAATTCTTTATGGCTCTGTGATCGCCTTGGGATCTTTAAAGGTGTAACAAGTTTAGTATTTTAATTAAATAATTAAAATTTTTAGCTTTCTTCTAAATTGACTTATAAGTCTTGAAAAATGGGCTCTTAGATTTGAGATACGTTTCAAAAACATTATTTTTATTCATTTTTTCACAAATATCTGGAATTACGTAACTCTTACAACATGAAGCATTTCAAGTCAATAGTTTATATGAATTAATGAGTTTAGTTAATTTATTAAATTTATATTTCTTACAAAAAATTGCAAGTAGAAAAGCGCTAACCTAGCGCGTTTTTTGAAAAAAGTGTTAAAGAGAAAAAATTCGACTTTTCGGTAGTTTAAACGCGCTAAATTGGCAACACTGGCAAGAGAGCTTAGTGTGGTTTAACTCTGGTTGAAGAGTTTGTGATCGAGCCTAAGTTGTAACTACGATCGGGTTGGAAGATCTTTAAGTAGAGAGATCTGTCGAGTAATTGTTTTTGTTTACAAAGTTGTAAACAGAAAGAGTAATTAAGAATAAAAATTGTTATTGCTTATAAAAAGGTTACAAGCAGTGGTGCACAAAACTGTGTTGAATAAGGATTTTTAATTAAAACCAAACACAAAATTTATTTTATTTTAACTACAATCTACGAACTCATAAAAACTCGTTTTAAAAAAGGTAAAAACGTAACAATATTATTTTTTGTATATATTGAGAACGGTTAAAACGAAGTTTCTGAATTTGGTCTATATACTTTGGTAGTTAATGCAAATCATCGGTTTAAAAATGAGCTAAATCGGACATGATACCTCCCATACAAAGTATAGTATATCTTTAGAATCAATCAAAATATAGTCTTCTATCACAAATTTAAAAAAAATTTTTGACCTTGAATAACCACTATATTTTTTTTGTGATGCGCTATGGTCTCCTTACTTCAAAAATCATTAGCATTTCAAATTCTATGAACACGTTTTTTTTGTATTTTTTTTCTAAAATGGTAAATTTTTGAAGAGGCTGTTTCATACATCTTATGATAACTTTGAAATGACTTATTCGATTTCGTTACGCCATATGTTAAAAAATTCCAAATTATACCAGCTTTAAGTCATTCTAACATCATCTTTTAATATTACAAATATTTTTGGAGTTATTGAGAAACATATTATAACAAATTCTTTTTTTTTTTTTAAATTATGAAAATTTTGATTTTGTAAAATTCACAAAAAAAAGAAAACAGCAAATATTTACCAGTTTGACTGTTTATTCGTGAAGTTGCATATAATAGAAAAAAAGAAACAATAATTCATGAAAATCTATGTGTATTTACTTATTTTATTCCCAATAAAGTAAAATACGTAGTTTAGAATTTTTTTTTTTTTTTGCTGTAATTGCCGAAAATTCCAACTGCGGTTCATCTGAGTAGCATGCAATAGATATTCCTTAAAAATTGAAATTAGTAAATAATTATATTTTTTTATGAAGAAGGTTAACAAAGTATGATCTAAAAATTATTTCGACTTTTCTTTGATTTTCTCAGTATAAGGAATCTTATAAGGAACCAAATAAAATCTCCCAACATATTTTCGGAATCGACATAAGCCATACGCCAATTTTTTTGTCCTTTTTGAGGAGCTCGGCCTAAAATATGTCGCAGGTGAGTGGCGACTATACGTTGATAGTAGTAAAGAAAGCTTAAAGGCCGTTTTAGTTCATATCGGCAACAAGCAGCCATATGTACCTATCGCACATGCCGTGAATATGAAAGAAACGTCTGAAGTTATGGCCAGTTTATTAAAAAATGTTCATTATGAAAAACACAGTTGGAAAGTGTGTTGCTATTTTAACAGGCCTCCTTGGTGGCTATAAAAAATATTGCTGTTTTCTCTGCCTCTGGGATAGCAGAGATTGAAAAAATCTTTATATGAAAAAGGATTGGCCGAAAAAACCCGAAAGTACCCTAGGCTTACATAATGTAAAATTTCCCGCCCTGATAAAAATGGATAATATAATATTACCGCCGCTACATATAAAGCTGGGCTTAGTTAAAAATTTTGTTAAGCCAAAAAAATTTTTGTTAAGACAAGAATAGTAGAGCCTTTGCTTATTAAAAAACAATATTTCCAAATCTCTCAATTGCAAAAATCCGAAAGCCCCACATTTGAAAAGTTATTATCAACAGATGAATATCTGCCTGTAATTCATTTCGATAAATTGTTTCTAACTTTCTAGGAAACTATAGAATTGTGATTTGCTTGAAAACGTTTCAAAAATAGTTAAATATTAATGAAATGTAATAAAAAAATTTTTTTACTTAATGCTTATTTTAGTTGTAAAGTTGTCACTCAAAATACATTTCTTATATTCGCATTCGAACTTCTTTCCGGAAAACCTGTGTTCCGCGAGCGACGATCATGGTGAACACTTTTATCAACAACTTAAGACCATGGAGGATCGTTATCAGGGAGTATAGAATGAAAATATGATCGGAGGTTTTATTTGGTTCCTTAAAAGAGAATCAAACGCAGAAAATCATAGAAAACAAAACAAAAGTAGAAATCATTTTTAGATCATACTTTATTAATCTTCTTTTCGTTAATTTCATTTTTAAAAGATATCTCTTGCATGCTACTCGGATGAATCGTTGTTGGAATTTTCGGCAATTACTAGGTATTTCACTTTATTGGGAATAAAATAAGCATTTATCCATCGATTTTCAAGAATTATATACTACTTTATGAATAAATAGTGCTGCTAAATATTTGCTTCTTTCTATTTTTTGTGAATTTTAAATAATCGAAAATTTAATAAATAAAAAATATTTTTTTTTATAATTTGTTTCTCAATACCCCTAAAAATATTAGTTATATTGAAAAATGATATTAAAGTGACTTAAAGCTGGTATAATTTGGAATTTTTTAACGAAGTCGAATAAGTCATTTCAAAGTAATCATGAGATGTATGAAGCAGCCTTTTTATAAATCGCCCACTAAAAAAAGAATTACAAATGCTGATGAATTTTGAAGTTAGGCAACCATAGCGCATTAAAAATATATTTTGACTATCAAAGGTATGTTTGCTTGTTGCATAGTGTTATCATTAACCCAAAAAAAATTAACCCAAAGGAAAAGTGGGCGTGGCATCTCCCATAAAAAAATAATAATTATTATCGTACATCTCAATAAATATATTAGCGGGAGACTTTAATGGTTGTCTTAGAATTTACTTTATAAAGACAAATAGGTACTAAAACATTTTTTTAAACAATTCAAACTGGATTCTAAATAGAAAACGGATAACACCGATGAATAAGAACTTTTTTAAGTTGTTTAAACATTGATGAAACCAATTTTTTTCGTCTATTTAGGGCGAATAATTTCTTATTACGCATTTTGTACCGTTTGAGGCATATTTCTTGATATTATTACTCCAGTTCTCATTCTTCTTTCTTGCAAATGCCAAATTGATTCCATGAAATTTATTTCCGATTAGTTTTTTAATTGTGAAATAATCAAATCCTTAACTGTTTAACTGTTATTTTTAGTTGTTAATTTTAAGTTTTTGGGTTTTGGAATTCATCGCTGTATAAGACTTTCTCCACACAAGGTGGCGTCCTTTTATGCCAAAAATTTAGTACTTGTCTTTACCACTTAACAAAAGTTTTTTCCAAATCCCTGCATGCTTATTTCCTTAGTAAAAACATTTTGCTTTTGTCTATTGCCTTGCTGCAACCTCTCCCGTGTCACATGGCGTCTGTAATTGGTCTATTTGAAAATTCTAAGCGCAGTATTTTAAACACTTGTATATCAATTTTTGACTCTGCTAATTTGTTTTATTTTTCAGTAATGACACCATAACACTTCTTTTGCGTTCAGTTAACTTCGGTTGGCTTAAGATAAAATCTCCAGTTTAAAAAAAAAAAAATGTTTAGTCATTCTCTGGATAGAGAAGTGAGTCCGTTCAACTATTTGATAGATTTCCATTAAGTTTTTCCTTGTTTCCATAAATGTGCTGTAGTTTTATAGATATTAAGCAATATTAGTTTCTTTCCTGTTCGCCTTGATAATCATTGCCAAACTATACAAATGCAAAAGGAAAGCACCTAAAATAATTTTTCAGAAGTTTATCTGTAAAATAAAACCAATTTCCTAAAATACCGTTACTTCTTAGCACCATAATCAGACCTTAAAGTATGCTGAATACTCTATACGCATATTTATGCGGTGGAGTGTAAAGTATTTTTTTAATCAAGTTTGTTTCCTAAATCTTGTGTTTTTTATGAGATATTAAATACATACATACTCGTATGTATACCATATGTATATAATTCCCTCTAACTCCTAATGGAGCATATGTCGCCAACTGCTGCCGTCCGTCATTTCATTATACGCCTATTTTCCTCATTTAATTTTCGGTAGAGCGACGCCATGTTATACAATATCTGCCAGCTCGTCTTCCCGACAGGTTCAAAAGTTTTCATCAAAGATTTCGCTTGGTGACGTTATTATCGCTTTGCTGAAGAGTAGGGCCAATTCGCTGCCACTTTCTTGTACAGTCTAAAACGGTTATGAGAAACTCGATGGCACAATTTAGTTCGTTGTAAACATAATTTGCTATGTATAGCAGAAAGTAATAGAAGAATTTCCATTGTAAAGAATAACAAATTTAATTAATCGTTATCATCTAAATCTTAGAATCAGTTTGTCGTAATTATACCATCGATAGGGATTTTGTTTAGATTATTTTGAAAAAATTACAACAAATTTTTGAGAGTTCTCATCCTGTTATACTCATTACAATTGCTACTCATACCCATTCATATTCTCAACTTTAGGACTAAACTTTTGAAGTTAAAGCTTGAAGTACTCACCATACTCATACTTATTTACATTCATGCCGCTATTGATTCGTATTCATCTGCGCTCATTGTCCGCAGACGAACAAAATAAATATAATTCGAATATTAACATTTGAACAATCATTATAAGGTCGTGTATTTGTGTGTTTTCGTTTACTTTTGAATAGCCAATACTTATATTCATGCGAATCATTTATGAGTATTGAGTATTTTTTAAGAAATGAGTGAATGCTATGGGTATGAGTGTCTACGAGTGTGACAACGACTCATACTCATTTCATACTCATTGTTACTTATACGTATGAATCAACGTTATTGTGAGTATGAATAAGTATGAGTAGTTGAATTTCAATGATGTGTACTCACTTAAACATATAAATTCATGAGTGAGTATGAGTAGAAAAAAAGCGATTTATTTCTGATCTCTGACGGTAGTACTAGTGGCAAAAGGAGTACAGATTTAAAATTTGCTTAATAATTGCTTAGTTTACAGACTGAGCCATATTGGAGCCAGTATACTTATGGATGATTTTGCCTCCTTTATTATGTCCATTACATCTCGATTTAACCCTCCGTTCGCATCGATCACACATCCTAGGCAGCAGAAGTTGAGAGCATAGCCATATTATTAATCTACAATACTTAATGACTTTGATTCAAAGACCCTATAGAAGATGCCTTTGTTTTGCCGTGTTTTTCTTGAGACTCAATTGGAGGCCTAGAGAAGTTTGTTCGAGGTCACAAAGTCTATGCGAAAGCAAGTGTATATATGTGCGTACGCCATAAAATTAAGGAATTTGTTATCAGTTTGCCACTGAATTCTCTGATTGCGATTTTTTTCTATTGTACCATTAAAAAAAATCAATCGCTGCAACCCTGACGTACTCCACTTTTAACAGCAGATGGGTTAGAAATCTTTTCTCTGTAAAGAACAGAACATCTAGTTTGGTTATAACTTTCTCTTATTAGAGATATAAGCTTTTCCAGTATACTTCTTCTTTGTAGTGCTAACCATATTGCGTTCGTGGTTAATGCTGTGGAATACATTTTCAAAGTCTACAAAGAGGTTGGAGTGCAATTCTATGCACTGATCAATATTTATGTGAAAAGGGTAAATATGGTCTACGCAGGAATATCCACTACGTAAACTGGTAGGACCTGACATTATTCTCTAAGTGATCCTTTATGCGGTTTTATAACTTTATGAAAGGGTGACGTAGGAAATGTTGGATGCCAGGTAGCGGTTCTGATTAGCTTTGTCACGACAAAACCTAAGCCAATCTTGCCCTTTCCTTATCCCAACTGCGGACACTAACTACTCCGTGGTGTCACCTAGGGTAGCTATCTTTTACATCCATTAAGGGATGTGAGCTAATATATGCGACGGGTTCACCTATAAGAACGATACAAAAATAAGTTGAGGCGTCTTGCTAGTAACCCACACTTGTTTAAACCCACCTGCTATGACAGGTGGGATGAAATAAGATGATATAAAAGAAGAAGAAGATGAAATAAAATGGATCCGCATAAAGTTGACGACCCTCCAAACGTTTTAAAGACCATGATTTCAGAATTTGCACTTGGAAAGTCAGAACTCTTTTTAGAGAAGTTGTAGTATACTCTCTGGCGGATGTACTAGAGAAGTACAAAGCCGATATTACCGCTTTACAGGAAGCGCGATGGATTGGGAAAGGTGTCACAGCAACGCAAAAAGGCGACGGAATAGATCACGTAGTGACAGAAAGAAGACATACATGCAGTGTGATAGACGTACGAGCGCTCCGAGGAGTGAATATTGTTTGGATAATTACCTTGTGGCATTAAAGATTTGCATCCGTCTGAACGTAGCTAGAAACGTACGATCTGAGACAGTACAGAAGCCGGTCATCCGAAAGCTGCAAACACTACAGACGGCTCTGGCATACTTAGCTTGGTTGATCCAACTTCTTGAATAAACCGCTTCTTGTCCCGGTTGCTCACTCCATGTAAAAAGCCTAGTAGACACTTTTCTGAAATTCTTTTAAAATGAATTCCTACTTTCGATATCAAATACCCCAATGTGCAACGTTTGTCAAACAGAAATTATGTATGTTTGAAATGCTATTGTAACACCACTAAGCGTTTTTGTATCGAATGTTTTTGAAGATCGCATTATCAGCCGCAGAGCAGATGTCATTTGGCCACCTCGGAGCTGCGAATTGACACCGTTGACTATTATTTGTGGGGTGCCGTCAAAGACAAGTGTTACGGCAACAAGCCAGAGACAATTGACGCTTTAAAGGACAATATTCGTGAAGCCATTGGTGAAATACAGCTGCACACAATCGATAATGTGCTTAAAAATTGGACCAATCGTGTAGGATACCGCATGGCCAGCCGAGGCAGCCATTCGAATGAAATTATTTTCCATTATTAACTGGAAGGATTGTACTTTCAAATAAAAAAATAAATTTAAGAAAATATTCAATAGTTTTTTTTATAGCATTTTCAAAAAAAAAAAATTTATTTGACGGACCCTTTATCTTGGACATGGTAACCCTTTCGTCCAAAGAGCTTCAATAAATATTATTTGTTTTCTTAACAGTTCTCATAGTGTTAGAAAAACCGACTCTTCAGAAGACTGAAAAATATACAATATACTCGTATGTATGTATAAACTCATTTCTAAAGCGAAAAATTTCCAGAATTTCATTTCAGATAAAGAAATATAATTTTGCTCCATATTTTAAATACAATTTAAAATAAAATTAACATTTTTACCCGCTATGTCTGTAAGTTTTATGGTAAATTTTAATAAATGCTTTTAATTTAAAGTAAATGTAATTTGAATTTTGATGATTTTTGTTCATAGTTTAGCTAATAATTTGCATATCTTAATGAAATGCTTATCAATATGCTTTTGGAATAAATTTAAGTTCATTTATATTAAAAATTATCGTTTTCTTTTTTGTTATATTTTAAGATAAAATAAACTGAAATTTCAATAATTGATTAATTTATTTAAATGATTTTTAGATGCTCTAATTAATTTAGTATGAAGCCATTTTTATTAACAAAATGCGAAAATGACAAAAGACAGAATTAATATTAAAGTTTAAGAAAAACATATTTTAATGAAATTTTATAATATATAAAGGCTCAATTAGACGTAACTTAACGTAACGCTATAGTTGCAACGCAACCAACCAATCTTATGGGCAATAATATGTTCGATTAGTGGTGACATACCATAACGTCTTAACTGACAATATATATTTTAATTGTTTCGACTATGTTTACGGTTATGACGTTATGTTAAGTCACGTCCAACTGAACATTAAGTTATATACTAAACAAACATAATTGAAATATTAGTTCTTAACATTCTACACGGTGCGACAAAAAAATACCTGGCAAGAGATTCTATTTTTCTGAATGGCGCTGTCGAGTCGATTAGAACAAGGATATGTTTTTGAAATTTTCTAAAAATCTCCAAAATCTCAATTTACGGATAAAAACCCGGTTTTTCGGACATTCATGCACTTATAAGGTAATAACTTTGCTGAATATTACCAGATTTTAAGTTTCTTTTCGGATTTGAAAAAAAGAGAAACAGATTCAATGATTTTTTCATGAGTTGCTTTACTGAAAATTTAATAACTCCGTCAATTTTCAACGGAATTTCAAATCATAAGTCTTGTTTTATTCATAACTTAATATAATTCCTTAATTAATTCATAAAAAGTATGGTTCATATGTACAATAGTGCGTAAAAATGCTTCTAAAATTGAAAAATGTGGAAAAAAGTAGATGAAAAATGTGTTTACTTCAGAAATACACTTAAATATTTTAAGACTACTTAAACGACTTATATATCATTTAAAAGGTCGGTTGCTTTCTTTCCGTATCCGAAGAAAAAATTAGAATCGGATATTTGTCAGCTAAGTTATTACCTTATAAGTGCATGAAGATTCGAAAAATCGGTTTTTTACGTGTACAGTGCGCGATTAAAATATAATACTGTTACTAAAATAAAAATGCCTAAATTTTGGTATATTTGGTAGTTATGTGTCACCCTTCTAATGCCGTACTTACTTGCACATTTGGCAGCACTGCCAATTCGACCAACTTTGTGTGTTACATTTGAATTAACGGATATAAAATAGAATATATGAGACATTTCCGGAACTTTACAAACTGTAGGCAATTAGATATATAGAGAGCCAGTAATTCTTTTTG
This sequence comes from Wohlfahrtia magnifica, assembly GCA_023159175.1. Taxonomy (NCBI): domain Eukaryota; kingdom Metazoa; phylum Arthropoda; class Insecta; order Diptera; family Sarcophagidae; genus Wohlfahrtia; species Wohlfahrtia magnifica. The sequence continues at coordinate 69,115 of JAKWBJ010000058.1, read as the reverse complement.
GAAGAGATTTAAAAAAGTTGTGTATATATTTTTGAGGTAATTCTCACCATTCCGCGATTATGCTCTTCTTTGGTTCATCAACGTTTTCGTATTGCCTGTTTTCATTGTATACCACTCTTGGCAAGTGTCTCCAACTGTTTTCTATTATGTTTAAAAATACATATTAACATTATTTTCCTCAAAAAAGTTTTTTACTATTTTGGCAGTGTGAATAGCAGCGTTGTCTAGCTGGAATATCATGGAACTTTTTGTTATATTATGGCAACGTTGAGTTATTTCGTTCCCAATCAGTGCTATGTAATTTAGACTGTTCATTCTGATGGAAACAAATATTATTTACGTTTTTCTGTAGTAATAAATTCCAGCCCATATCATCGCACTTCCTCCACCACGTTGACGTCGACTTAAACTTTGTTAACACCATCCATCGGACTGTCCAGTTAAAATTTATTTCGTCGTTATATAAATCTGACGCTATCTTTTTTTCTATTGTAAATAAAATTCAACAAATTCTATAAATCAGCTTTATACTTCACTGTAAGAGGAGGTTTTCTGTGAAATTTTTTAAATTTTATAGTTTTGAAATTTCTGAAATATCTTTTGTACATTTTCCTGACACTGAGGCTAGAATTTAAAGTTGCCCATAAAATTGCTCTCTTTGGTCTTCCAGGACTGCACAATTTTCCATAGTTTTCAGGATCTTTTAAAAGATTCATGTTTAATTTACAACATCTATTCGAATTTGTTGCAATTTTCTGAAATCTTTTTTGCCATTTTCGCGTAACTTAAAAATAAATACAATTTCTCTATAAAAAAGCTTCTTTCTGCGTCCCATTTCGATTATTGTAATCAAATTGGAAATATCTGTGGCTCAAGACTATCAATGTGCTATTATTTGTTCGAATTTTACAAAAATGTGTCAAACTCTTCCAATATGTTTTTAGTTTTATCGTTATGCCTCTCAAAATTTTAATGGAATATTCGTTATTTATAAGCAATATATTTTTTTATAACAACCTGCCCTCATAAGAAAATATTGGTAAAAGTTGAATATGCTATATTTCATTCGTGCACTGTAACTCGATATTTTAAAGGTGTTTCAAAAATTGGAAAAACATATTTTTGTTCTACTCGATTGCGCGATCAGAGAAGTGAGTGGTCAAACTCCTCATTTCTGAGAAGAGAGCCAGCCCTCGCAAGTCCGTCTGCCACACTGTTCCCCCGGGTGTCCGAGTGACCTTTTACCCAGATGATCTCCAGGTTTGAATGTCTCGTCATCTCGTTGAGAGATTCACATACCAGTCGTGATGTCGAGTAGACACCGGAGAGCGCCCTGCTCGCAGCCTGACTGTCCGTACAGATCCGAATATCACTGTCATATACCCCGTAATACATCAACCAGACCTCTGCCCTCTTTATCGACGAGACCTCCTCCTGTAAGACACTGCAGTGGTCCGGCAGTTTTAAGGATTCCCTCACCCCATATACAGGAATAGAGATGCCGCCCACAACCCCTTCCGAGGATTTTGATCCATCCGTGTAAATATCAACCGTACCGTGTCCAATTACCGGTTCTGGTGAAATGCACACGAAGAACATTATGTCAAGGTAGGGTTTGGGTGTGCAGTAATCTATCCCCTCAGGGGTCTTATCCAAATACCTAAAGATGGCCACATGCCCGTAGACCCTGTCCGACCATACCCCTCCCATCCTCAATCTTATCGCTGACATGCTCGCCATCTGCCTAGTAGCCATCAGGTCTGCTAGAAGCCAGTTTAGCAGTACAAACAAGGCCTTCGAAGGAGTGGACCTGAGCGCACCTGTAACCATCAGTGCTACACTCCGCAGAACCCTATCAAAGATCCTGCAATATGTGGATTTATCCAGAGAATTCCTAGGATTGGGGTTTAAATCCAATTGGAACTCCTAGGATTTAGACCCCATGACTTCCCAACGACTCTACGACAGGCGTACAGCGCAACAGTCGCCCTCGCCGCTCTCGCACGTGTTTTTTGGAGCCAAGATAGCTTGGAGTCCAGGATTATCCCCAGATACTTCGAGCTATCCGATAGCCCAAGCTCAACGCCGTGCGGACGCGGTAGGGAAAACGACGGAACTTTGTACCTGCGCGTGAATAGTACCAATTTCGTCTTACCCGGGTTAACGTTCAGCCCACTGTCAGTACTCCACCGACTTAGATGGCCCAGAAATTTTTGAAGGCGCTGCGACATTGTGTCAAGAAATTTTCCCGACATAGCCACAGCAACATCATTCGCATACGCTTGATTCGAATCAAGCCTCACGAGCAAAGTGTTAACGGTCAAATTCCACAGGAGAGTGGAAAGAAACCGCCCTCCCCCCTGTGGAATGCCCCTTTCAGCCACGCTCTAGACGGTAGCTGACCCCATAGTGGAGACAATAACTCTGTTGGTCAGGAGTCTTCCTATAAATCTTACGACAGACCAATGAAAACATTCAGTGCCACCAGAGCCGACCTAATCGCCTCCGGTATCACATTGTTAAAGGCCTCCTTTAGATCCAGGAATGCTACTAGAGCATACTCCTTGTGCTCGAGGGCATTTTCAATATACCCCACAAGCGAGTGAAGCGCAGTCTCAACATATCTGCCCCTAGTGCAGGCATGTTGGGCCGCAGATAATAGATTAGATTCTATCGTACTGCGAAGATGCAAGTCGACCAACCTTTCCAGAGTCTTCAGAAAAAAGAAGATAGGCTGATGGATCTGAAGTCCTTTGGACTCGTGTGAGATGTTTTACTCCCCTTCGGAATAAATACCACCCTATACACGGTCCAAGGCTCAGACACATGTCAAACATGCCTTATAGATAGCCATCAGCCAAGGAATCACCAAATCTGCGCTATTCTGAAGATCGGCAGTAATAATGCCATCCGGACCAGGGCAATTTGTACGGGGCAAAACAGCACAACGCACAGCTCAGGCCACTTTCCGTAATTGGAACGTGAGACTCGGTGTGACCGTGTGGCTTGTCCACGTGACGCTCCCTCATGGGAAAACTGCCCGGTAAGTGCACGTCCAGCAAGACATTCAAGGTCTCCTGTCCGCTTTTGGTTCAGCTTCCACATGGCTTTTTAAAAAAACCAGGGATCGCCGTTGATGATGCTAAGATTTTCCACAACCAGCTCGTCTCGGAGTCTCCTTCTACACTGCTGCAGAAGGATCTCCAAATTTTCGCTTTGAGCTTCTAATCTGGTTTTTAAACCTATTCCATGAGGATCTATAAGTGAACCGTCGCCCACACCTCATAGCCTCATTAAATAGCGGAATTCCACCATGGTGGTTGCTTCCTACCCTTACGGACCCTTGGTCTGCATGCCTCACCCGTTGCCCTATCGAAAGCTTCTCTGAAGGTCTTAACAGAAGCAACTATTTATATTCGGAGGATCCGGAAGAGTTCGGGACAGGATGTAGCAATGCTCAACCCAGTCCATTTTCCTCCTGTTCTGAAAAACCCTAGTCCCAGGCGACTTGACCGCAATCTCGAAATCAATATACAGATGGTCAGAGAAGGAGGATTTCCCAGAAACCCTTCATCCACTAACCAAATCTGAGTGCCTGGAACTGGCCAAGGTCACATCAAGAATTTCCCTTCTATTCGAAACTACAAAGTTAGGTTTTCCCTGCCAGTGTTCATTATACCTAAACTACTACAAAGGATAAAATCAAAAAAAGACTCACCCCTTGCGTTCATGTCCGAGCTTCCCCAAGCAATGTGGTGTGCGTTGGCATCAGCCCCAATAATAAGTGGCGTTTTTCCAATTCTCACCGTACTTGTCAAGCCACGAACCTTTTAATTTGGTGGATGTTCACTGTAGTCGTGGGCCGTGATGTAACTTGAGACCACAAAAATGGTACCAGATCCGGTCTCCCAGGCCGCCGCAACCACATCGCTGTAATCAGATTGGATGAAGATACTCAAATTCTTGCTTGCCACAATGCACGATCTGATCTTACCTGACCCCGCAACATGTAGCAGCTTAAAGGTAGCCGCACGTAGTCCACAGACCCTGTCACCAACTATCCAGGGTTCCTGAACTAGTGCCAGTTCCACTCCTCTCTCAATTAAGCGGAGGAGCAGCGCAGCCGATGCTGCTTTAGAATGGTGAAGGTTAACCTGAGTTACCTCCGAAGCAGGATCTTTCCCGTCCTGGTTAACCTGAGTTACCTTCACCATTACCGTCTTTTGGGATGACTGTGACGTTGATGTCGTCTTGGTCAGAATCCAAGAGGGCGTCCTCGTGAACCACTTCGTCCATTGGCTCAAAAAGATCACCCAGAAGTGTTTCTTCTTGCGCGAAAGAGCTGGTGGTCTCGTCACAAGACATATCCTCCGGAGCAGGATCTTTTCCGTCCTGAACCGAGTTTTCCTTGTCCTTCCGGTAGAGCTGCAGAAAGAGCGACTCAAAACCGTAGTAGATCTTTCCACTTTTCTTTCGTAGAGGTGGCAGAGACTCCTTGTTCAGGCGGAGAATTATCCTCCTGGATGAGCCATCCGATGCAGAGACCCTGGCAACTATCCAATCATGTGAAGTGATGTCAGGGTTACCACACCGTATGAGATCCAGGATCTCCTTCTTATCGGATGGTTCGTCGGGAATTCGGGCAATAGCCCTAGGCCGACGTGGAATCTCATCAAGCGTCTAACACCCTCCCATAGACGTTCCAAAAGGGCGATCGCCTGCTTTAGAAGCAAAACCGATCGCTCGTTTGAGCAGGCCATGAGCATAACGCGCCCGCGGTACCATCCAGCATTGTCACACTAACGCGAAGGACATGGGTTTTCCCTTAGGATTCTCCAGAACACTTCCATCAGCTTCTTCCGCACTAATTCCTAGTTCTCCCGGAAAATAGAGATATCAGCGTCGCTTCTGTCAATGATGGCTCGTATGAGTAGACCTTTGGCCACCATTCATTCGGACGTCAACTGGATGGTGAAATCAACCGAAGTGGTCTGAGCCGGAGTGAGATAAAAAACAACTTTCATCGAACCAAACGAAGTGGAGCTAGTACGTTGCGGGTCTTTGTTCCTTATATTATATATATATATTATATATTATTATGTTAGCCTTGACTCCCTATGAAGCATACATAGGCCCTCAAACGAGAGAGCGAGATGTTTCGTTAACGTCATTCCATGAGTAGTTTACTGTTAGCGGCATCGCATCGATCGGGCTACTTGCTGTGCGTGAAAGTATTTTCTGTGTTCAAAAGATCAACGTTCCGTATGCTATTCGGCCACCATATGTTTTCAGAATTATTTTTTCGCAAGTTTCACTACCTTAAATAGTTGATAGTTATTGATATTTGCCTATATCTCGAAATAAATCGGATCATTTCGAATGCAGTTTTTGCTGCATGCCCTCGTCTGTACTTACCAGCGCTTTATTTTATTTAAAAAAACCCGGATGGGTTTTTTTATTTGAAGGTTTTCGTAGTTTATTTACAACAAAAGTAAGTGTAATTTACGGATTGGGACTACAAATGTGTTTGTTTTGTTTTTGAGCTCAAAAAAGATAGCGAAATAACAAATCAAGTTATCTTTTCCCCACCTCTGAGCCAATTTCCACATTCCGTCTCAGAAAAACTTCATGTCTTTTAAGGCGGTCAAATTCTGAAGGCCATTTTGTATTTCTTTAAAGGAAGTGATCCGGTGACATGCATACCTCTTTAATTTCCATTTAAACGAGATTTTTAGTTAAAAAATGAAGTACTTTGTGCTTAAAGCGAATGTACCTATAATTCAAACAAGACATTATAGCGAAATGCCGTGTAAAGAAAGCCCGTATAAGGAGGTGAGAGCAATGTTCGGAGAATACGGCGAATACGGCATTTGATCGTTTCTAATATTTGTTTTGCCATGCATCTGTCATGCATTCTGTTGTCATGCATCAGAATAAATTAATCATGTCTGTCTTTATTTTCCGGAATGATTCTAATTGCAGTCTATTCCGATCACCGAGTTTTAACAACTCATACTACACAATGCCGCCTTGATCCTACCAAGAGTGCAAAATTGCACTATAAATACTAAAATAACGTGATTGTATAAACAAACGAAAAATATTGCCGACTTGAACGTAAATTGGAAGCAGTTGTAAGACCATATAAAACCCAATAAAACCCGGTGGGTTGGGCTTAAAAAAAATCCGGTTTTTGCCAACCCTAGTGTTTACACATTCAACGATATCGTTATTAACATTCATGTGTGTTGAAGATTCCCATCATAGCCACAAGACATTAAATTGGTTTTGGAAATATTGACTTCTAATCAACTGCACAAGCCTCCAATCTAATACCGTAAATATTGTTTTGTAAATGTCTTCAAACTTGGCTCAGAAGGCATATTCCAAGTCCTTGAGCATTTGCCATTAAAAACCGAACGTATTATATTGATGACGAGTATCGGCGACAAGATACATGCTGACCTTATAGCAGCAGTAACCTTAAATGAATCTGACAATTTATTTAATTTGAAATCCGCGGACATAGTCCAAATAGCAATAAAAGTTTCCGGTGGCACTCTACGCCTGAGCGTTGGTTTTTTGAGAAACATATTTCTTAATTTTAGTTCATTTACATTTATTTTCATTATAGAGCTCAGGTCTATTCGTATTATATTTAAACTCTTTTTGATTTTTGTTCAATTCGAGTATTGAGCGAATGAACTCAATCATTGCATCATTATTACACTCAATTAAATTCGAAAGCTTTTGCTCACATATACATACATACGCGTTTAATATGCTCGTTTTCTCAATTACTCTTTTTAAACTCCGTACAATATATGGTCTCTCAAAAAGCCATTATTAATAAAAAGAATGCAAGTAATTTCGCTTTCGATATTAGCCAAGCTTAGACACAGCGGATTAACAAAACTACTACTTCAACTACAAAAACAAAACAAAATTATTGCAATTTTTCTTGTTTTTTTTTTTGCATTATTACAACATTTAAATATTAAAGCTTTTATTCTCTTACATATTTTTAATAAACAATGAGATCGAAACAAGAAAAATTTTTAGTAAAAGAGACCGAATAATGAAGGCTTTTTAAAATGTAAAGTTTGTCTTCTTCTTAGTGGTTTTCCTTTCTTTAAACGTTTTTGTTATTTTTTTTAAATTTCCGTCTCTGTATGGGATAGTGTTTGGAAATATTTTAAATAATAAAAAGTAAGAATCCTATTTTATACCCTACATCAGACTTAAAATGCAACATAAATATCTAAACTTATTCAAGTTGTGAGACCTGTGTGGGAAGCCTAAGCTTTGCCAGTGGATCTTACCTACAAAATGGTATGGTATTAATGTCAAAATCGGGCCTAAACGGTAGCAATTTTGTTAGCCGTCGACTTTTAATCAAGAGATAATCCATGCGCATATGCAAAACTTTTAATTCAAACCTAACATGTCTATGTAATCACACTGTCCTACTTTTGCCTAATTTTGTTTAGTCCTAATTTCCTACTCAACTTAATTTTTGCGAATCACAAAGAATTTTGCTTGTAAGTTATGACATGTTTGTAAGTTATTCAAGTTGTGAGACCTGTGTGGGAAGCCTAAGCTTTGTCAGTGGATCTTACCTACAACATGGTATGGTATTAATGTCAAAATCGGGCCTAAACGGTAGCAATTTTGTTAGCCGTCGACTTTTAATCAAGAGATAATCCATGCGCATATGCAAAACTTTTAATTCAAACCTAACATGTCTATGTAATCACACTGTCCTACTTTTGCCTAATTTTGTTTAGTCCTAATTTCCTACTCAACTTAATTTTTGCGAATCACAAAGAATTTTGTTTGTAAGTTATGACACTATTGGCGTAAATGGGCGAAATGTTGATTTTTAGTCCGATCAGAAAGCGTTTTTTTTAACTTGAAACGAGTAGTCAGGGAATGACCCCTACTCATGCAGTGTACTGTGCTAGGTTGTGGGAGTAGTGTTTATGGACGTTCGATTTAAATTTACTCATGTCGTAAGTAAGTGGCAGGAAAGACTTTTGCTGGAAGATTGTTTGACAAACGAGCAGTGCGACTAAAGAACGCGTTCTCATTGTGCGATTCACTGCGATTCACTGGATTGAAGGAGATGAGCTCTTCGAGAAATTCGAGTACTACGTAACTATATATGATTATTAGGAATTAATTCCTTATATTCGCCAGAACACAGTTATAGTACCGATAGAACAATGAAACACACGCCACATTGCGACTATGCTTTAATGAATCGATAGAATTGGCCATTCTACTTTACTTCGAACCCTCCTGTAAGCAGTCGAGAAGTCCTATAATAGACTTTGAAGCATGTATAGATATTAAGATCTATTTGATAGATATATACCGAGGAGATCAGATGGATTGAAGTATTTCTTACACCGACTTAAAAATTCGAAGTACTTGAATGCTTCTTTCGACACTCGAAATATGTAAACGTTCCAACGAACGTGTCTGTGAATTCTCATGCCCAGACTATCAAGAGGATCTGATTCCTCAATATCTACATTACCCATAGACACAGACGACACCACACCACCACGTCTGCGTGTCGAAAAAAAAAAAATTGCGTTTTGCATGCATTAAAGTCGAACGTATCGTTCATATTCAACATTTTCGCCCCAATGTCCAAGAGGCTCGGCCTACGGTCAAAAGAATATAAATGACAAATGTTGCTGTCATTTGAGAAAGAGTAGATAGGAGTAAGAAGAAGAAAGTTGTTAAGAAATATTCGAAATTGAGTGGGAGAAAAAACATAGCCTTGCGGTACCTCTGAATTTATATGTGTATAATACTGAATTTATATATATAACTGTAGGGTGTGCCATCTATCGGTTTAAATTTGAACCAGCGGTTATTCATTCTAATCTGTTACAAAATTCAGTATATTATCTCCATTGAACGAAATAAATATATTTACGCTTGAGCAACTTTCGGATTTATTAGAAATTTATCACCATTTAAAATCGTCTTTTCAAATGAAGCTCACATTCATCTCGTTGGGTACGTTAATTAGCCAAATTTCCATTTTTGGGGCTCAGCAAACCCAAACGTGATCTAACAGAAGGCAATGCACCCATTACGAGTGACTGTAGAGAGGAGGTATCATTGGCCCATTTTCATATTGCGCAACCATTACGGTCAATGGAGACACCTATCGCACAATGAAGTTGCGACTTGACACCGTTGGATTATTCTCTGTTGGGCGCCGATAAAGACAAGTGTTATGCCGACAAACGAGAGACAATTGAGCATTTGAAGGCCAACATTGGGGATGCCATTGCCGAGATACGATTTCATACACGCGAAAAATTTATCGAAAATTGATCCGATCGAATGGCGTACTGCGAGGAAATAGTATTTCATTCCTAACCGAAACAATTGTACTTCTCAACAAAAAAATAAATTTGGCAACATTTCAAACCGTTTTTGTTTTACTGTATTTTTAAATTTAAACTTTTAAATTGCCCACCCTGTATAACTAGTCTTACAGAGCAATCTCTGAGAAAGCTCGATATAAATCGAGAGAGATAACTATCTGCACGAAATCAAACTCTATCAAACACCTTGGAAATATCCAAAGCCACAATCTTACCCTCGCCAAAACCATGTATGGACTTGATCTACTTTTTCGAGAGCAACGCCAGCAGGTTACCAGTAGAGCGGCGCTTGCAGACGCTTAGCAAATCGTCGGAGTCCAAATACCTCACAAGGTGGTGATCAATCATATTCTTCATAACTTTGACAAGTGCCGGACAAATTGCTATTGTGCGGTAGTTTTTAGGGTTGTTAGCCTCACCTTTTTTTGGGGATTGGCGTTACAATAGCAAGATGGAGAAAAACCGCCGGAATATGACGCTATTGAACGTGCAAGCGTCACAGAATGCTTTAGAACCAGTGCTGATATACCATTCGGCCCAGATGACTTGTTTAAGTTGAGATTTGCAAGAACCCTTTTAAATGCACGGGCTCGAAAGAATACTCATTATATATTAGGAATAGCTACCCTTTCAAGCTTGGTTAGTGGTTGACTATCATTTTGCACGTCTGAATAATAAATCTTGATTTAATCGAAATTTTTTTGGATGGATTTAGTATTCGCAACTGGAGTTATTTGCCATAATCTGGAGGTCTTTATATTTAGGTAGTAAAGAACAATGCATCTAACAGGAAATCCTGGAAAAAATCGCTGGAGGAGACATAAAGAGTTTCCGATTCTTTACTGATGGTCTAAAAATAGACACTGAAGTAGATTTTGGTATCCTCTATCCGGACGGTAATATTAAAACCTCGCATAAACTGCCCGATCACTACAGCGTCTTTCAGGCAGAGATAAAAGCTATTCGGAAGTTACTAATTAGCTTGCACGAAACTACGATTAAAAAGAAAAGCATTTTCGACTCTATCTCTATGGCTGAGTTTGAAGATCCTGGGACAGCACCTTATGGAGCCTAGATTGCTACTGGAAGTTCCAGTAACTTATGTCGGTCGCTTTGTAATTAAGAAGGCCTTGGACTTTAACGGTATGTAGTAGTGCTGGTAGGATTTACATATATAGGGTTATTATCTTTTGCGGCATAATAATGGGTCTATTCTTCAGATCGGTGACCTATTTTAACCTAACCTTACCTTAAGAACCATGGACTAATTTTAAACAAAAATGATAGCTTTCGCGTCACAATTTGATTACAACGTTAACAGGGGCAGACGTACACATATGTATGTATGTTTCATTCAAATTACTTTTGAGTAATGAATGAGTTGCAAACTTCAACAAAAAAAAAAAAAAACTCATGTATACCCCATTAACTTAAAGTGGTGTAGGGTGTAATAATAATTACAACAAAAACAATAATATTGGCCAGAAAAAAGCTACATAAATGAACTTTAGTTTTAAAGGTAATAATACAACGACAACAACAGTAAGTTAATCTTATATACTGGGCTTTAAGGCAACAACTTGTAGATCAACTTCTTTTTGTTGTATTAGACGAAATAAAAACAACAGCAATAATAAAAACAAACCAATTTTATTCATTCGCCGCAGTAAAGTTTCTTTAAGTGTTGGACTGTAAGTTTCTGAAATATAATGAGACCAAATAATGATTTTTGAGGGGATTTACTAAGAAAAAATTGGGAATTTTAAGAAACTTATATTGAAAAGTTATTTTGTTATTATCGGACAGTAATGTAAACAGAAAATGGTATAGAGCTTTTTAAGTATTTTATTGAGAAAAATATAGGGTCCGCCATCTAACGTTTTTTTTCAACTAGTGCTTATTTCGTGAATGGTAATGCTTAGCTCATGTCTGATTTGACAGATAATTAGTTTTATCCTTCCGCTGAACGAATATGGTTGTGTATACGCTTCGCTAAGTGGGCTTGCGATTGACTTACAGAAAATGCCGATTTTGCCAAAAAAAATCATATTTTCAGATGAAGCTCATTTTGATCTTGGCGGATATGTAAACAAGCAAAATTGTCGCATTTGGGGTACAGAAAACCCGCACGCATACATTGAAAAGCCGATACACCCAAGACGAGTCACTGTTTGGTGCGGATTTTGGTCTAGAAACATAATTGGGCCATTTTTCTTCGAAAATGAGCAAGGAGTGGCCGTTACAGTCAATGGCGATCGTTATCGGGCCATGTTGAACGAATTTTTGTTCACAAAAATTTGAGAGGAGGATATTAGCAACATTTGGTTTCAACAGGACGGCGCTACGTGCCACACAGCCGAAGCTACTCTCGATGTTTGCTTCCTGTTTTTGAATGATGTCGTTTGGCCACCTCGGAGCTGCGAGTTGACACCGTTGGACTATTATTTGTGGGGTGCCGTCAAAGATAAGTGTTACGCCAACAAGCCAGAGACAATTGACGCTTTAAAGGTCAATATTCGTGAAGCCATTGGTGAAATACAGCTGCACACAATCGATTATGTGCTTAAAAATTGGACCGATTGTGTAGGCTACTGCATGGCCAGCCGAGGCAGCTATTTGAATGAAATTATTTTCCATTATTAACTGGAAGGATTGTACTTTCATATAAAAAAAGAAATTTGAGAATATATTCAGTAGTATTTTCTTATAGCATTTAAAAAAAAAAAAAAAAAATTATTTGGCGGACCCTTTAACAGCCATTTTTTCTTTATCGTAAATACACGACTTAAAGACTATTTTTTCCACTGATGCTATAAACACATTCAAGTCTACCGACCATCGACCACACGACTACGAAACACTCTGGCTACAAAAGCAGCCAAATTATTCTGATTTGACACATTGAACATAACCTAAACAAAACATGACACTCTTTTTCAGTGGAGCCACATACATTATTTTATAATTTTTAATGCATATACATATTTCATGCATCTTTTTGTATTGACAGCACTAAACTGTTTGTTGTCGCCGAGAAAAATAAAAATTGGCCCAATTTGGATACAGGGTACAACGGTATTGCCGCTAAAATAATTATGCTCATATGCACACATGTATTCTATTCTTGACAACTTGCAGTCAATGGTCGGTAGCCTTGAATGTGTTTATAGCATGGCAATTAAAGATGAAGATTGTTGATGAACTAAAAATTTATTACTTGGAGCTCGAGTGCTCCAAGTTTATAGACTACGCAAAGAATAAATTTTTGCAGGATATTTCTAGTCGTTGTTAAAACTACAGTGCACTAGGAATAACGTCAACTAATTAAAACCGCGACTATTGACGTTTATCAGATTGTTGGCGCATATGAATGTACAAAAATATGTGTAAAAAACATACTGATAATGTAGTTTAAAGCGTTTTTATTGTTTATAAACTAAAAGCAAACAAGAAAGGCTTCGAACGAGAACAAAAAATCAACCAAACAGAGAAAGACAATACATATGTATGTAACTTCATTTCTATAATAGTTATAAGGGGAATCCCAAAATTCGGAACTAATTTCGTAAAAACGGAAACACACGTTTTCGTCAACATTCTAGAACATCAACCATTTTTTTCTAACATGGTCTACTCTATAACGTCAACAAAACCACAAAGCTCTAAATAAAACACAGTTTTATTTATATGCGCGTACATATAATTATTTCACGAAATTTTTTTTTTCCGTTGAAATCCTTTCTTGTTTATTTGGATTCATTTTTGTTCAGTTTTAGTTTATTAACAATAAAAATGCTTTAAGCACACTCTCAATAGGTTTTTTATATTACATTTCTACATTCATAAACGTAAACAATCTAATAAACTTCAACAGCCGCGGTTAAAATTAGTTGACGTTATCCCGAGTATACTGTATGTAATTGGCTGCAAATAATATAGTAAATAAATCCAAACAAAATGGAAACTCACAAAGATTGATCGTAACTGGCTTGTGCAAAATTCTTTGGCACACATCGATGAAACAAAAAAGTAATTTTGTACAGGGTTTCTCAATAAAAGGTTTTTTTTTTGAATGTATAAAAAGCAATATCATTGGATGTTTATTTAGTTTACGAAGTGAGTATGCCAATAATAATGGAAAACAATATCAGTAAAATGACCGACACGGATGCGCTTGCAGGACCATTGTCATTTCATGATATTTTCAATCGCCAATTCATACGTTTACGGCTGAGTTTTCTCATTATTTTCACGAATTCAATATTTGAGTTATTAAATCGATTATAGGCTATTGGACGACAAGGTTAGCAAAAACCCGGACTTAAAAAAACCCAACCCACCGAGTTGTTTTATAACTGTTTTCTTTCAAGTCGGCAATATTTTTTGCTTCTTAGCACAATTACGTTCCTTTAGTATTATAATGGGATCACGGCGGCTTTGTGTGCTTTGAGCTGCTAAAACTTGGTAATTGGAACAGACTGCCATTACTTCTTTTGGACCGGCTGAAATACATAAAGACAGACATGTTATTCTTTCACACTACAACGCTCGGCCTCAAGTCGCAAAAGTTGCTAAAAGATTATTATAAACGATCAAATGGCGCACCCGCTGTATTCGCCAAACATTTCTCCTGTTGACTATTGGCTATTTCGATGTACACAATATTTCTGCGCATGTCAAATGCTGATTTGAAATAAAGTCAAACTTGGTTTAATAACACAACTTGTCAACTCCGGTCAACTTTGGGATCAGAACAAATCTTAAAGTTATTTGAGACGCAGAATTCAAATCCGGATTTTGTTCTTCGAGATTGGTTTTAGTTTTCGAAATATCGCATATTGAAAGCACTGCACTGTTGGAATGACAATTAGCTGTTGACATAGTAACATCGTCTAAATTTAATTTTTGATTTTTTTGTTGTTCAAAAACCTTTAAAAAGGCAAATCCAATTCCAAGTGTTTTGTTATGTTTGGAGATGTTATATGATAAGAAAAAGTGGAAGAATCTTATAAATGTGATAAGAGCTGTATATATTCATTAGTTTAGTTTCTCTATAGCAAACGCTCACTAGCCGAAATTATTTTGTAACGCTGTAGCACAAATCTCCACAAGTGGTAACTTGGTCAAGAAGTATTCTTTCCATTTTGAGTATGAATGTTATGGAGAGGGCAGAATAATCATGTAGATGATTGCTATTTCTGTGGTCGGTATAAATGAAAAAAACTAGCAAAGTGGAAATATCCCGACTATCCTCGTAGTAAGAGCAATGAATCTTTTCAAATTTATCTAGGTATGAGTGCAAAGGCTATGGGCACTTTCAGTTCATCACATTTAAACATTTCATTGCGCAAAGTTAACTAAATGGCAGTATTGCTCGCATCACGGTTGTGAGAATGGAAATGCCTTGACTCTCAAACAAAAGTCACTGTTTACAGAACCAGAAATAAGGCGGAATTCAAGCAAATAATCTATAGTTTATTGTAAAATTATCGTAAAATTAAAGCACGAATGTGTCACAATTCATCACAATTTTTTTTCCTGACAACGTAAATAGTATGAGCGAGAAAAGCGATTACACCAAGATTGGACGAAAACCGAAAAACGATAAAAAGTATTTTGGGACGAGGGAATGATGAATGACTCCAATACATAAAATAGATTCACAACAATACAAACGACTTAGTTAGACTGTTTTTATTTCTATATTTTTACTTTTCATTAGATAAAATGGACATTAACTGTTAAAAGAAGCAATTTTTTTTAGTTCAATATCTTGAAAACTAAAATCAGTCTTAAAAAACTGGGTGCATATTTGAATTAAGTGCCCAAAATAGCCTTAAAAGTAACTTTTAATTGCTCTGATCAAAAACCGTGTATAGTCGTATAATTCACGGCGTTACTTTTTATATAAATTGTATGATAATGATAATAAATTTACTGATTTTATATGATAAAATTCATTTCAATTTATTTTTTAACGATAAAGCTTTTTAAATCTACGCTCACGTCATTTTCTTAGTCGGTCCCATTATTTTAGGGCACTCAACGTGAGTCTTTCAATAACAAAAGAAACAGACTACAACAAAAATTATTATAGTAAGTTATTGTTGTTGTGGTTGTTACTCTTTCTTCTTCTTCTTCTTCGTTTTAACACTAAAACGCTTTACTACAGACAGAGATTTAGTCTATGGCTGAAATAGTCGCCGCAAAAGTAGAGGTTGTTGGTTGAAACGAAACAAACCGTCACTAGAAACTTTAGTGTGAGCCGATAACTTTAGGCAGACGGCCACAAAAATCGAAATTTTTGCGTTTTTTTTTTTGGTTTTGGTTTTGCTCCCGATTAACGTTTATTGCGTCAACTGGGAAATGAGAGTGTTTTGACAAAAAAAAACATTTTTGAAAAAATATGAAAAATAAAGTTTTTAGCGACAGAAAATATTGAAATTGAAAAGAAAAATAAATTGTGTTGTGATATTATAAAAATGAAAATTGGAAAAATTAAAAGTTGCTTTAAAAAAATTTTAAAAGAAAAATTGGAAAAATAAAAAATCTTGACAAATCAAAAAATTATAAAATTAATTAAAAAAAAGCTTTTTCGTAATGAAAGAAAATATGAAACAAAAGCTTAAATAAATAACTGTTTAATACGTAATAAGAAAGAAAAAAATTATAGAAATATTAAAAAAAAAAACAACAACAATACAATTAATTAAAAAATACATGTACAAGCACAGGTATTTATGAAACGTGAAATATTGAGTGAACAAAACAAAACGTTTTTAAGTGAATCACCTTTTAAATGGAAAAATTGTTAAAAACAAAAAAGTGAAAAATGCAGCTGATGCTGCAGATTGTTAAATAAGATATATACAACAACAACAACAAAATAAAAAGCGAAAAAGAAAATAAATAATTTTATATTTTATTTTTATTTTTATTTCATTTATATTTATTTCTTTTGTTTTGGTAAAATTCTGCTCTCAAGTTGGCTGAACAAAAAATAATAATGAAAAAAAATTAAATTAAAAAAATTCTTGTTATTTTTGTGTTTTCGTAACAACAACAATTTTTGTGATGATGATCTTGTAAAAAACAAAAAATTTCAACAACAGCGACGAAAAATGAAGAATATGAAAAATAAATTTCAATAAAAATTTAAACAAAAAATAAAATTTTGTGTTTTAAAAACGCTTTTAAATAATTGCATTCTGATTGGACGCGTTTAATCGTTCGAGTGTTCTTAACTTGACTTGAAGTTAAAGAGCTCTACGGTTGACAAAAATTCTGAATTTTATAAATTTTTACAAAATTATTAACAAAAATTATTCCGCTTAAAATTATATTGAAAGAAATAAAAACTTATTTACGGTGCGCGTTAGAATAAAATTTTTATTATAAAAGTTACAAATATATTTTTGCAAATAAATGTTTAAAATATAAAAAAAAAAATTGCCGATTAAATAATGTTTGTTTATTTATGTCTTTGATTATTACAAAATAAAAAAATAATAATAATAATAAAAGAAATTTATTTAAAGTGTTAAACTTAACAAAAGAAGAAAATAAAAAAGGAAATATAGTGTTGCGTGCAACAAATAAAAACAAAAGAAACCCCGCTTTAGCTCCAGCAACAGTTACCACATTCAACACTAAAACCAACCATCCACATCTTCACCAGCTTCAAAACCACATTGTACGGTTTTTAACGACAACCACAATTGTTTTTTATTGGTGTTGTTTTTAAAATTGTATTGGAATACAACTTTGCAAAAAGAAAAAAAAAAAAGAAAAATTCGAAAGAAAAGTAAATATATTTTTATTTTACATTTTCAAGTTAAATTATTTAATAATAATATTTCTTATATGTATGTATGTATATAAATAAAAAAATTCAGTTCAAAAATATAATTCGCGCAACTTTTTGCAAATGTTAAAAAATTTATATATTTTTTAATATTTCGTATTACTACCCCCATATTCATAAAAAATAAAATATTTGAAATCTTTTTTAAGAGAATTTTGTATAAAAAATGTTAAATTAAATATTTTTCAAATTCATTTTAAATTTTATGAATATGTGGGTAAGACTGTTCAGAATAAATTTCCTCACAGTATCAAAAGAAACAAAATTATAAATTTTTTTTTTTTGCAATTGTGATTACAAAGATATTTTCCATTTCAAACAGAAGTATGTACGTATGTATGTATGTTAAAACTCTTTAAAAAGTGTCAAATTTTATGAATCTAAAGATCTTTTCTTAAGACTTTTGACGCCAGTGAAAAAATTAAGTGAAAGTTAAATCTCGTACAGGTTTTATTCTGATCGTCAAATATTCCTTAAAAGTTCAATACGTTCTTCAATAATAATTTAAATTTGTTTTTAATGTATTTCGTTTATCGTTAAATAATGATTGATAATGATTTTATTGCTAATCGGTCTAAGTTTAACTATGAAAGTCACATATATAATTTCAGATGGTAATTATAAATTTTGCTTCCGTCATATCCGTCATGCTATCCTAAAATATACATAATCATTTCTGTATCAAACGGAACGTATGTTTTCGTTTATCCTAAAAAATTTGCAGATTGTCTTCTTAGGATGGCACATATTGAGAGTATCTGAAAGACTTCCCATAGTTTCATTCGAACTTTGACAGTTGATAGCGGCTATATTGTTGAAACTAAAATTGGCTGTCAATTATCTAATTCCTTGTCGTTAAATTTATTTTATCTAAACAACATGGATGAACATAAATAAATATCTGCCAGCGCATTTTCCTTTACATAAATCATGTTGGCAATTTTATTGATTGCGTCATTTTGAAAACATAAAGAACGTACATCTGCTCGCGCTAGTCCCCAATATCGTGAATCAATTTCCTATATATGTGATCAATTCATTTTCCATTTCTGCACTTAATTTTTGAAGACGACCAAGCTTACTTGCCAAAAGTTCTTCAATGATCTTATCGCTACTTGCATTTCGTTGTAAAGTTGTGTGAGTTACACCAAACGTTTTTGATGCCAAGCAAGTATCCACTTCACCATTTCGAATAACCTGTATAGCTCTTCTCATATTCTCTGCTACCCAATTCCCTATTTCAACTTTTTTGGCATTTTGCTTGTTTTTGGAAGGTAATGTGGTACACTATACCATATTGGCTGCAATTTTGTTATTGTTGTTAATGTAGATATTCATATATTAAAAAAATTACTACAAATATAGAGCTAATTTAGTACTTACTTATTATTATAATCTGTTTAACAAAAACTTTTAAACTTTTTAAACAAAAACTTATATATTAACACCAAACAAAAAAAGTCAATCGCACACCAATGCGAATTTTTTAAACAGACTCCAAGAGTGTCTTTCAAAAATAAAACAATTCTTTGCTTTCTTAATTCACTAAGAGCCCCAAACTTTTAATCTAGTTTCCGTTATTCTTATATTGTTACTTAACAAAAAAGCCTATACCAATTACTCGCACTTACTCTACTAAAGGGTCCGCCAAATAATTTTTTTTAAATGCCATAAAAAAAAAAACTACTGAATATTTTCTCAAATTTCTTTTTTTATTTGAGAGTACAATCCTTCCGGTTAATAATGGAAAGTAATTTCATTCAAATAGCTGCCTTGGCTGGCCATGCAGTAGCCTACACGATCGGTCCAATTTTTAAGCACATTATCGATTGTGTGCAGCTGTATTTCACCAATGGCTTCGCGAATATTGTCCTTTAAACCGTCAATTGTCTCGGCACCCTACAAATAATAGTCCAACGGTGTCGAATCGCAACTCCGAGGTGGCCAAACGACATCAGCTCTGCGGCTGATAATGCGATCTTCAAAAACAGGGCGCAAAACATCGAGTGTAGCTTCGGCTGTGTGGCACGTAGCGCCGTCCTGTTGAAACCAAATGTTGCTAATATCCTCCTCTTAAATTTTTATGAACAAAAATTCGTTCAACATGGCCCGATAGCGATCGCCATTGACTGTAACGGCCAATCCGCACCAAACAGTGACTCGTCTTGGGTGTATCGGCTTTTCAATGTATGCGTGCGAGTTTTCTGTGCCCCAAATGCGACAATTTTGCTTGTATACATACCCGCCAAGATCAAAATGGGCTTCACCTGAAAAGATGATTTTTTTTGGCAAAATCGGCATCTTCTGAAAGTCGATCGCAGGCCCAGATTCCCAGCGTTGTTCAAGCGTATACACAACCATATTCGTTCAGCGGAAGGATAAAACTAATTATCTGTCAAATCAGACATGAGCTAAGTGTTACCATTCACGAAATAAGCACTAGTTTGTAATACAAATTGTAAACATTGGGTATTATGTATGAAAACTTTATTGTAATGTCACCACACAAAAGGAAAGTGAAATTAAGAGACTTTTTCTGGTATGAGTCGACTACACACTGAACAATATAGGATTTTGTCTGCTATACCTGACCGTTAACAAAGAAGGCACTAATGATTCTTGACTCTCACTTATAAAAGAAAAAGAAAATTAATTTCTGTTATCTATGACACCAAAAAAACAAAAATCAGAGTCAGTCAGCGCTTGTCATTTGTGATGGTAATATATTTTATTTTAACTTTTTCACAATTTTTTTTTTTTAACAAATTTCACATACCTTATATTTACTATGAACACCATTATTGTATTTCGACACATTTTTTAAATATTTTTTACCTCCATATTCATAAAATTTTAAATAAGTTTAAATGTATTTTAATTCAAATTTATCTTACAAAATTTTTCTAAAATAGATCTTAAATATATTTTATTTTTTAATTAATATGGGTGCTAGTGTATAAAATATATTTAATTTGCATTTAAATTACTATGTAGTTCAAAACGAACAGATATTTTTGACAATTTGTAAAGGTATTTTTTAAGAGCATAAATGTACCTTTTACTTTAAAAAATGGCTCTTGAAAGTCCTATTTTATGCTTAAATTTTTTTCCTAAAAATATAATACAAATAAAACAAATTCGTCTTTAATATCTAACCCTTACCTTCCATTTATTGTTGCTTTCTAATAATTTTTATTAATTTTTTTTTTGTACTTTGGAAAAAAATATTATTTTTGTTTCTTCAAAGCTTAAAGGCATTATGTATATATAGTATTTTAAAAGTATATTTGTGCTTGAAATACTTAAAAAACACTTCCTACGTTTATACAAATTTTTAATCTTCCTTATCTACTATCTATCTATCTTTGCTTATCTACCATCCTTAAGCTCTTAAGAAATTTGTCTTCAAAGAAAAAACCAAAATTTATATTTTTTTGCTGATAACGAAAAACTGGAAAGAAACAAAAAAAGTTATTAAATCAATATTATAATTTCTTTTTTAAGAAAAAACTTTTTTTTTAAAACTTGGCAAATACATTTTTTTATTGAGAAATTATTTTTCAAATTTCCTTTTTGTGTGTGTATTTTTTTTTTTGCTTTTCTTTAAAAACAAAGAAACATAATAAAAAAAATATCTCTAATATTTTCTGGTTTTTCTTTTAACTAAAAAATAAAATAAATAAAAAACAAACTCAAGACAGACTACAACATATCCGTCCCACAGACGACTATCATCCGTAAAAAAAGATTTTGTAATACCAACGACTCAACAACATGTTGCATTTTTTCTGCCGTTTTTTATTTATTTTCCATAATATGTATGCTTCTCTGTTGTAGTTTTTCCTTTTAAAATTGTTGTTGTAAAGCTTTTCCTAAGTTACTTTAATATGCAACAGCATATTTTATAATTTTTTCAAAGCTTTTCTTACAGGCCTCCCTGTAACAGATGTAATGTTTAGCAGAGTATATACATACATACATATTTAATATTAGCGTATGTGGTTTAGCTTTGAAAACGTAATAGTTTAATAACATTTTACATGAATGGATGCAAAATAGTAGAGAATCACACACGTTTTTTTTTTAGTAAATGATTTTTTCCGCTGATTTATTTTCTCACAGCAGAAATGTTTTTCGATTTTTAATTGAAATTCGATGTTTAAGGGGACAAGAATTCGAAAAAAACGTTGTATAAATATAAAAAAGAGCGATTATTTAAGTTACCAAAGATATACAAACAAAAGTCAACGTATATTTGCTTATTTTTAATTTTAAAGCATTTTTTTACAACGGAAGATATTCATCATTATTGGGAACTATAGGGGAAATTTGTGTTACCATGAAATTTTCATTTACCTCGAAAGGACAATTGTTAACGCGCTATTCCTGTGAACTTACACCCGGTGGTGCATTCAAGCGATATTATCACTACGATATTTTCATCCACGAATCATCATCACAATGTCAGTGTCAAGTCGACATTCGTATGAAATGGAAAATGTCATTGATAAATGAAAAAAATGAAAATGATGTATGAAAAAAACTGAAACTTAGGGACTTTGTCTGTCATGAGTAGACTACATACTGAAATTTGGAGATATATTCTACTATGAGTGGGCTATATGCTTAATGATTAGGGAATTAAATATAAAAACTTCATTGAAATGTCACCATACTAAAGAATGATGAAATGTATCGATATTGTCTGTTATGAGTCGACTACATACTGAACATTACAGGATTTTGTATGCTACACCTTTCCGTTTTTAATGATAATGAAATTCTTTTGAGACACACTAATAAGCGTTCGCAAGTAGGACAAAATCAACTTCTGTCTTCTATGACAATTTTGACAATTACTTTGAAAAGTGGTGTATGACACTAAAGAAAAGTCATCGTCAATCATCGATGATTGACTTATTTGCGCTGAAAATGAATTATTTTCAATTCAATGAGTTTTTTGTCACAAGGATTCTTTAATTTACGATGATTTCATACAAATTTCGACTTGATACTGATATTGTGGAGATGATCCATCGTTTACATAATATCAGTTAGTAACAATGTTACTCAAATACGCCACCAACCCGTTCCTTTCATAAATAAAGTAGACTGTCAGTGCACTTTGAATGTTAAGAAAAAAAAGAATACGAACAAAATATTTTGAATTACAATATATCATGTATCATGTGTTTTTTACACTTACACAAGTATAAATGATAATAAAACGAAAAAAATGTATTTTTAGTAACAATAAGACAGTCTTCACTGGATAGAAAATTTTATAACATTAATGTTTAAATATGATTTCGCCACGGCTGGCGCTTACAAGGCGCATTCTGAAACACAATTTTGCACAAACTTTTTGAATGTTAATTTGTGGCTGTTCAATTGACCAAAAAAAATAATCCAATGGAATTAAGTCACACGATCTTGGTGGCCAAATAATTGGACTATTATGTGAAATTACTCGTTAAACAAAAGTCTCTTTGATTAAATCAATTGTAGCGCGCTGTGTGGCAACCGGCTCCGTCCTGTTGGAACCACATGTCAGTAAAATTAATGCCAGTTAATTGAGGTACGAAAAAAATTTCTGTGTTTGTGCATTAGCCTTACTCCAAATACGAAAATTCATTCAACCGAAAATGGGCTTCATCGGAGAACAAAGCTTTGAATGGGAATTGAATTCAAAAATTTCGACAATTTGTAAGCGTTGCTCTAATGTAAGTCTATCCACAATGAAATGTCAAACCAAGCAACTATCAGCTAAATTTATGTTAAATCGGTTGTCAAATAAAGCAGTGTTGCCAACTCGACGAACTTTCACGTACCCGTCACATTTTTAAGATAGATAAGTTTTTTATGAAGACTTTGAAGAAAACTAAATCGGTGTTTGGATACTTATGCAGTTTATTTCCTAATCACTCCGAGTCTAGGAATATTTTTGAGTCCTCAAAATAAAAAATTTTAAATTGTTTCAAATTTGAGAGTCTCTTAGCATCTTTTTAGTACCTATTATTCGAGAATTTTTAGAAAATTAAAAAGCTGCAAATAATTTTGAAAGAACGGGTGCAATTATGTCCACCAAAACTCATTTACTCGTATAACATTCCCATTTGGACTTTTTCTAGAACACCTTGATGACCAATTTCACTATGACTTAAAATCCTTTGGGCGAGTTTTTGAGACCAGCATATGTTAGGTGACTATTGCTGGAGTGTCATAAGGGAAACAAATAAAAATTTATATCAAAAAGAACTAAAACTCTTCATTTTCAGCTGTTAGTTTATAAACTAATTATACTCTTACTTTAACTTTTACTTTTAATATCTCAGAGGTTAACTTTCTAAATTTTTTCACTATTTTTCCCAAATTTTGACAACCTAAATTAATAGACCCTTGTAAACTAGTATTATTATTGTGAACATACACTATGAATTTTTATTTAAATATAATTAATGATTAATACTTTGTAAAATGGAGTGCTCATATTCGCTCATATTCTTAAAGCATTATTAAGTAAAAATTCTTAATGTTTTATTGGGTAGTTCTTAAGGACTTCCTATTATTATGTTATTAGTTTAAGCTCCTAAATTGTTATACAAAAATAAGTAAGAACATTGTTAATCACAAAATCAGAAATTCCAAAGTGTAATGACTTTTTTTGTCCTTTTTTTGCACTCAACACAAAAGACAGACAATTTGCAATAAAACAATTAAAATACCTTGAAAGCTCTTTAAAGTTATGCTCATATTTTTCAAGCAATTTTTTATTTAATTTCTATTGTTTGCGAGAAACCTTTTATAGCAATTTTTTACCCTTTTGAAACAATTAAATTTAAAATTTTTTTGGTATATAAGGTATTTGCGAACTTTTCATAGCAAAAAAAAAGTTAAGTGCAAAGTGCTCTAGTTGAATTTTAAAGTTAAAAAGGTCTTTTCCCCTTGGCAATTTTCATTTTATTTAAAGAAAATTAAAGAAACAAATTTTAATTTTTAAAATTAAACAGTGTTATACAACATCTATTTCAAATGACTTTTCCGTGTTTAACAGAGTAAATTTTGCTAATATTTTAGTACTTTTGTGCTTATAAATTAGCACTATTTTGTATACATATGTACTCGTACATATATAGAAAGTTTTATACGTATATCTTATTTATTCTAAGCACACTTGAAGCATTTATTTTAATGTTTATTTGTAGTAGAATACCAGTATATTTTAGAAAATTTCGGCATCATAACATCATAAAAGTTGCTGATCGAATAAAATTTATTGCTTTCAAATGAGGTTCTTTTAACATATAGAATAGGAAAATTTTAAAAGTACTTTAGACGCCTTCTGCACGCTTAAACTACTTTGCGAAATACTTCGCAAAGTCTTGAGTTTGTAAGGGAGAAAAGAAAAACGAGAGGGGGTGAGTACACACTTTGATATAGTCGGAAAGTTGCTTTGTTCTTCGTTCATATTTATAAATTTTTGTATTTGGTTATATGTTTTATTTGACATTTTCTTTAATTTTTTATTTCGCACAGTTGTATAAAGAAAGAATAACCCGATAAAAGAAAATAAAATTTGAATGTGCAGAAGCGAAACAAAGTTTAAAGGAAAATGTAAAAGAATATGTCAAAGTACTTTGAACGTGCACCTCAATGTTCATTTTAGAGCGGTTTGTTTTTTGTATTATAGCCAAAAGCAATTACTGGCTAAAAATTTTACTAAAATATTATTGGAATTAAATTTTATCTTGAATGGAATTGTTATCTTAGCGATTTATGTGGCATACCTACCGATTTTCACAAAACATTATAACTGTAGTAAACACTTGATACACACAGAAAAAAATCATTTCAAAATCAATTAAAACAAGGTTAATTAAACATTTTTTAATAATGATGTTAAATTAATATAGTAGTTCTAGTTAAATCAAAGTAATAATCATGTTGAAATAATGTGAAATCCTTATTGAATCAACATTATCAGAAATTAAAATAACATGAGTTTCATGTTGAATCAATGTGAAATTAAAGTTTAATTAACTATAAAATCGCTTAAAACTAATATGATGGTCATATTCAAATAACATGAAAACATGTTGAAATAACATAAAATTTCATGTTGCTAAACTTGTTATATATGGACCATATACATATGTATGTCCATATCAAAAATTTTTTGGTATATGGACATTTGCGTATATGAAGCATATACATACATACATACATACATACATACATACATACATACATACATACATACATACATACATATATACATATCGATGTACATATATCATATTCAATATATGAATATTTATGTACCACATATACTTACACGTATTTTTTCGGGTATGTATTTTATGGTCGATATACAACTTTTTAGCAAGTCGTATCGTTTTTAGAATGTGCCTGTGTATTGAATGCATCTGAAACCTTGGACCAACTCTATCTTTGATCCCTAAAATATAATTTTCATTGAATTAATTTGAATCTTTTAACCTTTACTTGTATTATTAATCATTATATTGATATAATTATTTAAGTCGATATGTATATTGAAGGATTGTTTAAGGACGATATGACTGTTATCAAGTAGAGTTTAACTCTTTATTGCCCGACAGCCCTTACAAGTACAGCTACTTATTTTTGTCGTTTACTTATTATACATGTATAATTTTGCGATATATGATCATTAGTTCTATACAGTACCGCATTTCATTCCAATAACAATTAAAAACTATAGCAGTTTTTACTCCTGTTGCTCATAAGCAGCGTTGCCGTTTTGATTATTTTTAACCAAAATTGGTTATTTTTTTCTTTGATGTGTAGATGTGTACTTTTTCATTTTGGTTACTTTTTTCTCGAAGTAAGAAAATAAATAAAATGATTTATTTTAACGTTTTATTGAGTGTATCACTTTAAAAACGGGTTTTTTTTTTGCGAACTTTTTAGTAACATACAAATTTTGTGCCAAAAGACTGCACATTTTTCATGCCAAGATCGAATCGAACCAATTTCTTATTTTCTGTTCTAAAGTGAAAGGTCCTCCGATCGAAATAAATGGCAGTCTGACGGGCAATGTCTGAATTATAAGGCGGCTGAAACGATTTTCTAAATAGTTTCAACTGATCTGGGAACATTTGGTCGAGCGTTGTCCTAAAATATCTACATTTACATTTACATTTACATTTACATTTTTGGTTATTTTTTGGTAACTCTGCTCATAAGATCAGTTTACTTCAACAATTCTAATGTCTAGAGGTGCTGTTGTACGGCGATACTACGATAAATGTAAATATTGTTTAAATTTTATTTTAATACATATACAAACGCTACGAGTACATATAAAAATGGTAATAAAACTCAAATTGTTTCTAAGAATGTTGAATAAAATCAAGATCTATTGGCCATCGAGTACCAGGACTATTTTATATTTTTATCGGATGGCAAAAATATTAAACTTTTATTTTTGAGCTTAAATTATATCAAAAGCAAAGATTTCATAAAAAGTATAGGGTCCGCCGAATATATATATATTTTTTTTGAAAATGCTATAAAAAAAAACTACTGAATATTTTCTCAAATTTCTTTTTTAATTTGAAAGTACAATCCTTCCGGTTAATAATGGAAAATAATTTCATTCAAATGGCTGCCTCGGCTGGCCATGCAGTAGCCTATTCGAATGGTCCATTTTTTAAGCACATTATCGATTATGTGCAGCTGTATTTCACCAATGGCTTCACGAATATTGGCTTGTTGGCGTAACACTTATCTTTGACGGCACCCCACAAATAATAGTCCAACTGTGTCAAATCGCAGCTCCGAGGTGGCCAAACGACATCAGCACTGCGGCTGATAATGCGATCTTCAAAAACAGGGCGCAAAACATCGAGTGTAGCTTCGGTTGTGTGGCACGTAGCGCCGTCCTGTTGAAACCAAATGTTGCTAATATACTCTTCTTCAATTTTTGTGAATAAAAATTCTTTCAGCATGGACCGATAACGATCTCCATTGACTGTAACGGCCACTCCTTGCTCATTTTCGAAAAAAATGGCCCAATTATGCCTCTGGACCAAAATCCGCACCAAACAGTGACTCGTCTTGGGTGTATCGGCTTTTCAATGTATGCGTGCGGGTTTTCTGTGCATCAAATGCAACAATTTTGCTTGTTTACATACCCGCAAAGATCAAAATGAGCTTCATCTGAAAAGATGATTTTTGATTCTGCAACATTACCATGATTTTCAAAGTAATGTCGCAATATTTCCCAGCGTTGTTCAAGCGTATACACAACCATATTCGTTCAGCGGAAGGATATAACTAATTATCTGTCAAATCAGACATGAGCTAAGTGTTACCATGAACGTAATAAGCACTAGTTGAAAAAAAACATTAGATGGCGGACCCTTTAATAGAGTTTTCATGATAAAGGGTCTTGAGCAATAAAGGGTTAAAAGTGGTAGCTATTTCATTTTACACTTTCTAATTTATTGGCTCTAGTTTTTTACGCAATAAAATTGATAGGCTACACAATAATGTATTACATTGCTGATTTCGAATTAAGGAAATCTAATTTAAAACAAGTGTCTTCTTAAAGTAACCACAAGGCCAGCTAGCCTACTTAAGAATATCTATATTGTATTTCTACTTTTTGGAGTACAGATTCTTTTAATCAACCTGATAAGACTAAAATCATATCGATCTAAATTTAATTAGAAAGTGCCGGCATCACTTTTGAACTTGCAAGCAACTCTCATTTGCCAATGCACAAGAAGAAATTTTTTTAATATTAAAAAATTAAATATATTTCATAAGCTGTGATAATTTTTATAATTTTTAAGTTTAATATTTTTAACATTTAAATTGAATATTCATTTGCTTCAGTATTTCTCAAAAAGGAAATTAAACACTGTAAACACAACAAATTTGCAATATAATCTGTCGACAGACAAATTTTACTTAATGTTTTAATGAAACCTGACTACAACAAAAAGTAACTATACTAGACAGACCAACTGACGTTTTCACACTTTAGTCGTTTTTAAAATCAAATTTTCACTTTCATTTTCATTTGGACGAAATAAAAACTCAGTTTCAATTGAAATTATACTTTTAATCCCATACAATTACATGCACATATTATTTGTGCAAATATAGTCTTTTTTAGTTCAAATTCATAATATTATAAAATTACAAATATTATATTATATTTTATTTTATTTTTTTGTATATATTATTTATTTAGTTTCCTCTATGTACGCGATTAACAATAAAACTTCATATGCTTAATTTTCTATTTTTTATGAATATGTTTGCACGCAAATTCAAAAATAAAAATGGCTAAAGAAGCAACAATTAAATATAAGAGAATTATAGCAATAGTGGAACCATTTATTATAGTTTACGCCTTGGCCAGAAATAAGAAAAAGAGCGCAAACAGTTCTGATGCCGAATTTTACAGTGATACATAAGAAAAAACGCTGAAATGTGACTTTTTAAAATAATTGTCCATATTTTCATAGATGACAGAAGTTGATTTTGTCTTGCTGGCGTCCGTGTTTTAGTGAGTTCTAACAGAAAATTTTATCGAAAATCATTGTGTTTTAATCGTTAACAGAGTGGACTAACAGACAATATCATGCATCGTTCAGCATGTAGTGGACTCATAACAGACAATGTCCGTAAATTTCAGTGCTTAGTCGACTCGTAACAGACAAAGTCACTAAATTTCAGCTTTAGTTAACACGCTGACTTTACATTGAAGTTGTCATACATTGGCTACCTTCGTTTCAATCTGCTATCTCTATGTACATATGAGCTGGACGCCCTTTTCTTCGACTTCGTTGCGAGTTTCACTCTATGGCGTTCTTATATTGTAGTATATCCAATCGACCGCCAATTCCAAAGTTTTATTTCGTAAGCTATTAGCTTTTGATTGGCCTGTTCCCACTGTCTAGTCTTTGAGATGACATTTCGCCAAAAAAAGAGCAGTATTCTTTGAAGGCTTTGATGTACAAATACTTTAATTTTTTGCATATCACTGAGAACGACATTCCAAGTCTCACAAGGAGCGCACGTGAATAAGTAACACGCTTGAACAGTTGTGCGGATTTCCAGACGGATTTCAAACGGCCAAATATTTATTCGGTGTTAATGTCCTCACTTGACCCTCTTTTTTTGTTTATGCTGCTACTTCGATAGCAAAATTGGTTGACATATTTTATCTGTTTGTTGCCTATTGTAATGAAGTCAGTGATGGATGTATTAATACGCAGAGTTTTGGTTTTGGCAACGTTTATTTTCAGTCCAGCTTCTTTTGTCATCTCTTATGTACTCCACAGATTTAATGAAAGATCAGAAGAGTTTTGGGCTAGAAGCCGGGTCGGCAACACACCGAGTAGACTAATTAAACCCACTCGGATTTTATGGGGTATTATATTTAAAAAAAAACCCATCCAGGTTTTTAGGTTTAAAGGTTTGCTTATTGGCAGTTCCAATTAATTCGGTCTGTTGTTTAGCTCCAAAAGAGTAATGAATTAAGTAATTCATCAAAATAAAAATTTACCAAACCGTTGCTTACATCTTCTCCCCAACTCTAAGACAATTTCTAAATCCCGTCTCAGCAAAACTTTTCGTCTTCTGGGGGAATCCAACTCTGAAGCCGATTTTATATTTCTTTAGAAGAAGTGAGTTTGTGATATGCCAAAAGGTATTGTATACGTCGAAACAGCTAATAATTAGAAGGAACAATATTGGAAAATACGGCAAGTGCAACAAGATATTTAATTTGATCGTTTCTAACAATTGCTTGGCAACTTTTGTAATGTGAGGCTGGGAGTTGTCAAGCAAAATAATCATATCTATTTTTGTATTCCGGCTGTTTTATCGTAATGCACGGTTGAAACGATTAATTGCTGCTATGATCACCGAGTTTTGGCAGCTTATAGTATACAATGTATTTAATATAAATACTAAAACAAGGTAATTGTACTATATTGTCTAATTGGGCTTTTGCCAACCTTGGCTAGAAAACTAATATTGTCGGCAAAATGCAGGTCATTTCCCATGTAGTCCCTTTGTAATCTCCTTGCCGTTTGTCAACGCCTTCCCCAGGATAGTTCTGGCACTATATTAAATTGATTGGGGTGATATGGCAAACCTTTGTGGTACTCCAGTTTACATTTGGCTAGAAAACTAATATTGTCGGCAAAATGCAGGTCATTTCCCATGTAGTCCCTTTGCAATCTCCTTGCCGTTTGTCAACGCCTTCCCCAGGATAGTTCTGGCACTATATTAAATTGATTGGGGTGATATGGCAAACCTTTGTGGTACTCCAGTTTACATTTGAATTGGATTACTTAAAGCTTTTCTATATTTTATACTGCAGATAGCCTTCTCGTAAAGATTGTTGATGAGATCTCGAGTAATTTAGGTCATCAGAAGAGATATTGTGGTCTCCCATATATGAATAATAGTGGTTCCTCCCGTTAGATAAAAGAATTTTGCTATAGAAATGTTTGTCACAATATCGCCATTCTCCCTCCTTAGCGGTCTCTAAGCCCTGATAATTTCGACTCGATATAGATATTGTTACGATGATTCATCAATAAAAATATCATACTGACAATGTTGCTTAAATACTCCACAGGGATGTTTTTTTATATTGTAATTTATTGTATAATAAAAATGCAGAAAATTATTAATTTGTTATTAAAGTGATTAAAATTTACATAATTCACAACATATATCGTATTGTTATATCGTATATCGTAAAATTTGTATATAATATATTCATTTCATATTTTTGTTTATTTTCCACTATACAATAATACAACACACGTTGTGAATTGGAAAACATTAAAAAATCGAGCCATAAGTACTCGATCATGCCCACCAGCAGAAACAAAAAACATTAGAACAAAAAATTAAAAAAAGACATTCTCTTGTAAAATTTGTTTTCTGTCGCTTACGCTTTTTTTGGCGGTTATGGCTAGAAATTAGGATAACATTAGAAATATTCTGAAATATTTTTGAAAGCTTTTGATAACTGTTATAAATGTATAATAGTGTGCCGTTGTGGTATGGTAGGTAAGACACTCGCCTATCAACCAGGAAGTCCTCGGTTTAATCCCAGACCAAACCATCCGAAAAAAAAATTTTTTTTTCAACAGCGACATCAACTCATAACATTACTAGTAACTCGTATATACTAATACTATGGAAAACTTCTCTAATGCATTTGCAGTTCGTAGCCGGCGTTAAATAGTGGATAAAAATATAATTGGGTATAGCTACTGAAAGAAGTCCCCTTGCTCCACTCTGGAATGTTTTGCGAATTATTTTTATTATAACTGTAGAATAACTTTTAACCTCATTATTTTAACATTAAGATAAAATATCTTTTATGTTAAAATTACTTTTTCTCTGCTCAAAAAACAAAAATTAAACATTTAAAAAGCGTAGAATATTACAAAAATGATATGGCAGCCACATAGGCCGATATATTTTTTTTAATTCCTTTTCCTTTAAAGATGTCAAAGTAACCATTATTTTCGTTGTCTGATTTTTAATATTTTTTTTCTCTTAATTATTCAGTTTTTTATTTAAAATAAAACGAGTTTTTGTCATGCTTGGGTCCCTTAAACAACTTATAAAATCATTTATTGACGTCAATTATGTACCACTAAGTGTGTTGCAATATTACAAATGACAGACATAAATATTAAAAAAGTAATTTAATTTTACGGAATTTTACAACTTTAAGGCAAACTAATTGTTTGGCTAATCAGCTAAATAAAGAAATAAAAAAATTAAAATATGAAATAAAATAAATATAAGAGGTGTTTATTCATTTTTTTTTTTTTACTTTGCAAATATACAAAAATCACTTGAAAAAAAGAAACGTTAGAGATGAGTAAGTAAAAAATTTTGAAAATAATTTTGTTACGCACAAATGAACACATTTATATATTCATACTACTTTACCAGAAAATACACAAATGCAACATATATACATACATTCATATGTATCAAAAGCTCTTCGAAACGTTACAAATATTTCAATTAAATTCAAATTCAAATTTTAACAAATGCCATTCAACGTGGCAGAGTAAACCTTTGTAATATTCGTTTGCCAAAATCGTTAGAGCATATAATAAAAAAAAGAATAAAATAAATTCTATTTAAAAATTAAACATCTTTAAGAATTCAAGTTTTTTTTTAGTATTATTTTCTATATGTACTCGTATCTGTGTTGAATACAAGGCTATAGCCAGAATACAAATTTCAAGACTTGATGGCATTTAAAATTCTTCAATTTTTTTTCTATTTTGTTTGTTTTAAAAAAGCAAATGTTAAATTTTCCATTTACATAGCCGCACAGTGTATGAGAGTTTCATGTCTTAAACATTCGCGTAAACATTTAAGTAAATGGCAAAGAAAAAAAAAACTATAAAAAAAGAAGAATTACTTTTAAAATATAAAAAACAGTAAAAATCTAATCATGCAGAGGTTTACGGTATTTAACAGCAAATTTAAAAAAGTTTTTACGCAATATTTCCATAGAGATTAAATGTGTTAATATGTCTGCACTGTTTTCCAAAGAATATGCTGAAAGAATTACAAAATATTAAATGAAATGGCAAAAATATCCAAAAATCTGAAAACACCATTTCCGAAGGAAAAAAAATAATAATGTTACGTTTTAATTTTTTTTAACATATGAGTTCTTTTTAATTGCGTCAAAAAAACAAAATAAACAACACTTTGTTGCCAACAGTTTGAAAAGTTCCGGAAACGTCTCAAACGTTCTCATATCCTCTATTTTAAATCCGTTAATTCAAATGTAACACAAAAAGATGGTCGAATTCACAAATAAGTACGGCATTGGGTGACACATTAATATCAAAATCCTACAAAACAGTTTTAAAGGCACTGATGTGGTGTATTTTCTTTTTAAGCATTTTTATTTTCGTAATAATAACAATACACAAATGAATACCTATCACACATTGTCCTCGTTTATACGCGGAAAGAATTTAAAGAGAAACATTTAGTTTGGTAGCAAATTACGGGTAGGGAAGAGAGAATCGTTTTTGTCTTCGGTACTCGGCTTTTTCTTCTTTATAATAACAATTGTATTGGAATGTTGTTCGCCTGTGTGAGCACGGTTTAGGTAGGAGTCTGTTCTTGCCCGTTAAGAAGATAATTTAACAAATTTCATCGAATTGCCCTATCTTTTTACGCCCTCTTTTCCTAGGACTAAGGTTAACAAAAGAGTAGTTTAACGTTATTGCGTATCTAAGTTAATATTGTCGATTTGGACAACATATGACATAACTATCACATATGGTTTGTGTCAATAATAACAAATATGGTATTTTGGAAGGTAAACAACTGTCATTATAATTCAGTATTCGATAGACGCCAAAGTGTAAACACACATTTTTTCAATCACTATAATAATGTCGAATTTTGTGCTTAAAAAAGATGTTTCGCGGGGAAGTCTGATAGCCTTCTTTCATTTGAAGAAAACGCTGCTGAAAGTCATCGATTGTTGGTAGAAGCTTACGGCCAATATGCATCAACTCAAAAAACTTGTAAACGATGGTTTGCACAATTCAAAAGTAGTGATTTCGACACAGAAAACAAGGAGAGGCCTGCTAAGCCGAAAAAGTTTCCAAATGAGGAATTTAGAGCATCACTTGTCAAATGCAAGAAGAACTTGCATTTTCAATACAAAAAGAATTTGATTTGATGACAATTTTAATGGTAGACTAGAAATTTTAACAACGTTTTAAATTAATTGCTTGTTTCAATCTCGTTAAATATTGACAGATAAGAGATCAGAATCAATCGTTTTACCAATCGTTTAGAAACTCATAACGAACAATTGCCTTCCAATCTCACCAGACACACAGCATTACATTTCTTGGTGATAATCTTGGTTTTGCCACCGTCTGCGAAGCTTTACCTTGCTTCGTCCATGATCTTTGTCGCACATTATTGCCGTACGTGATATGAATCGAATTTCCATTTGCGAGTATAGAGTCTCTTTCTGTATCCAGCTTTCTTCAAATAATTGATAACAGTTGGCGGTGAATGCTTAGTTCTCTAGCAACATCCATGCTTATTGTGCCGGTCTTTCTCATTTTTTTAATGATTTAATCGACTTTTTAGTAATTGGTCGACCAGCGCGGGGTCAAATTGTCAAATCTTTGCTGTTTTTCTTGTTTCAACAGCCTTAGCTTTTCTATAAAAGAAAGAAGAAAAGCAAAATATGACGGTAATGTTCTGCATTTTCACTTATTTTGAGACGTAGATATCTGAACTGGTCTTCCGATGGTTGTAAAATAAATGACTGTGTCGGTGCTGGTGCTCATTAACCTAACCAAGACTTGTCGATACTTCTGGAGAGATCTCTGAGTGTCTTCAAGGCCACTGCCATATATGCACAGATCAACTTAGACAGTGGTCTCTAATCATTAATATATACTCTGCTAGCCAAGCTGTCTTAAGGACCCTCGCTTTGTATCGTATTACATCTAGACTGCTCAAATATTGCTACGATAAGTTGCAAAGGCTGGTATTTAATCCAGTTGTTCTGGATACCTGGGCACAGTGGGGTAAATGGTAACGAAGCAGCGGATGCATTGTCGAGAAAAGGTTCCTTGACACCTAATATTCGTCCGGAATACTACTATAGGGCATCCCCTCTCAATATTCTCTATCTGGTTAGGGATTGGTAAATTCCAGAACGCATAAAACGGACTTAGGTGCACTGAAATTCTTAAATATGACAAGCCAAACTTAAGACTCTTAACTAAAATTTTTAATGGTTATCGTGGACCGAGAGCTCATGTGAAGAGAATGGCGATCACAGATTTTTGTAGACTATACTCACAGGTATCAGAGACGGAGGAACACGTATTGTGTGAGTGTTGGGTTCTTGATAGGTTTACATGGGAATATTTATGGACGCTACGGTATCATTGGGAGACATATCCACTCTAAGGGTTTTTGATCTGTTGGTGTTCATTAGGAAGGCAGCAGATCTGTATAACAAACAGTAGACTAGAAAAGGCACAATAGATCTAATGGTGCCTGGTATATATAGCTTTTTATAGAATAATACGATATTAACAATGTCTTCTTACAAAGTAAAGCTTAAAATGTCACCTCTCAAATAAATATCAGTGCCTTCTGCCGACAATTTGTTTTCGAACACCCAATATAATTGAAAAACCACGTTGTCCTTTTGTCCTGTTATTGTGTGTTCTGTTTATTGTGTCGTATGATAACATTTAACATTTTTCAAATGAAAAATTTGGTTTATTTTTTATTGTTGACCTTAAACGGGCTTGGCACAAGTTTCATGTACCTAAATAATAATATATTTTATAGATAAAAAACTAATTAAAAAAATAATTATAAAATACAAATTAAATAACCATTGGCAATAGAGTTTAATTATCATCAAATATTTTTGTAAATTCCTTTTTTTTGTATTTGTTTTTTAACCTTAAGGTGAAAGTATTAGAGAAAATATAGATATTGAATAAATGAATGAATGAAAGAGATGATCATAAAATTGCATAAAACTTTCAAATAATTAAAGAAATTTATCGTCAAAATAATAATAATCAACAACTTTTATCATCATCGTCATAAGCGGTTATTATCCACACCCCACATACATATATTTTGTGAAATTTCTTTTTTTTTCATATTTCCTTTGTTTATCTTTTACTACTTTTTAGTTTTTTCTTTTCAATAAATCGTTAATTATTATCAATTTAACACCATTTCTTTGACTTATGACCAATGTTGCTGCATATTATGCTTGTATTTTGAACCAGTTCAATAATACATTGGTGTTCAACAAAGACTTCAATAGAGAGAATATATTATATCATACATTGGATTCGGTTAGACAAAAAATCTTTTTGTTTTAATTTCTTTTTAATGGTTCATATGTATAACCTTGAGATTCGTATGGGCATGAATGAAATTCCAAAAATCGGAAAAAAAGAAATAAATTTTGTTTTTGAAAATAATAAAACATTTAATCATTGATAATAATTTTAAAAATTTTTTGAATTGTATCGTAGAAAGTGTTTCTGAAATTTAATTCGAATAAAATTACCAGAAAATAAATAATTAAAATACATTTTTACTCGGCTTGAAGTATAATTTGAAGGTATTTATGTATGTTTCTAAATTATATCCAATAATTGACTAAAACTACTACTAATATAACATTAAAAGGCTGTTTTTTGTAACTGCTTGAGAAGTATCGATATCGATAACTATGGTTTGACAGCTGAAAATGTTGGCATTTCTATTCAGTAAGATTTGGCAAGATAGCGTGAAGTGAAAATTTACTTAATTTTAAATCATACTTTGTTAACCTTCTTTATAAAAAATAAAACGTCTTGTTTATTTCATTCTTTAAAAGATATCTACTCAGAAGAACCGTTGTTGGAATTTTCGGCAATTACAGCAAAAAATGTTTTTTTTTTCAAAACTAAGCATTTTAATAGTTTTTTTTCAAAACTAAGCATTTTAATAAGTATTTTCCCATCGATTTTCATGAATTATGCTTCATTTTATTTCTATTATATGCACCTTTATGAATAAGTAGTGAAACTGATAAATATTTGCTGCTTTTTATTGTTTGTGAGTTTTTCGAAATCAAAAATTTCATAATTTTTTCGAAAAAAAAAAAAAAATTTTTAATAGTTTTTTCTTAATATCTCCTAAAATATTGATTATATTAAAAAATGATTAGATAGATGATTAGAATAACTTAAAGCTGGTATAGTTTGGAATTTTTTACATATGGTGTAATGAAATCGTATAAGTCATTTAAAGTTATCATAAGATATATGAAGCAGGCCCTAGAAAAAAAAACTTATCCATGGAATTTGAAATGCTGATGATTTTTAAAGTTAGGCGACCATAGCGCATCAAAAAAGTATAGTGTTTATCCAAGGTCAGAAAATTTTATTCCATTTGTTGCATAGTGTAATTGGCTAATCAAGGATCTAAGTTCCTAAAGGGCTTTTTAAAAGCTATTCTCCACTTATTTGAGGCTCTAATGGAAAACAAACTATTTACATGGTTACACTTGGCAACGAAACTTGAATTTGTCTTTTTTTTTGAAGAATATTATATCGATAAACGTTGATTTTACTTTACTAAGATGCAGGATTAGATGCATCTTTTTTTGTAAACAAGTTTTTAGAAGTCATCAGTAATTATTTTGTAAAATAATTAAAATCAAATATACATAAAGCTTCAGTGGTATTATTAAAAAATTAATTTTCTTCAATTTTTATCAACAAACTCAAACAAGTTTGTTGTCTAAGTCTTCTGTTATGTTCACAACGAAATTCACTTTTAAATGATTTTGTTGTGTTGCCTTTGTTAATGTTTTCATTTGTTAAAATAACAAAACCCGTTATTGCATAATATTGAATTTTTATTAGAAAACAACAAATTTTTTATATTTTACAGAGAAAATTATTTTAAGTACTGCCGCAAAAAATAATCTGGAGAAAATATTAAAAAAATCATTATTTTTAAAACAAATTTTAAAATACGACAAACAATCAATAGGGAAATGAAACCCAGTTATGCTTAGCAAACGTTATTAAATAAATTCATTGTTAAAGTTTTTCAAAGTAAAGCTAAATTTAAATAAGAAGTTAAATAATAATAAAAAAATAGTTTAAAAGATTTATATATCCTAAAAGGAATTTTTTTAATACTAAAACATTTTAAAAAATATAAAAATTACAACAACAAAAAATAACACATTTAAAAGTAGACATTACTTAAAGGAATTTGTATATAAAAAAGTTTAGCAAAGTTATGGAATTTTTATAAAAATTTCGCAATGTTTTTATTATCATTCTATAGATAAATCACCTTTTAATGACCTTTTTTTCTCTATAATAATTTCAATTTAATGACAACCTTGATCTTATAATTCAATTTGGTAAAAAAAAATTTAAAAAAAAAACAACTTAATTAATTAATAATATTTGTTGAAAATATTATTGATTACTTTGTCTTACTTTTAAGGCAAGCTTGTTGAATACAGCGTATTAAGACCACGAAGAAAAAAAAACTTTAAAAAACCTAAAATATTGACAGTTGAGAAATTCATCTTCATTACTTTTATAAATTTTTTTATGTCATTTTAAAAACGTGAGAATTTTAAAATGCTTAAAACTAAAATTAAAGCTGAAGAAGAAAAAAAAACCAAAACCTTATCGCTACCATTTACAGTCATAGTCATTTATATTTAGACAATTTATAAAAATTTAAGTATGCTTTGAAATAAAACAAAATTTTGCTACTTTATGCACAAATTAGCTACAAAAACAATGTTCCTATTGCAATCCTAAGTATATAAAGATGACTTTAGTTATATATAAACTTGTTGGTTAACGCTTAATTGCACAAAAGAAATCTATATGTAAACTACGAAAATTATTTACACAAATTCACTTTCTTTAAAATATGTTTACACATCTTTAGAGCTAATAAAAATCACCCAGGTTCGAGCACCAGCGAGGACATGGCGAAGAAAAATTTAATTTCCCTCCGGACAACTCCATCTAAAAAATAAAGAATAAGTCTCCCTGACATTCCCTCATACCTCTGGCGATGATGACAGGCATCAGACGAATGATCAGGAAAACACGCCAACTACTGGGAAAAAATTACAATACTAAAGTAAAGATCACCACCAATTAGCAAGGATCTTTACCACTACGCAAAATCATATGAAGGAAGCTACAGTGGATTAATCATCTACCTGGTTTAAAAGATCAAATTGATAAATAATAAAGATACTGATACAAAGCAATGGAAACCAACATGCTCCCTAGAGGAGTGACGGAGAAGAACGTAGGCTAATAAAAACAACAGAAACTATAACTTCTTTGATTAGTAGCCGGATACATTGCCCTCAGCATCTATGACATCTTATAGTCTAGTCACTAGGGAGCATATTGGCTTTCCACAAAGCATCTCATGATCATTCTTCATCACCAAATATAAGCTCGAAGTCAGGGGGGCTTCTTTTATATGGATATGTCTTGATTAAATACTCGAAACCGAAATTAAATTTCTTCGTCATGTCCTCTACCAGAGATTGGAGCCTGGGCCGCCTGTGTTGTATGCCAGCGCTTTAACCACTACATCATGCCACCACTAGTCTAGCTGCAATCAATTTCCATACAAGTCTAATTTCTAGGCCATTCCAGATATATCTTATTTCATCAAGTGTTTCATCTTGTTTTCGGTCTTCTTGAAAAGATTTATGCATTTTTGCCTATGCCTATGCATTTTCTATTATGTTAAGATAGGGGCTCTGAGAATAGCCTGTCCAACTCTATTCAAAAACGTTGTTGATAACCATGCTTTGTGACATGGAGCATTAACATGCTGTAAAATCTAATTTTTTTTTAGAAAATAGACTCTCAGCTGCAGAAAAAACATGGTCATTGAAAATTTCAAGGTATCCTGATGGCTTTAGAGTGGGTTTTATTGGTACGAGATCTCCAAAACCATTGTATGCGACACATCCTCAAAACGTTGCTGAGCTACCACCGAAACGATTAAGAGTTTGTTCTTCTTTATACTTCAACTACTTTGCATAAAAGTTTTTCCAAACAAGCCTTCAAATTGAAAAGAGGACTCATCTGTCCATAATATACATTGCAAAAACTCCAATGGCTTATGGTTAGACTCCACTATTGTTTTTTTTGCGAAGTGGGTCCTCTCCAAATTGTAGATTAATTTACGGTTTTCCTATGATATTTTCTGTACTTGCAACAAACTTCAGGGGACTTGCGATGTTATTTTCTGCGAAATATTCGCAATAATTAATAACTCTCTTAAGACTGTAAAGCACGGTGTCGGTAATATTGTTCTTTAGGGGTAATTTGCCTACTGTGGTGGTGGGCCACTATATCGTCTACAGAAACTTATAAAAGCAACAGATTATGTTTAAATTCTACGAATGTGTATGCTACCTTCACCAGCAGAGAAAATAAGCCACTATGATGGGTTATGATAGGTGTTGCACTACGAAGTGTTCTAAATAACGGTTCGATGATAATAAAAAATCGCTGTATTAGACCGGCCCTCGCAGCCTCCAGATTTCAATGCGATATGGAATTTGTGGAATGTGGTTAAAAAAGCAACCAAAGGAATGTATACCACAAATTATTATGAGCTTTAGAAATTAATTCAGGCTACGTGGTATGATATATCGGATTCAGTAGGGCAAAATGTTGTCGACTCTATGCCTAGACGATATTTGGCAGTTGTAAACAACTTGGGAGTTTCGACAAAGTATTAATCACGTTATAACAACATTAGAACTGAAATTAATGCAAATCTATAATCATTTTATTTCTTTCTTACAACTATTTCGATAATACCATGAAGTGTCCATATTTTTTGCACAGGGTGCATTTGTATTTTATTTTTAATTTAAATAAAATTTTAAAATAACAACAATAGTTTTATAAAATGGAATGAAACATGTTTCTGTAGTTAATTAAACAAAAATAAGAACAATTATTTGTCAACAATTATCTCAGTTTATGTACTTTCTGCTCAAATATCAATATGCCACATTGGTGTCCTGCTTATTTTTCGCATCAGAGTATGTAAAGGGTGGGCAAATTTGAGGTTAGGAAGTAAATTGACTTAAAAACACATTTCTTTTGACAAATTCAGTTTTATTCATACCAATATAAAATAGAAATATGGAAATTAAGAATGGAATGTGAATAGACGTTCGCTCTTATCACAAAATTTTGAACCACATGTTGCGACAAAGTTCCGCTTATCTCGTCAATGCAGCGTCGACTTTCATCTTTCAGAGTGTCAGTTGTTTGTGGCTTGTTAACGTAAGCCCAGTCTTTCAAATAGTCCCAGAGAAAATAATCCAGCGGCGTTAAATCACAAGAACGAGGAGGACAATTGATATCGCCAAATCAAGAAATTATGCGACCGTGAAATTTCTCATACAATAACTAAATTGTTTGGCTCGTTGTGTAGCATGTGGCGCCGACCTGCTGAAACTAAAGGTTACTGATGTCAACAATAGCCAATTGTGGCCGCAAAAAATTGGTTATCATGGCTTAG
Organism: Wohlfahrtia magnifica; assembly: GCA_023159175.1. NCBI lineage: Eukaryota > Metazoa > Arthropoda > Insecta > Diptera > Sarcophagidae > Wohlfahrtia > Wohlfahrtia magnifica. Next base: position 27,670 of record JAKWBJ010000058.1, on the reverse strand, counting down.
TAGCGCAGAGAATTCACGGTGATGGCGTTTCTTTGCTCATTTTAGAAAAAATACGGGCCAATGATGCCGCTTAATCACAAACCACACCATAAGATCACTTTCTTCGGATCTAATGGTTTTTCGAGAACTATTTGTGGATTTTATAAGCCACATATGCGACAATTTTGTTTGTTTACATAATTGAAACTGGACCTAAAGATGATTTTGTTGAAAAATGCTATGTTTTCGTTCAGTTACCCAAACAGTAAATTTTCACAATAAAAATTCTTTGTTCAAGAGTGTAGCGTTCTATAGTTAAAAATTTCCAGTTTTTTTACTAAATAAGTGTCAAAGGTTGACAACTCAATTCTTGACATTTCATCATTTGACAGGCAATTTACTTGCTAACCTCAAATTTGCCAACCCTGTATATTTTGTTGTTGTAAGCATTTGGTCATAAAGTAGAGCTGCAAAACAATCGATAGTACCGATAGTATCGATAGTTTTGATTTTGGCTGACCATCGATAGTTTTTTTTTTCACTATCGATACTATCATCAAATTCTAAGAGTAAATACGGAGGCCACTAAATGTAGTCAAAGTAACATTTGCAAAAATTTTTTCGACACAGACTGTTAGCCGTCTGTAAACTTTTATAGTTACATAGGGACGCAGTTTAAAGTTTCTGTTTCTTAAATTTCTATTAATTAAACTCAAATAAAGTATGAATTGTAACTAAAATATGTTCGTACACACGATACAAAATAAATTACTACCTTGATCAAAAAGTTCGCGGAATAACCCACGTGTGGCCAGATTAACCTATGCTGGCTCAAAACGAAACGATGGGCCCACCAACGGGGATTATTACGAGAACTTTTTGATCAAGGTAGCAATCTTCATTTCGTCAGACCATAGAACGTTGTTCTAACTATTACGGCGCAGCTGTTGCTTCCGTTTGCTGAGAAATGATACATATCGAAAACCCTTACCATAAGTCTAGCTTCCAAATGTTTTTTTTTTATTGTGCGACTGGAGACAGGAGAATAAGTTCATTTCTAAGGCTTTTTGATGACTTGAAGAGATTAATCATTGCACTACGAATTAAAAGTAACCAGTTGTTCTATGCTTTCTTCCCATAGTTTCTATCGTTTTCTTTCACTGGATCTTATTAATTAATTTAGTTTTGGAGCATTTCATGGTCTGTCCAATTTCGCTGTATATAAGGATTAATCGTTCATCAAAAAACTTCAATACATACAATTTTATGACATACTGGACAAAAATAAAGTGTCCCTATTTTTTGTTTCAACACTGTATACTTATTATTATTCTTTCCCTTTCACTTAAATTCTAATATTGTTGCCACTAGTAGCACATAAAAGAATCCGAGTGGGCCGACCATCGATAGTTTTGCAGCTCTAGCATAAAGTAGAAAAATTCTGTTTCATTTCAAAGCATACTTAAATTTTTAAATTATGTAAATATATATCACTATGACCGTACATATATGTAATTGTGATAAGAAAAAAGTGAAGTTTATTGCTAAAAATGTTTTTAATATTCTTTTGGAGTAGATTTAGCTTAAAAATATACTATACTTTTTGAAGAGTATATTTAAAATTAAAAACTCTATCCTACTTCTGGCCTTGTTATTCTATACGCAATAGACAATTAACATTTTTATCTGTTTTAACTCCTGCTAATCTATTTAAGATTCTAAGTGAGCTTGTTCTTTTAATCTATGCAAACTACTTGTATGCACGATTTTTTTAGAGCAAAAAAAAAACACTTATTTGTTTTGGTGAAGTCCTATCTTGACTGCTAATGATCTTATTTAATCTATTATTATATATTTATTATTATGTTTCGCTTGCTAATAAAAAATTAAAACATTTTTATAATAATTCCACAAGTATGTGGTGTTTTTTAATATCCAATTCTCACAACTTTTCTTTTCATTATCATCACCCACATGGCCAAAAACAATTTACTATTGGCTTGGCCACGAATTATAATTTAGCGAGCAATACCGCCCCATCAATCATCATCAAGCAGGTGTTAATTTTATCAAAGTCATTATAATGTACTTGTGGTTACTTTTTAATCTTGATTTTAATTTCAATTTTTTTCTTTATTTTCAAAACTCAGCATAATTTTAAAGAAATAAACAGAAAAAGTTAAATTTTCACACAGACTGTCAATGTCAATTACAATGAAAAAAAAAACAAAAAAACAAAACAAACAATCAAGAAAAACATAAACGTTTTTGAAAATTTCAATGTCCAAAAATAAAAGAAACCGAAAACAATAATGTCACTAAAACAGCAAAATTAATTCTGATTTTTTGGTTGTTTTTTGTTTTAAGAAAAATATATATTTTTTTAAATATTTATAAACGTCTTTAAATAATAATAAAATAATAGTAATAGTTTCCAGGGGGTTAGGGGAAACTTATTTACAGGAAATAATTCTGAAGACGTGTTTTAACATGTTATTTATTGTTATTGATTGGAGGAAATTTTGTTAACTATTTATGTATTTATAGTTAATTACTTAATTTTAATAGTTAAAGTATTAATAGATCTTTTGTCGTAGGAATAGCTACCAATTATCAAAGTTTAAGTCGTATTTTATTTAAACGATTTGTAGTAGATTTTGGCGTACACGATTCTAAATTGTCGCAATTTTTTTTATTTATTCAACAAGGTTGTATACCAAATTATATTAAGATGTGACACACCTCAAAAAAAAAAACAAAAAAGAACTTGTCTGTTTCCTGGAATTTTTGTTTTGTTTCTGTATTAAATTGACGCGCATTTTTCAAATATGGCAACAGCTTTTCCCTAACAGCTCTTGGTTTTGAGTTATAGGCAACATAACTACCCTCTTTTACTATTTTTATGTAGATTTACGTTTTTTATTGGACACTAAAATATATTTTCTTGATGTTTTCGATAATGCTCCGCTAAGAATATGTTGTGTACGGGATACAGATTGTTTCTGCTATATATGTGGTGAATATACCATATATTCGAAAATATTGAAAACCTATATCGGACTTTGCGAAAACTGCGTTATATTAATGCTTTGAAATAAAGTTGGGTAACCAGGACCAGCCATAGGTATTTTGGATGCAGCTCTTGAAAGATCCTAATTTTGCTGAAGCCGATGCCGAAGCGTGGAATTCATTTGTTTTAGTTATAAGGAATTTCCTAGAAAAAAGAAATCTTACGACTATGTCGAGCTTGTTGAGGACATAATATTGAACTCGCATTTAGATCGGCTTCCAAAAAATTTGAGTAATTTTAGCGAGAATCAGGGTGAAATATTTTATCGGGAACTTCGGATAATGAATGAGCGTTATCAGGGAAGGTGGGACTCACATATGATTGCAGACTACTGCTGGAGTTTGCAATGAGGTCTACCGAAAGTCGTTCATTCAAGAAAATCTTATAAAAGATCATTTGATAATATTCAGTGGAAATTTTCTATTAATTTTTTGTATTTTTTTTAACAAAGTTATCAAACTGCATATTTCGCAATAAAAAGCTGTTAGCAATCTCCCAGTATTTTTTTATAATCAGGGCTATAGAAATACCCAATAACACAAAACTTGTGTTGAGCGGTGTAATCAATAAACTAATACGACAACAAATAAGATTGTCTAAAAGTGTTTGTTTTTTAGCTTAACTATCGATAACTATCGATATCGATAACTATGCTTTGACAGCTGAGAATATCAAATTGCAAACCTGCCCGGGTTTTATTGGGTATTATATATAAAAAAAGCCCGGGTGGGTTTTTTATTTAAAAGGTTTTCGTAGTTTATTTACAACAAAAATAATTACATTTTACATATTGGGAGTAAAATTTAATTCGGTCCGTTTTTTTTAGCTCAAAGATAAATTTTATCAAATCACTGCTTACTTATTTTCCTCACCTCTGAGCCAATGTCCGGAGACTACTCGTCTTTTTAAGCGATATACTTTGAAGCTGATTTTATATTTATTCAAAAGAAGTGATTCGGTGACACGCCAAAAGATATTGTATACTTTGAAACAGACAATATTCAGAAGAATCAATATTTTAAAATTGCGGCGGTTGTGGCATTTGATTGTTTCTAACAATTGTTTGGCAACTTTGGCGAAGTGAGACCGAGCGTTGTCATGCAAAAGAAAAATTCTATCAGTTTGTCTGCCTTTATATTACGGCCGTTTTCTTTTCATGCACGGTTTTAACGAAGTAATTACAGTCTGCTATGATCACCGATTTTAGTAGCTCAAAGCACACAATGATGCCTTGATCGTACTAAGCGTGAAAAATTGCATTATAAATACTGCAAAAAATTTAATAGTACTGAAAAGAAAAAAAAATACTGACGACTTGAACGAAATCCGGAAGCAGTTATAAAATCAAAAAAAGCCAATAAAACCCTTTTGGCGAAGTTCATAGAGCACTTCATCTATTTTGCGGAAGCTAATTTCTGGCTAAATGACAATGGAAAATAAGAAAAATTACTGCATTTGAGCGAAGCCAAACCGTTAACGTATCACCATTACATCTATTAAAATTGACTGCGTTTATTGCAGTTTATACGCTGTCGGCATCATAGGTTCTTATTTCTTTCGAAATGAGTAAGGAGCTGCTTTCACGGTGATTGATGAGTGCTACCATGTCATACTGACAGAATTTTTGTTGCCAAAAATTAATCAGTTAAACATCAACTAAATTTTTGTTTCTAACTTGCCCTACAGCGCACTTACCAATCGATTAACTACAAAATAAATTTGGTGACAACTTTCTTTCCAGAAGTAGTTCTCTCACTAGCCCTTTAGCTCGTGCGATCTAACGCCTCTGTATTATTTCTAATGGGGCTGTGTTAAGTTAATGGCTTTCACCGGCAAACCTACAGCCTTTGAATCATTGAAAACCAATATTCAAGCCACCATTGATGCCATACGACCAAATTTATCCAAAAAAAATGAGTCAAAACTAAACTGATCGATGGACCATGTAACTCATAGCCATGGCGGGCATATGCAGGAATTTATATTTAAAAAATAAATGCCATGAAATTATCAACCAGAATACAATAAAAAAATTTATGTTTTTAAGCTTTTAAAAAACACTCTATTTATCCAAAAGTATATTTAGATCGACTATTTGCAAATCGGAAACAAATATGGTTCGGTGTTTTAAAACAACATTTTTATTTTTAATTCATGTGTTGTGTGTGTGTGTTTTAATTTTTTCTTGTACTAACTAAAACGTCGCATGAATACAAAATATATTTTTGCTCTAATACTTATACGTTTTGAAAGCAAATGACTTATGAAACATGGAAATCTGCCAAAATATTCTTTGCCACCTGTAATGATTTAAATTCTATTACAAACGCGTACAAATTTATATGAACGAGTAGGCTAAGCTTCTGAAAATGGTTAAAGTTTCTATTTAATTTGACCTTGACCCTAATATTTACGAAATTTTGCATTTAAGTGTAAATTTATGGGTTTCAATCAGGGTTGGCAACCAACTGGTATTATATTTGAAATACCCGGGCGGGTTTTTTTATTTAAAGGTTTTCGTAGTTTATTAACAACAAAAATAAGTGTAATTTACGGATTGGGACTACAAATTTGTTTGTTCCGTTTTTGAGAAATAATAAATTTATCAAGTCACTGCTTACATCTTTTTTGTTCCGTTTTTGAGAAATAATAATTTTATCAAGTCACTGCTAGTACCTTTTCCCCACCTCTGAGCCAATTTCCAAATCCCGTCTTAGAAAAGCTTTTCCTCCTTTAAGGTGCTCCAACTTTGAAGTCGATTTTGTATTCCTTCAAAGGAAGTAATTCGGTGACATACTGAAAGATAAACTTATACCTCTTTATACGGCCTAGATAGTTTCTGAAAATACCTTTAAACGAGATGAATATGTGCTGCGTTTATTTCTCTTACACTTTTAGTTAGAAAACGAAGTACTTTGCTCTTAAACCGAATATATCCATAATTCAAACAGGCCGTTATAGTGAAATGCCGTGTAAAGAGAGCCCGTATAAAGAGGTGCGAGCAGTGTTTGGAGAAAACGGCGGACGCGGCATTTGATCGCTTCTAATATTTGTTTTGAAACTTTTGGGACATGAGGTAGGGTGTTGTCATGCAAAAGAATAAATTAATCATGTCTGTCTTTATATTCCGGCATTTAAGTCTACTCCGACCACCGAGTTTTAGCAGCTCATAGTACACAATGCCGCTTTGATCACACCAAGAGTGTAAAATTGCAGTATAAATACTAAAACAACGTGTTTGTCTAAACAAACAAAAAATATTGTCGACTTGAACGAAATTTGGAAGCAGTTATTAAACCCCAAAAACCCAATAAAACCCGGTGGGTTAGGTTTTAAAAAAAAAAATCGGGTTTTTGCCAACCCTGGTTTCAATGCAAGAAATCAATAACATTATAGTGAACTAGCTAAGCACCGGCGTGCTTTTTTTTGTTTTGCTACCTTTATCTTCTATTACTGCCTTAATTATAATTGTTTACTCTTTTCCTACATTTCATCTCTTTTCGTCCCACAGGGCTAAAAGGTTTAGCCTTTAGTTGTATATAGACTTCATTAAAATATATATAAACACTAATGTACATACATAAAAAACATATTTATTTTTACATGTGCTTCGCTATCCATTTATAAAAAAAAAAATGCCAACTTATCCAATCTTTCCCGTTTATGGCTGACGAAGCTTTAATTGGAAGTGCCGCGCCTACTTATCCAATCTCGCTCAGTTATTGACTGATAATGTGTATTGTACAAGAAGTTGTTTAACCAAATTTAGAAACTTTTATCATTCCCGTTCTTAATATATAAAAAAATCAATTTTAGTTTATATGAGAGATGCCACAGCCACCATCCAATTCTGCCCACTTTTAAACCGATGATTACTTTTGGCTTCCAAGTCATTTAGACCAAATTCAGTATTTTCTATTTTTATCGTTCTCAAGATATATAAAACTCAATATTTAGTTTGTATGGGAGATGTCACGCCCATCTATTCAATTACGCCCTTTTTTAAGCTAACGATTTGTATTGACTCAGAATTCATTAGGAACAAATTAAGAAACTTTTTTCACCGTTTTCAAGATATACAAAAATCAATATTTACTTGCTACGGGAGGTACCATACCTACATAGCCGATTGCTCCCATTTTTTGACTGATGATTTGTATTGACTACGAGCCTATTTAGACTACATTTAGAGACTCTCGGTTGATATACGCATGCCAAAAATAGTCTTCATTTTTTTAAATATTGATTGATAAATTTGCTGGGTTTTAGTAACATTATTAGCCTTATTCATATAAAATTGTATGTATTGATTTATAAAGCTTTTGTAAAACAAGTTCCTTTATTCAGATAAATCTTTTATAAACATATGTATGTATATATTTTTTATAAATAAGTAGGTTACTTTTTTCTATTGTAATTTTTTTAGTTTTTTTCATTTTATTAATTTTCTTTTTATTTTTTTCTTTTATTTTCAGTTGTTTTTATTTGTCTTAAAAATCGGCATTTTATTTTCTTTAAAAAAATAATAATAATTTAATAAATTTTGTATATAATTTTTAATTTTAAACAAACATGTCACATATAATCGGTGTTTTATTGGCCCTGGCGTCGATTGCGGTCACAACATGTAGAGCACTGCCAGACGTAAGTAAAAATTATCGTTTAATGTTTTAAAAAATTAAACAATTTTTAATTTAATTGTTTAAATAGTTCAATTTTTTAATCGCAACATATAAATAAGCCCTTAAACAAAATTAACCCTTTATTTCCCGACGGTACTTACAAGTACCGCTATTTATTTTTATGCTTTACTTATTATACAGTTATAATTTAAGTTATATATAGAGTAGCGTATTTTCTTCAAATAACGATAAAAAATAACTGCTTTTTTACTCCTGTTGCTCATAAGATCAGTTATACTTCAACAGTTCTAGTGTTTAGAGGCTCTTTTAGATTGTAAGTTTTAGCTTAAATTTAAATTTTTTTGAAATTGAAAAAGTTATCTCAATTCAATATCTATTGGCCCTTAATATTTCTTTGTGTCAGGACTATTTTATATTCTTCCCGGCTTGGCAAAAATATGAAACCTTGTTTTTGAGCTTAAATTATTTCAAAATCAAAGATTCTATAAAAAAATAATACTTTTTCATAATAAAGGGCCTTGGGCAATAAAGGATTAAAATGGTCTCAATAATTAATACAACAAATTCTCAGTAACAAAATATTTATAATTTATTTTTCTAATTGAATATTTTTCTATTGAAAAACATGCTTATTGAACACGTGAATTGTATTGACAATCGTAATATTTTTTTTTAAATCTTGGTTAAAATAGATTTTAAATTTAAAAACTTTAAAGCGGAAATAAAAGAATAAAAAAAAATAATTAACAGTAGATATCTAGAGATATATGTACATACATATACATATAAAAAAATTAGATATATTGGCTTAAATTGATATTAAACAGTAAAATCAAAAAAAAAAATTATAAACATTTTGTTGCAATAAAACACATTCTTCTTCGATTTAGATCAACTTCTAATAACAGAATCAGCCTGTAAAGTTTTATTATTTTTAAATCTTAATTTCATTATGACTATTTGTCACTTTTTTAAAGACTTCACTGTTAATCTTTTTTATTTTTATTTACTTCGTTTTTTTTTTCTTCTTACAAACGTAGTTCAGTTTCGTTGTGCTTGTCATTTTTATAAGAATAAAAATTAGTTGTGAAAATCTTGTACAAAAATAAAATTATTTTTTTTTGCTTTTATTTGTTGTTGTTTTTGTAATGGTTACACAAGCGCGTGATTTGTCCACTTAAGTTTTTGTTATTGGTCTTAAAATTACTTGCGATAATAATGCAAAAAAAGAAGAAAAAACCGACAGAAATCATTAGTCAATGACGGATGTTGTGAAATATTCATTAGAGTTTTAGTTTAAGATTGAGTTTTACTTTTTTATAAAAAAAATTATAATAAAATACAAAATAATAAAGGGAAATACATATGTAGTGTAGAGTAGAGAACAAAAAGATAAACATTAATCGTTTCTAAAGCCCACAAGTATTTTCTTTAACTTTTCTCTATGCGACATATTGTTGTTATAGACAACAAAATAGAAATGGTAGTGGCAGAAATTAGGTCAGTTAATTACATATATATATACATATATATATATATATATATATATATATATATATATATATATATATATATATATATATATATATAGAAATGTATATAGAAACTTTTGGTATTTTATAAAAACTTAATTTTCTGTTAGAATTTTTATAAAAATTAACAAAAATTATCGACCCATAAAGGTCTCAAAGTAAGAAAGTACTGATCTCGTATGTAACTATACCCAATAAGTATATATAGTATGTATGTACAACTAAATAGAGGTGAAATTACTTTTCTAAACAGCAAAATGTATATGTGTATTTACACAGTCAAACTCTTATGAATTTTTTATTATACTTGTTTTAAGCATCAAAAAAAAAAAAAAAAGAACGAATATTTAATAAAAATGGAATAGAAAAATTAACCCTGGAATGATATGATTGTGATTAAAAATTATCTATATAGTTAATAAGCCAACACATTTTTTTGCTACATCGATTTTGAAAAAATATATATGGTCTTAAACCTTGTTCTGTGCAGATGTGCGGCTGATTGTATCAGCTGCTGAGTACACTAGTTTGTATAAAACACTTAAGATGTTACTTTTATTAATATTTGTTCTAAAACCCTCTTATATATGCAAAGAGTGACTCTTGTTGAATTTGTTTATAATAAAAGAGAGTACTGAAGCAAAAAGATTTCTAAAATATTGTATAGGCTGTTTTGTTAAGAGCTTGAGAATTTAAAATGATAACACAAATCAGAAATATAGTTGTTTTAAAATTTTTTATTATAATCTGGTAGATAACTTGATGGTATTTATTTTTTTAAATATGATTCTTGAAATATATCTGCCGTGTCTATTAGTTACGTGGTCCATTCGATCAGCCTAAGTTTTGACTACTTTTTTCAATAAATCTGGCGCCAATGGGGGCTTGAATATTGGCTTCCAATGTTTCAAGAGTTGTTGGTTTGTCGGGATAAATCAATGACCATACATAGCCCCATAAAAAGAAATCCCGAGGATCATTTCTGGAAAGATAGTTGTTATTAAATTGATGTTACAAGCAATTGATTATTAAAGGAGTTGTATGGCAAATTCCACCGTTGTTTTAGAACCAAATGTCTTTGAAGTTTGGCTGATTAATTTTTGGAAACAAAAATTCAGTCAGCATGGCTCGATAGTGCTTGCCATTCATCGTAACAGCAGCTACTTGCTCACTTCAGAAGACTTCGCGCTTCAGCGCAATAGTCTCTTCGGAACGCACAGTTTTTTTGTCTTGTTGACAGTTTTGAGTCGAGAGGAGTAAAATTAGTGCGAAAACAATCAATAACTGCACAAATTGCTTGTTCATTAGGTCGATTATGTTGAACTGTGAAATGTATAAAGTGTTCTATGAACTTTGCTAACAGATTTATTTTTTTAAAGTTAATTTCCACAATTTTGGCGCTGAACGATTCATGATAACTTGCTAAGCCTTACTGAATAGAAATATCGATACAGTTTGACATTCTGAGCTGTCAAACCATAATTATCGATATCGGTAGTTCTCATGCAGCTAAAAAATACTCCATATACAGACAGTCTGGTCAAAATAGTTTAAATTCCGTAGTTAGAATTGCAATCAAATTTGTTTCGGTTTCTTTAAATTCAGATCAATAAAATAAATGACAAAGACTCAAAATATAACCATTTACATAGTAGTCTACATATGGCAACATTGTACATATCTAAGAAAAACCAATATTACAATTTTTTGTTTATTTATTAGTTGTTGTTGTTCTAATTCTCCTCTTCAGAAGTTGTTGCACCCTCAATGCCTTCAATACTACTATGAAATTTACATTCCATTGCCAGGGATTCATCAATATCACTTTAGGACTTTTTTGTTGTAGTACCAGTTTTTGAATTTTCTTATTTGTTATGACATTACTTTCTTTTTTTGGAGTTGGTGGTCCTGGGGAATTTAGTTTCTTACTAAGTTGTAAACAATTTGACTCGACAATAACTCTTTATATTGTAAAAAGTACCACACAATATATGCAAAAAATTGCACTTTTTATTTATATTTACTTTAAAAACGGTGTACATACAAAATCTCATTAAAATTTTAAACATTTTCTTGGAAATAAACTATTTTAGTACTTTAGAGTACTACTTAAATTGTTTTAAATACACTGCACTCGGGATAACGTCAACACTAGTTTTCGCCAACATTCCAAACATCAACCCCTCTTTTCTAGCATTGCCTACTCTAAAACGTCAACCAAACTACAAAATTTTAGCTTCAGTAACAGTTAAAACACATACATATCGCTCATTTATTGCAAGAGTGTCATAACTCAAAAAACAAAATTTTCCAAGAGAGCTGCTTTAATTTACAGTTTCACATTACTTAACATTGAAATGGGAATAACGCTTTGCTTCTATGCACAATATACACCAGAATGTTCCACATATCTTAGAATACTTAACTAAAAAATTACGTTTTTGAGTTATAACATTGTTGCAATAAATAAGCTATATGTGCGTACATACATTTCTTTTACCAAATTAGTTCCGAATTTGGGGACTCTCTTCTACCTATTATAGATATGAAGTTACAAATTGTCTTTCTCTGTTCGGTTGATTTTTTTTTCGTCTTTGATTGATTCTTTGGACTTATTCTTGTTTGGTTTTAATATATAAGCAACTAGATAAAACCAGGAGTGCTTCGCTACTCCCACCTTAATTATTATCTTAAATGCTACCTCAGTTAAATTTTTTACCTCTTTTCCTCATTTTATCCCCTTCCTGTAAAAATCCAATCATTTGCACCTTCCAGAAAGACACTGTATGCTCATAGATAGCTTTTATCCAGTGTGATTTCTGTAATTTCCGACTTTTGGCTGATATGGATAGATAACGAAGTTTGAATAGTTGTCCCTCTCCACATATACAAAATCCAATATTTAGTATGAATGGAAGGCGCAACGCTTACTTATCCAATCTCGCCCAGTTATTGACTGATGATTTGTATTGTTCATGACGTTGTTTAAACCTAATTTAGAAACTTCTACTATTGCCGTTCTCAAGGTATACAAAAATTAATAAATGCTTTGTATGGGAGGTACCACGCCCACTTGCCCCATTCTGCCAACTTTTTGCCTGATGATTCGTATTGTCTGTGGAGTCATTCCGACCATAAAAAGAGACTCTTTTGCATTCACCGTTCTCAAGATATACAGAAATTAATATTTAATTTGTATGGAGATACCACGCCCACTTTTTCAACTCCGCCCACATTTTGCCTGATAATTTTAATTGACTATAAAGTCGTTCAGACCAAATGCTGAAACTTTAGCTTAAACGGTTCTCAAGATATAATGAAATCAATATTTAGTTTCTATGGGAGGTACCACGCCCACTTGTCCCTTTCAGCCCACTTTTTTCCTGATAACTTTTATAGACTATGATGTTATTCAGATCTTTAGCTTTAATCGTTCTCAAGATATACCAAAACCAATATTTACTTTGTCTGATGATTTAGCTTGACCATGAATCTATTTTGGCGAAATTTTGAGAATCCTTCTGTTACCATTTTGAAGTTATAGACAGATAAATATACACTTTGTATGCCCTTCTTGACATACAGAGGTATACCGCAAAAATTTCAAGAAACCGCTGAAATGAGGTTTAGCTGTCTATAAGGCACAATCAATAACACCCAACAAACAAACATAAATGCAAACACATTCATTTGTATACTTATATGTATACATTAACTCACACAAAGTATAAATGTTGTAACAAATTTCGTATTCAAGTAAAACTTATGAAATACTTATGTAAGTGGTTCACTCTAACGTCAATAACTCGTGAACCAATGGACCGACAAAAACCGTATATACATAAAATCGGTTGGCGAATTTCAGAAGACATCAATTACAACGTATTTTATTGTCCTCTTTTATACATATAGATAAAAACGCATTAAACTGCAGTATAAATATGTTTTTTATACTAAATTTCTACATTCGCGAACGTGACCAATCTCATAAACGTCAACCGCCGCGGTTTTAATTGGTTGACGTTATCCCGAGTGCACTGTATTTACCAACAGTTTCGTTAAACAAAAAGGGAAAAAGAAGTACAGTTTTATTTGAAAAGTTTTTAATGCTTTTTTAACAATGACTGCATGTTTTCTTGTATGTAGGACTTAAATACTTTCGATATGTTTTGCTAGCTCTGTTTATTTGTGTTGAATTTATTAGTTTTTAATTAAAATTTTTCTATAAGTGCTAATCATTTTTTAACCATTACAAATTTTTCTTGAGTAATTCTAACATGCATTTGTTATGCCCTTTAACATGTAAATAAAAACGATATTTAAACTGTAAAAAACTGTAAAAATTTCATTTTAACGTGTTTTTTGATTGGTTGACTTATAATAGCTTGAATGGCTATTTGATTGCAAATTAAAATAAAAGACCTTTACTGAACTGAAGTTGTCATTGTTTAAAATTTTAGTTTCTGTTTATTTGTTATTTATTTATTTTTATTTTTTGTGACAATTTGTATGTCTTTTCCAAAGAAATACTTGAAAAATCGTGTAAAACTTAAAATGCCCCACAGCTAACGAAAAATTATGCAAACCATAGCAATCTTATAAACTTGACAAGACATAACAGAGGGGAGCTTTTAAAATATTAAGAAAGATTTTGTTTTTTTTTTTTTTTTTTTTGTTTATGCATACATGAGTCATTTTTAGATTTAAAAAAGTCCATAGAAAAGTTTTTAAGGTTTCTTATTGAAAAGACGTTAATTTTATTTATTTAAATGCATTTTATTAAATTTTTATTTGAATAAATATTTGTTTATAATTTTTTTTATTTCTGTTTTTTTATAAAAATTTATTAACCTTGACCATAATTTGTTCATATTTTTTTCTTTATTTCATAAACAAAAAGTATAATTATGTTTATTTTTTATTTATACATAATTTTTTTTTTTAATTTTTTCTTAAGCTTACAAATGTTTTCTTAATGAGCTTGAAGTGCCTGCTTTTTAGCGTTTGAATTAATTTTGTACAATATGTACAAAAAAAAAATTGTACAAGTTGAACTATTTATAATAAATTTTATCGAGCTTGAATCACCTAAAAGGCGTAGACACATTTATATTTCAAAAATAAATTCATTAAATTTTAGTCAAGACGCGAACCTTTAAATAAAGTTTTTTCTAAAAAAGGATGATAATTATTCAATACCATATTAGGGTTCTTCTTATATGTATGCGCCAATTTTTTTGTAGTTTGGGTCCCTCTAGAAATGTTACCGTAGGCAAATATGCGTTATGGAAAATTTTAGGCAGATTGCATCAGGGCAATGCGTAACGCACTCGCCCACAATAGGGTGTACCTTATATTAATGGGCCAAATGTATTTTTTATTATTATTATTATTTTTTTTTTGTAGAGTTTTGATCATAACGGGCCACTGTGGTCTCTGAGTGGGGTACTTCGATACCGTCTTTCTTATCATAACTCCTTCCAAAAATGTTCTCTGCAACAAAAAATTACGTTGTGGAAAATTCTAAGCAGATTGCATTAGGTGAAGGCGTGCCGTATTCTCCCACAAGCTGTCAAAATTTTGTTTCATATGGTTTTAACATCACTTCAAACAAACATACATACATACATAAAAACATGCATTCATTTTTATACATAATAAGATAAACCTACGGAGTTATTTTAAACACAAAATACGTAAATAAAAAACTTTAAAAATAGAAAACAGATAGAAAGACTTGTTTGTGACCCTGTCACGAATGGTTTTCTTTAAAACTTGATTAATTTAAATATTTTTAATAAAAATTTTTTAAATATTCAATATGAAAATATTTTTATATTTTTTTTTTATACATAAATTGGAAACATTTTAATAAAAAATAAAATTAATAATAAACTTAATAATACCAATTTTATTTAAAAATAATAATTATATAATATCACAAATTTTGTGAAAATCAAGTTTTTTTTTTAATTTCAAATTCAATGTCGTCGTCGTTTATTAAGACTAAGAAAGACCGAAAAATGTATATACAAAATATTATAGATTATTAAGTATATAGAAAATATACATTTAAAAAATCATCAAATACACTTTATGGTCATATTAAAAAAATTCTATGATATTTTAATTATAATTATGTAGACTTAATATAAACTTTGATTAACATGCAATTGAGATTGTAAAAATATAGTTTTTAACATAGACTTAAGATACAGTCTTACCCTCATATTCATAAAAAATTAAATCTATTTGAAATCTAAACTTTTGTATGATAAGTTGGAAATAACATACATTTCGAACTCATTGTAAATTGTATGAATATGGGGCTTAAACCCTACACCAGTATAGGAGGAATATTTAAAAATTAAGACTGTTAGATCGAATCAGCTAACAAGTGCATAATCTCTTAAAGCTACATCGAATTTAATTTATCTATACAAGAGACGAAATACTTTAAAATGTACGTTGTAGTGTATAATACATTATTTTATAGGTAGTTTCTTTAGTCAAATAAAACTTTAATTTAATTTTTACAATAATAAAGGCTCACAACAAAGAACTAATGCTGCTTTTAAATGACAAAACACATTGGAATTCTATAGTACCAATGTTTTAAAGAATATTCCTTTTGAAAGACTGCGTAATTATCATCCATGAAGTTATATGAAAATGTCGATTTTGAATATCTACATCAACTTTGTTATGACCAATTGCCAGTTAAAATTACAGTTTAAGCTCTTTGCAGATTAAATGCAAGTATTATACAATCTGAAGAGGTGCTGACAATTTTGTATAAAAAATTGTATAAAACAGATATTGCTAAAAAGATGCTATTAGCTACTAAGAATAGAATGGATAATAGACAAAAGAAAAATATTATATACTTTGCAACATATGTACATTTTAAGCCCGATAATACCATTAAAAAAATTTGATCAATTTTTTACACATTTACTTAAACGCTTATATGGATTTAAAAATACGAAGGATGATAATGCGTATTATGCCGCGGTAAAATATAGCGGTAAAAAATAGCATGTGAAGAGGATAATATTGACCATATGGAATCTGAGTTACAGTCAGAAATTCATAGAGCTTTTGCTGAAATGCTAGCATGTTGCGCCAAGAATTTGTCTTATAGAGCAAAACAAAGATTAAAACAAAAGATATATCTTGGCTACACAAGGCTATTCAAACAGCGCGGTCGTCTTCAAGAGAATGCGAAAGAGCATTTTTAATAATTCCCATAACTTTCCATGAAGGAACACGGAGACTTTTCTCACTCAATAAGCTACACCCGATTCTATTTTTAGACTCATTGAAAGGAGCCTAACGCCGGCTTCGAACAGCAAATGCATTTAGAAAAGTTTTAAATAGCTGAGCTGTTATGAGGTGAAATCGCTGTAAAAAAAAATTCTTATGTCGAGTGCGGACATTATATTTCTTACATCAATAACCATCAACATTGAGTTCAGTCAGACTCGACATTATTTATTATCTTTTAAATACTTGATATATCTCATTCTAAATATTCCGAATACGCAAAATACATACATATATTTATTTAGTATGTATTTTATTTGAATAAGAATGAATGAAATCTTTTTTATGCCTTTTTTGTAAATTAATTAAGAAGTTAGTAATAAGTAATTAAAAAAAAATTAGGTGTTCAAAGGGTTAAAGAACTGTAAATTTTAATTTTTTTTTTCTATTTAATCGTAATCGCGATTATGAAACACTACGAATAAATGCAAACTCTAGGTACAGCTAAAGTTTCGGAATTTGGTTTGATTAAATTTTTAGTCAATCCGTCAAAAATTAGGAGAATATTAATTTCATTATATTTTGAGAAGGATTAAAACTTATGTTTCAGTATTTGGTCTAAGTGACTTCATGGCCACTACAAACCATCGGTCAAAAAGTGGGCGGAATCGGTGAAGTGGGCGTGATACCTCCCATACAAAGTAAACATTGATTTTAGAGTATATTGAGAGCAGTTAAAACTAAAGTTTTAGAATTTGGACGTCCCGGTCAATGCAAATCATCATTAAAAATCTGGGAGGAATTGGAGAAATTGTCGTGGTACTTCCCATACAAGCTAAAATCGATTTCATTGTATTTAAAGAACAGTTAAAGCTAAAGTTTCAGTATATGGTGCAAACAGCTTCATGGTCAATACAAATTATCAGTCAAAAGTAAAACGAAGTTGGTAAAGTAGGCGTGGTACCTCACATACAAAGTAAATATTGATTTTTGTATAGCTTGAGTACGGTTTCTTAATAAGTTTCAAAAAAGTCGTGAACAATAACATCATCTGCCAGTAACTGAGCGAGTTGGGTAAGTGGGCGTGACGCCTTCCATTCCTACTAAATATTGAATTTTTTATATGTGGATAACGGCAACAATTAATTTTAATGTACAAATCACTCTAATTGTTTTGTTTAAACATAATATAAATGACAGTTATTTATGTGATATTTTGTCATCAAATTAATATAAAAACTTCAGTGTATTGATGACACTTAGCTATTAAACATGTGTTATTGCGTCATTGCATTTTAGACAGTTTTTCATTAAATTGATTGCGATAAATCCATTTTCGTTGTTACTAAGTTATCGCACGGATGACATTATTTTCTTATAATAAAAAAAGTGTCATGCGATCAAAAACGAAAACACTTATCATAGTACTGATGTCAAAATACATTAGCGTTATGAAGCTTTTTCTATCAGTGTACAGGTTATAAAAAATATCTGTTACAAAAGGTATTTTAAACATACTTTTTACGCCTTTTCAACATATTTCCAATTTTATTCAATAAATTAATTAAAATCAAATGAACTATTTTTATTTTCTGCCAATTTTTCCTTATTTATCCATATATACATACATATGTATATATGTTTGCCTTAAATATAGCATTTTCCAACATTTTGTCATAAATTAATTAAATTTTCATGTCATTAGAAAACTTATTTCCCAATTTGCTTAAATATTTGGGTCACACAACACTTGTTGTGATGAATTTAAACATTTCATCACTGGCTTAACAAATTATGCCAATTAATTTGATAAAAGAAATCGAATAAATTGAATTTGCCAATCCCACTACTAATCCTTAAGCAAAAATGATAAGATAAGAATATTATTGCAAAATTATACACAGCTTTACTGACAAACATACAAACATTTAATTATTGTATCTAAAAAGAAAACGAAAATAAATAAAAGTAAATCGTAAACCGAAAAATTAAAATAAAAAATCAATAACCAAATAAAACCTGTTGATTGGTAACTTTTTTTCTAATTTTTCTTAAAGCAGGTTAATAAACGCAATTGTCATTAGTTGCGTACAATAAAATAAAAAACAAAAAAACATACCCAAGTGAATACGTATAGATGCTTGAATGGTTGATATGGTTTGAATAGATTGCATGGATGATGGTTTCAATGAAAACAGAAAGAAAAAAAATTAAAAATTATGTCTGTCGGTAAAATTAGTGATGATGATGACGTTATTTTATGGTCAGTATTTAAGTAGTGGTTTTACCTGCATGCACATACATATGTAGATGCATGATGGAATATATATTTACAATAATATCAATGTCATTGATTTAAAATAAAAGAAACAAGTAACGACTTTGGTGAGGTAGTCATCTCTTTCCATCTTGTTTTTTATTCGTTTTGAGTTAATCGACTGGTCGGCTATAAAAAAAATATTTCAAATAATATGGGTAGTTTTGTTTGGAAGTAGAAACCTACAAGAAAAAAAAAACATAATCTTGCAACAAGTTCATGAATATGAATTATTTCTTATGCCACAATTTGTGCCATGGGGATATTATGTTTCGACTTATAATCGTCCTTTAATATCCGACATTATCGCTATGATATTTTCATCGATGAATCATTAGCACAATATCAGTATTGAGCAGAAATTCGTATGAAATGATCGTAAATGAAAATTTTCACTGATGAATCCTTGTGACAACGACACAAACAAATGGAATTATGTACTAAAAACTCATTTATTCAATTATGTATAAAAAAATTCGTATTTATTTACGCAGAAAATGGTTTAACACCGATGACTGATATACATGACTTTTCAAAGTTATAGCCAAAATTGTCCGTCCGCTTATTACGGACTCCTAACAGACAATATTATTAAAAATGATTTTGCTTTATTCGTTAACGGGAAGGTGTAACAGACAAAAACCTGCATCATACAGCATTTAGCCCACTCTTAATAAATAACGTCGATAAATTTTAGCTATCTTTAGTAGGGCGACATTACAATGAATTTTTCGTACGTAATGCTCTTTATTTGTGTCGTTATCACGAGAATTTATCAATAATCATACAAATTTAGACTTGATAGTGATATTTTGGCAATAACTCATCGAACCTTTTCCTTAAAATAAATGAGACGGTTTAAAAAGTAATTTAATATTTATGATGTTGAGCACCTCTTATTAAAATATATATCCAAAAAATTGAAGCCTTGATAGTCTAGTACGTACTTAGTGTGCTAGTCTGTCAGCTCTTGGGGCACGGTTTTGATTCCCACCAGAGGTACTGGTTATCATGCCAAACATTATAGTCTTAGTTAAACTTTCCGTAATAGTTATAATATAATTTGTAATTGTATTCTGATTTATATACATAAATAGATACATAAGTATATCCAAAACAGATATATCATAACTCTTAAAAAAGGCTTTTATTTATATAAAGTTCAGAAAGGAAAAAGTTTTTTTTTAAGAATTTTGATACAGAATTTCGGTATTGGATAATACATACCATAGACTTAAACTGAGTAAGTCAAAAATTTATTGATAAATTCTACATTATTTTTTTTTTTATTGCGATTGACGCAATGCACCAATTATTGGCATGCAATCGTGTGACGTCTCGATAGGCAATCATGTAGTAATAAAAAATTCAAATAAGCTTCAATATTTATTGTGTTGTGTGTTCGACAATTAAGTAGACAATACGTACCAATGTCTGAAGTTTTAAATTTATTTTCATATAATAAATTGGGACAACTATAATACTCTACGGCAATAAAAAACAATACAAATTGTGTCATATTGGAGCATTTGCAACAATCGTGTGATCCTAGCTTAAGACTTAAACAGTATATTAATTTTTTGCTACTGTACAAAACATTACCGAAAAACAGATAAAAAATTATTATTATTAGTCAAATGGATTAAGTTTTTTTTTCTCCGTCACTCCTCTAGGGAGCATATTGGCTATCCAAAAGTATCATTGCTTTTTTTCAGTTTCTTTAATCAATTTAATCTTTCAAGCTAAGTAGATGATTAATCCACCGTAGTTTCCTCCATATGATTATGCGTAGTGGTCAAGATCCTTGCTAATTGGTGGTAATCTTTACTTTACTTTTTTCAGTAGATGGCGTGTTTTCCTGATCATTCGTCTGATGTTTGTCATTATCGTCAGAGTTACGCGGGAAGGTTAGGAAGCTTCTTCTTTATTTTTCACATGAAATTGTCTGGAGGGAAGTTGAAACTTCTTTATTAAACATTCGAGACCACAATTAAATGTTTCTTCGTCATGTCCTCTACTGGGGCACGAATCGAGGTCTTTTGCGTTCTTATGCGTGCGCTCTAACCACTTCACCACACCACCCCCAAATGGAATAAGTGGTATACAAATAATATTAAGACCAGATAAACAAACATGTCGCACTTGTACCGCTAAAGTGAGTCAACTTTAAATTTGCCAATTTTCATTTCATTGTATATAACAGATTTTTAGAAATCAAAATTGTATAGCAGCTGATGTTTATTATCCTCTTGCAATTTGAATAAAACCGCTGAAATAGTTTATTTTGAAGAGCAATATTTTCTTCCTCGTATAATTTTATATGACAACTTCATCTATTCCCCTATTAAAGCTCAACAGTCTATACATACTAACAACATAACACTGACAACACTTTTAAAATTTTTCATCACAATCATTAAGGTTTTAAAAAATATTATTTAAATTTGTGTGTTTAAAGCAGTCCCTATTACGTTTTATAAAAAATTCTTTTAAACTGTAACCTTCTCCTTATTTTGCAAGGCTTAACTGATAAATATTATACTCAAATTACAAAAATTAGTACAAAAATAATCAACCTCCATCACAAATTACTGCATAACTCCTAATGCTATGTTTGCACGAGACTTTGGATTACTTCGCTCTTTGTCTGTTTGTATTATTGTATTACTTATTTTATTATCACGTTCGCAAGTCATTTTTTTAGCTGCTAGCAAATGGAATCAAAGTGCTTGATAGCATACTTTAGAGGGGTCAATTGAATAAATTTGCAATGTTGAATTTGTAATGAAAAATGCCAAACTCATATGATCTATGATCTAATGATAATAATGAGATGACACTGATTCTGAAGTAATACCAAAGGTAGT
This sequence comes from Wohlfahrtia magnifica, assembly GCA_023159175.1. Classification (NCBI taxonomy): domain Eukaryota; kingdom Metazoa; phylum Arthropoda; class Insecta; order Diptera; family Sarcophagidae; genus Wohlfahrtia; species Wohlfahrtia magnifica. The sequence continues at coordinate 5,996 of JAKWBJ010000058.1, read as the reverse complement.
AAAAAAAGAATTACTTACAATTTGAGTGATTCTCTCTTAAAATTTTGTACAGAAATTTATGTAATTAAGCTCATAATCGAGAGTTGTACTATGAATGAGAGAGCTAATGACGAAAAAAAGTTATCGTGCGAATATACCATAACCCTATTTTTTACAGACCAAGTTTAAGTCTTAAGTCTTATTAATATTTTACAAAATAGAAACATGTTTGAAGTTCATTTCTAAATATTAATTTTTATTAAAATATATATAGGGTCCGGCAATTTTTTTTTTTTTTTTTTTGAAAATGCTATAAAGAAACTACTGAATATTTTCTCAAATTTATTTTTTTATTTGAGAGTACAATCCTTCCAGTTAATAATGGAAAATAATTTCATTCAAATGGCTGCCTCGGCTGGCCATGCAGTAGCCTACACGATCGGTCCAATTTTTAAGCACATTATCGATTGTGTGCAGCTGTATTTCACCAATGGCTTCACGAATGGCGTCAATTGTCTCTGGCTTGTTGGCGTAACACTTATCTTTGGCGGCACCCCACAAATAATAGTCCAACGGTGTCAAATCGCAGCTCCGAGGTGGCCAAACGACATCAGCTCTGCGGCTGATAATGCGATCTTCAAAAACAGGGCGCAAAACATCGAGTGTAGCTTCGGCTGTGTGGCACGTAGCGCCGTCCTGTTGAAACCAAATGTTGCTAATATCCTCCTCTTCAATTTTTGTGAACAACGATTCGTTCAACATGGCCCGATAACGATCGCCATTGACTGTAACGGCGACTCCTTGCTCATTTTCGAAGAAAAATGGCCCAATTATGCCTCTGGACCAAAATCCGCACCAAACAGTGACTCGTCTTGGGTGTATCGGCTTTTCACTGTCTGCGTGCGTGTTTTCTGTGCCCCAAATGCGAAAATTTTGCTTGTTTACATACCCACCAAGATCAAAATGAGCTTCATCTGAAAAGATGATTTTTTTTTTGGCAAAATCGGCATCTTCTGTAAGTCGATCGCAGGCCCACTTAACGAAGCGAAGTTCAAGTGTATACACAACCATATTCGTTCAGCGGAAGGATAAAACTAATTATCTGTCAAATCAGACATGAGCTACTTGTTACCATTCACGAAATAAGCCCTAGTTGAAAAACAAAACTTTAGATGGCGGACCCTTTATAAAAGTAAAAATTTTTTATATCTTTTCAGCTTTTTTCAGCCACAATTTTCTATTAAAAATGAGACGATTGATTAAACTGTTAACTGCATACGTAACACAGTAATAATATATATAATTATTACTGCATTAGGAAAAAAAATTTTTTTTTCAAAAACCATTTATCAATACTCTTAGTAAGGCGATTTTCCAACTTTTTTATACCATGTGAATAATACGATTTTGGGAACTCCTTAAAATACACATTAGTTTTTTCAAGTTTAGAAACAGGATAAAGTCACTGGAGGCTAAATCTGGACTATAAGGTGGATGATCAACCAATTCGAAGTGGATTTCTCCTAGTTTTAGCATCGTATCTAATGGTGTATGAACCGGTGCGTTGTCTTGAAGGAAGAGAACTTTTTTCTTGTTTAAATGTGGTCGTTTTTCCTTGATTGCATCAACCAACTGCTCCAATAATGCACGATAATACTCTCCTGTGATTGTGGATCCCTTTTCAAGATAATCAATGAGCAATATTCCGTGTGCATCCCAAAATACAGTGGCCATAACCTTGCCAGCCGATTTCGCTGTCTTCGCCTTCTTCGGAGCACTTCTATCAGCTTTCACCAATTACTTCGATTGATTTTTGATTTCAGGTGTGTAGTGGTGGACCCACGTTTCATCAACAGTTATTAATCTGCGCCAAAAAAAAGCAGGATTATGCTTTATCATGTGAAGTGATCTGTCGAACTCGTTTTTGTTCAACACTGAGCAAAGGCGGCACCGATCTTGCCGATAGCTTTTTCATATGCAAATGTTCATGCAAAATGTTGATCACACGTTCATATGATATGTTTACCATTTCAGCAATCTCACGGATTTTGCCCCGGCAGTCATTCATAACGATATCGAGGATTTTCTTGATATTTTCTTTAGTAACCACCTCTATTGGCCTTCCTGTTGATGGTATTTTAGCAGTGCTTGTTCGGCCCCGTTTAGATTCTGCAATCCAATATTTTACCATATAATCTGACGGAGCAGATTCGCCGTAATGTTTATCAAGCTTTTCTTTTGTCTCTTTCGCCGTTTTGCCTTTCAAATAATAGTGTTTAATCACTTCACGAAATTCACTTTTTTCCATTTTCCAAGAAATACAAAACTTGCTTACTTCAAACACTACAACAAATAAACTAATCGATGAATTTGGCTAAAATTTTAACAGATGACGTTTGACAGATCGTTATTTCTAAGAAAGAAAAATTTTTGTGCTTTTGCTAGCGCTGGGTAGCTCCAATGTCAATCCGCCCTCGTACTATTACTGTATTACGTATACAGTTAACAGTTTAATCAATTGTCTCACAATCACTTTCCTTATTAAATTACCACATTCAAGAATAGGTACAATTTTTAATAGTAAATTTTGGTTGAAATTAAGCTAAAAAATATAAAAAATTTTTACTTTAAGCCTTAAGATAAACATATGTGTGTATAATAAGAAGCACATTATTTACCCAAAATCTTTTTAAAACTAGAACAAATATTTAGCAACTTTTTTTATAGCCCACTTTTACTAAGTTGTGAAATGACTCGTTGAAATTATATTATGTCGGAATAAGTTTATTTTTTTATATTTTTCTTGCATAGTTATCATCACTATTAAATATTATAAAATGGTTTTATATTACGTTAGCTTATATTATGCTGTATTTGTTGTTGTTGTTATTGTTGTTATTGTAGTTGGTATTTGTTTTCCTCCAGCGGTTACTCACATTTCAATACAGCGAATATGAGAAAAATAAAAGCGCAAGAAAATCACACAAGAAATGAAAAAAAGAAACAAAAACATTAAGACAAAAACATCAAAATGAACGAACAAACCTCGCTACAAAAAAAACGACAATTTTTACTTTCATTTGAAACGTGTTTTCAACAGCCAACACGTATTATCAGCAATCAGACATAAAACAACAGCAGCAACAGCAACAACAACAACAATAGCAAAACGAAAAAGTATTTTTTTTTTTAATTTTTGTTGTTACAACTGCAGCAGACAATAACAGCAACAGTAACATTTTGCAAAACAACCGACAAAACAAGCAACAGCAATAGCTGCTGCTATTCAAACTCATGTACTCATTCGACTCGTACACACCTTTTTTCTTTCTTACCAAAAAAAGCTTCCGCACGTTTGTTTCGAAGCGTTGCGACTTAACCAGAGAGTCAAGGAGTGAGCGAGTAAATCAATGAAATGAAGTGAATGCAGTTAAAAAATAAAAACAAAATTAAACTTTTCATATTCATCTCAAGAGTGAAGAAGAAAAACAGCAAATAAAAATTGCAATTTCGTAAAAGGAAGAGTTTTTCCAATAAAATGTGTTAAAAAAAAAAACAATTTTATGTAAGAAAAAAAGTTGTTACAGAAACTTGCCAGTACGAATTTGAAAAAAAAAAAAAAATAATATTATAAATAGTAAAATTTAAAAAAAAAATGCACAGACGTTTTGTTATAACTGCTGGAAAAAATTTTGAACTGACAAAATTTATGTTTAACGGAGTTACATTTTACCCTTAATCGCGGTCTGACGATTTGACGATAAAATAAATGTGAAGCTGAGCCTAAATGTTGCAAAATAGTTTTTTGTGCTAATTTTTGTCTTAACTCTACCTTATTAGCTTGTTTACGATCAGATATTACTGATCTGAAATGCTTAAAGAGGTTACGAAAAACTTATTCCGTTTAAATACGATTTAGTCTATGTGTCTAACGAAAAACATACTAATTTTTCTACGATTTTTGAGAAAAAAAATCTTATGAAAGCTTGGGCAAATACTTGTTTTATATAATATTTTTTATTTACTGAGTTTGGTAAAGTTTCAATAGGATTCGTCTCCGGGCTATAATAAGTCAACTTACTATATAATGTAAATACAAAGTTCTGCATTAACGATTCTGAGTAAATTGATATATAAAAAGCCAATGAGCAGTTATAGACTACCACAGCCAGATTATTCAAAATTTTATTGATCAGCAAACTCATTTTTATGATAACACAGTACGAAGATGTTATGTCTGCTAATTTATGATTTCATTCAATGCAATACAATGACAAATAATATCATAATTATTACGAGCAAAGTAATACTCGGTGTAGTGCAGTGGTGTTCACAAAGAGAAACACACTGTAAATGAGAGTATACACTGAAATTAAGTTGCTGTAAAGAAATAGGTATTCTTACGAAATATAAGCAAGCAGATATTTATGTAGTTTTTTATCAACACTTTTCAGTGGAGCATAAGAAAATATTAGCTCTCTTTAAAATATTTAAAACATAATCAACTTCATTAGCTGCTTAAAATTAACGAACACCAATGGTGTAGTATAATTAGGCTTGCAATACAGCCGTGAATTGGCTTGATTTAGAAGAATCTTTACAGCTTGTTAAAAATCAAGAAAATATATGATTTTTTTTTAAACACAGTTTTTAATTTTTCGTTAGATAAAGTTTTGTAAAATGCTATTAGACACATAAGTAAATTAATATTATTTCTAGTTTAATTTATCTAAAAAATTTATAATTAAATTTTTATAATAGTTAGAGATGTGATTCCACTCGGTATTTACCCGATATATGGTAAAAGAAAAAACATTATTATGTATTTATAAAAAAAACTTTAATTAAATAATCTGATATATGGGTATTTACCCGGGTAGAATTCCATCTCTAATAATAGTTTTACAATCTAATAATGTTGGTTTACAAATTTTAGCACAAATTAAACACCTTTTTCTTATCTTTAGTTTAATAAAACCAAATAAATTGGTTTAATAAAACCAAATAAATAATTTTTCTATACAGTATTTTTTTATGGAAAAAACCGATCTAATTGCATTGTATGAGAGAGAGTTAAGCCGAGAGTTCTGCACAGATCAAAACAATTAATAATCTGAAGTTTTAAAGACCGGGCTCTATTGTGGATGCATCAAAATATTATTAGTTTCTGCCCTGTCAGCAAACAAGCACGTTGTCTACCGTTTTCATGATGGAACACTATAACTCTGACCGTTTTAATTGAATTACTTAAATCTTGTTTCACTCTTGTTAATTGTTGACAGAGATCAGAATCAAACGTTGTAGAAGCTCATAATGAACAATTCCTCCAATCTTACAGTACTACCTTTTTTATTGTCAATACTAACGTCAGCGATCATCAATTTGCTCCGTTCTTGATCTTTTTCGCACGTTATTGTCGTACATGATCCACTTTTCAACACTCATAATCATTTGGCCTTATCAAATAAGCTAAAATTTGCATTATGCAAACCTAAGTGTAATAGAACAGAGTGCCTGGTTGCAAACGAGCACACGACTCACAGTGCGTCGAAGATGTTATGTCATTCAATGCAGTACAATTACAAATTATATTATAATTATTACGAGCAAAGTAATGCTCTGCTCGGTGTAGTGCAGTGGTGTTCACAAAGAGGAACACACTGTAAATGAGAGTATAGAAGGAGTTGTTGCAGATAAATGAAATTTCGTGCAAACAATTAAAAGTGCTAAATATAAATATAAGCGAAATTTTTACAAAACAGTACAACGGACACTCCCACTGCCCACATATTCTTTAAACAAAAAAGTATCTTAAGGTTTTTTATTTAAAATTTTCAATTAAACAAAGTTTACTGTAGCACAGAAATGTGTTAATTTTTGATAATAAATTATAAATAAATTCCAAATAACATCAAATTTTTAAAACATGCAATTTTGTGGGTTTAAAAAATTAAAAATTTATCACAATCTGATGAAAATTCGATATTATACTGTAAATTATGAATTTGAATAATAAA